>OX392536.1:3697500-4032500 GCA_947623455.1 Mimachlamys varia
TCTGTTATTTGGACCAGACGTGTAGAGGTAGTCATTGGAGTAGATCTGTTATTTGGACCAGTCGTGTAGAGGTAGTCATCGGAGTAGATCCGGTTATTTGGACCAGTCATGTAGATCTTGTCATTGGAGTAGATTTGTTATTTGGACCAGTCGTGTAGAGGTAGTGATTGGAGTAGATCTGTTATTTGGACCAGACGTGTAAAGATAGTCATTGGAGTAGATCTGTTATTAAGACCAGTCGTGTAGAGGTAGTCATTGGAGTATATCTGTTATTTAGACCAGTTGTGTAGAGGAAGTCATTGGAGTACATCTGTTATTTGGACCAGTCGTGTAGATATAGTCATTGGAGTAGATCTGTTATTTGGACCAGTCGTGTAGAGGTAGTCATCGGAGTAGATCTGTAATTTGGACCAGTCATGTAGAGGTAGTCATTGGAGTAGATTTGTTATTTGGACCAGTCGTGTAGAGGTAGTCATTGGAGTATATCTGTTATTTGGACCAGTCATGTAGAGGTAGTCATTGGAGTAGATCTGTTATTTGGACCAGTCATGTAGAGGTAGTCATTGGAGTAGATCTGTTATTTGGACCAGTCATGTAGAGGTAGTCATTGGAGTAGATTTGTTATTTGGACCAGTCGTGTAGAGGTAGTGATTGGAGTAGATCTGTTATTTTGACCAGTCGTTTAGAGGTAGTCAATGGAGTAGATCTGTTATTTGGACCAGTCGTGTAGAGATAGTCATTGGAGTAGATCTGTTATTTGGACCAGTCATGTAGAGGTAGTCATCAGAGTAGATCTGTTATTTGGACCAGTCGTGTAGAGGTAGTCACTGGAGTAGATCTGTTATTTGGACCAGTCGTGTAGAGGTAGCCACTGGATTAGATCTGTTATTTGGACCAGACGTGTAGAAGTAGTCACTGGAGTAGATCTGTTATTTGGACCAGACGTGTAGAGGTAGTCACTGGAGTAGATCTGTTATTTGGACCAGACGTGTAGAGGTAGTCATTGGAGTAGATCTGTTATTTGGACCAGACGTGTAGAGGTAGTCATCAGAGTAGATCTGTTATTTGGACCAGACGTGTAGAGGTAGTCATTGGAGTAGATCTGTTATTTGGACCAGTCATGTAGAGGTAGTCATTGGAGTAGATCTGTTATTTTGACCAGTCGTGTAGAGGTAGTCATTGGAGAATATCTGTTATTTGGACCAGACGTGTAGAGATAGTCATCGGAGTAGATCTGTTATTTGGACCAGACAGTAGAGATAGCTATTGGAGTAGATCTTTTATTTAGACCAGTCGTGTAGAGGTAGTCATTGGAGTATATCTGTTATTTGGACCAGTCATGTAGATCTAGTCATTGGAGTAGATCTGTTATTTGGACCAGACGAGTAGAGGTAGTCACTTGAGTAGATCTGTTATTTGGACCAGACGTGTAGAGATAGCTATTGGAGTAGATCTGTTATTTAGACCAGTCGTGTAGAGGTAGTCATCGGAGTAGATCTGTTATTTGGACCAGTCATGTAGAGGTAGTCATTGGAGTAGATCTGTTATTTGGACCAGTCGTGTAGAGGTAGTCATTGGAGTAGATCTGTTATTTGGACCAGACATGTAGAGGTAGTCATTGGAGTAGATCTGTTATTAGGACAAGTCGTGTAGAGGTAGTCATTGGAGTAGATTTGTTATTTGGACCAGTCGTGTAGAGGTAGTCATTGGAGTAGATCTGTTATTTGGACCAGACGTGTAGAGGTAGTCATTGGAGTAGATCTGATATTTGGACCAGTCGTGTAGGGGTAGTCATTGGAGTATATCTGTTATTTGGACCAGTCGTGTAGAGGTAGTCATTGGAGTAGATCTGTTATTTGGACCAGTCGTGCAGAGGTAGCCATTGGAGTAGATCTGTAATTTGGACAAGTCGTGTAGAGATAGTCATTGGAGTAGATCTGTTATTTGGACCAGCCTTGTAGAGGTAGTGATTGGAGTAGATCTGTTATTTGGACCAGTCGTGTAGAGGTAGTCATTGGAGTAGATCTGTTATTTGAACCAGACATGTAGAGGTAGTCATTGGAGTAGATCTGTTATTAGGACAAGTCGTGTAGAGGTAGTCATTGGAGTAGATTTGTTATTTGGACCAGTCGTGTAGAGGTAGTCATTGGAGTAGATTTGTTATTTGGACCAGTCGTGTAGAGGTAGTCATTGGAGTAGATTTGTTATTTGGACCAGTCGTGTAGAGGTAGTCATTGGAGTAGATCTGTTATTTGGACCAGCCTTGTAGAGGTAGTGATTGGAGTAGATCTGTTATTTGGACCAGTCGTGTAGAGGTAGTCATTGGAGTAGATCTGTTATTTGGACCAGACATGTAGAGGTAGTCATTGGAGTAGATCTGTTATTAGGACAAGTCGTGTAGAGGTAGTCATTGGAGTAGATTTGTTATTTGGACCAGTCGTGTAGAGGTAGTCATTGGAGTTGATCTGTTATTTGGACCAGACGTGTAGAGGTAGTCATTGGAGTAGATCTGATATTTGGACCAGTCGTGTAGGGGTAGTCATTGGAGTATATCTGTTATTTGGACCAGTCATGTAGATCTTGTCATTGGAGTAGATCTGTTATTTGGACCAGTCGTGTAGAGGTAGTCATCGGAGTAGATCTGTTATTTGGACCAGTCATGTAGAGGTAGTCACTGGAGTAGATCTGTTATTTTGACCAGTCGTGTAGAGGTAGTCATTGGAGTAGATCTGTTATTTGGACCAGTCGTGCAGAGGTAGCCATTGGAGTAGATCTGTAATTTGGACAAGTCGTGTAGAGATAGTCATTGGAGTAGATCTGTTATTTGGACCAGCCTTGTAGAGGTAGTCATTGGAGTAGATCTGTTATTCGGACCAGTCGTGTAGAGGTAGTCATTGGAGTAGATCTGTTATTTGGACCAGACGTGTAGAGGTAGTCATCAGAGTAGATCTGTTATTTGGACCAGTCATGTAGAGGTAGTCATCAGAGTAGATCTCTTATTTGGACCAGTCGTGTAGAGGTAGTCATTGGAGTAGATCTCTTATTTGGACCAGTCGTGCAGAGGTAGCCATTGGAGTAGATCTGTAATTTGGACAAGTCGTGTAGAGATAGTCATTGGAGTAGATCTGTTATTTGGACCAGTCATGTAGAGGTAGTCATTGGAGTAGATCTGTTATTTGGACCAGTCGTGTATAAAAAGTGATCGGAGTAGATCTGTTATTTTGACCAGTCGTGTAGAGGTAGTCATTGGAGTAGATCTGTTATTCGGACCAGACGTGTAGAGGTAGTCACTGGAGTAGCTCCGTTATTTGGACCAGTCGTGCAGAGATAGTCATTGGAGTAGATCTGTTATTTGGACCAGTCGTGTAGAGATAGTCATTGGAGTAGATCTGTTATTTGGACCAGTCGTGTAGAGGTAGTCATTGGAGTAGATCTGTTATTTGGACCAGACGTGTAGAGGTAGTCATTGGAGTAGATCTGTTATTTGGACCAGTCGTGTAGAGGTAGTCATCGGAGTAGATCCGGTTATTTGGACCAGTCATGTAGATCTTGTCATTGGAGTAGATTTGTTATTTGGACCAGTCGTGTAGAGGTAGTGATTGGAGTAGATCTGTTATTTGGACCAGACGTGTAAAGATAGTCATTGGAGTAGATCTGTTATTAAGACCAGTCGTGTAGAGGTAGTCATTGGAGTATATCTGTTATTTAGACCAGTTGTGTAGAGGAAGTCATTGGAGTACATCTGTTATTTGGACCAGTCGTGTAGATATAGTCATTGGAGTAGATCTGTTATTTGGACCAGTCGTGTAGAGGTAGTCATCGGAGTAGATCTGTAATTTGGACCAGTCATGTAGAGGTAGTCATTGGAGTAGATTTGTTATTTGGACCAGTCGTGTAGAGGTAGTCATTGGAGTATATCTGTTATTTGGACCAGTCATGTAGAGGTAGTCATTGGAGTAGATCTGTTATTTGGACCAGTCGTGTATACATAGTCATCGAAGTAGATCTGTTATTTGGACCAGTCATGTAGAGGTAGTCATTGTAGTAGATCTGTTATTTAGACCAGTCGTGTAGAGGTAGTCATTGGAGTAGATCTGTTATTTGGACCAGTTGTGTAGAGGAAGTCATTGGAGTACATCTGTTATTTGGACCAGTCGTGTAGATATAGTCATTGGAGTAGATCTGTTATTTGGACCAGTCGTGTAGAGGTAGTCATCGGAGTAGATCTGTTATTTGGACCAATCATGTAGAGGTAGTCATTGTAGTAGATCTGTTATTTGGACCAGTCGTGTAGAGGTAGTCTTTGGAGTAGATCTGTTATTTGGACCAGCCGTGTATACATAGTCATCGAAGTAGATCTGTTATTTGGACCAGTCGTGTAGAGATAGTCATTGGAGTAGATCTGTTATTTGGACCAGTCGTGTAGAGTTAGTCATTGGAGTAGATCTGTTATTTGGACCAGTCGTGTAGAGGTAGTCATTGGAGTAGATCTGTTATTTGGACCAGACGTGTAGAGGTAGTTACTGGAGTAGATCTGTTATTTGGACCAGTCGTGTAGAGTTAGTCATTGGAGTAGATCTGTTATTTGGACCAGTCGTGTAGAGGTAGTCATTGGAGTAGATCTGTTATTTGGACCAGACGTGTAGAGGTAGTTACTGGAGTAGATCTGTTATTTGGACCAGTCGTGTAGAGGTAGTCATTGGAGTAGATCTGTTATTTGGACCAGTCATGTAGAGGTAGTCATTGGAGTAGATCTGTTATTTGGACCAGTCATGTAGAGGTAGTCATTGGAGTAGATTTGTTATTTGGACCAGTCGTGTAGAGGTAGTGATTGGAGTAGATCTGTTATTTTGACCAGTCGTTTAGAGGTAGTCATTGGAGTAGATCTGTTATTTGGACCAGACGTGTAGAGGTAGTCATTGGAGTAGATCTGATATTTGGACCAGTCGTGTAGAGGTAGTCATTGGAGTATATCTGTTATTTGGACCAGTCGTGTAGAGGTAGTCATTGGAGTAGATCTGTTATTTGGACCAGTCGTGTAGAGATAGTCATTGGAGTAGATCTGTTATTTGGACCAGTCATGTAGAGGTAGTCATCAGAGTAGATCTGTTATTTGGACCAGTCGTGTAGAGGTAGTCACTGGAGTAGATCTGTTATTTGGACCAGTCGTGTAGAGGTAGTCATTGGAGTAGATCTGTTATTTTGACCAGTCGTGTAGAGGTTGTCATTGGAGTAGATCTGTTATTTGGACCAGTCATGTAGAGGTAGTCATTGGAGTAGATCTGTTATTTGGACCAGTCGTGTATAAAAAGTCATCGGAGTAGATCTGTTATTTGGACCAGTCGTGTAGAGGTAGTCATTGGAGTAGATCTGTTATTCGGACCAGACGTGTAGAGGTAGTCACTGGAGTAGCTCCGTTATTTGGACCAGTCGTGCAGAGATAGTCATTGGAGTAGATCTGTTATTTGGACCAGTCGTGTAGAGGTAGTCATTGGAGTAGATCTGTTATTTGGACCACACGTGTAGAGGTAGTTACTGGAGTAGATCTGTTATTTGGACCAGTCGTGTAGAGGTAGTCATTGGAGTAGATCTGTTATTTGGACCAGTCGTGTAGAGATAGTCATTGGAGTAGATCTGTTATTTGGACCAGTCATGTAGAGGTAGTCATTGGAGTAGATCTGTTATTTGGACCAGACGTGTAGAGGTAGTCATTGGAGTAGATCTGTTATTTGGACCAGTCGTGTAGAGGTAGTCATCGGAGTAGATCCGGTTATTTGGACCAGTCATGTAGAGGTAGTCATTGGAGTAGATTTGTTATTTGGACCAGTCGTGTAGAGGTAGTGATTGGAGTAGATCTGTTATTTGGACCAGACGTGTAAAGATAGTCATTGGAGTAGATCTGTTATTAAGACCAGTCGTGTAGAGGTAGTCATTGGAGTATATCTGTTATTTAGACCAGTTGTGTTGAGGAAGTCATTGGAGTACATCTGTTATTTGGACCAGTCGTGTAGATATAGTCATTGGAGTAGATCTGTTATTTGGACCAGTCGTGTAGAGGTAGTCATCGGAGTAGATCTGTAATTTGGACCAGTCATGTAGAGGTAGTCATTGGAGTAGATTTGTTATTTGGACCAGTCGTGTAGAGGTAGTCATTGGAGTATATCTGTTATTTGGACCAGTCATGTAGAGGTAGTCATTGGAGTAGATCTGTTATTTGGACCAGTCGTGTATACATAGTCATCGAAGTAGATCTGTTATTTGGACCAGTCATGTAGAGGTAGTCATTGTAGTAGATCTGTTATTTGGACCAGTCGTGTAGAGGTAGTCATTGGAGTAGATCTGTTATTCGGACCAGACGTGTAGAGGTAGTCACTGGAGTAGCTCCGTTATTTGGACCAGTCGTGCAGAGATAGTCATTGGAGTAGATCTGTTATTTGGACCAGTCGTGTAGAGGTAGTCATTGGAGTAGATCTGTTATTTGGACCACA
Source organism: Mimachlamys varia (assembly GCA_947623455.1). NCBI lineage: Eukaryota > Metazoa > Mollusca > Bivalvia > Pectinida > Pectinidae > Mimachlamys > Mimachlamys varia. The sequence continues at coordinate 3,703,989 of OX392536.1, forward strand.
CGTGTAGAGGTAGTTACTGGAGTAGATCTGTTATTTGGACCAGTCGTGTAGAGGTAGTCATTGGAGTAGATCTGTTATTTGGACCAGTCGTGTAGAGATAGTCATTGGAGTAGATCTGTTATTTGGACCAGTCATGTAGAGGTAGTCATTGGAGTAGATCTGTTATTTGGACCAGACGTGTAGAGGTAGTCATTGGAGTAGATCTGTTATTTGGACCAGTCGTGTAGAGGTAGTCATCGGAGTAGATCCGGTTATTTGGACCAGTCATGTAGAGGTAGTCATTGGAGTAGATTTGTTATTTGGACCAGTCGTGTAGAGGTAGTGATTGGAGTAGATCTGTTATTTGGACCAGACGTGTAAAGATAGTCATTGGAGTAGATCTGTTATTAAGACCAGTCGTGTAGAGGTAGTCATTGGAGTAGATTTGTTATTTGGACCAGTCGTGTAGATATAGTCATTGGAGTATATCTGTTATTTGGACCAGTCATGTAGAGGTAGTCATTGGAGTAGATCTGTTATTTGGACCAGTCGTGTATACATAGTCATCGAAGTAGATCTGTTATTTGGACCAGTCATGTAGAGGTAGTCATTGTAGTAGATCTGTTATTTAGACCAGTCGTGTAGAGGTAGTCATTGGAGTAGATCTGTTATTTGGACCAGTTGTGTAGAGGAAGTCATTGGAGTACATCTGTTATTTGGACCAGTCGTGTAGATATAGTCATTGGAGTAGATCTGTTATTTGGACCAGTCGTGTAGAGGTAGTCATCGGAGTAGATCTGTTATTTGGACCAGTCATGTAGAGGTAGTCATTGTAGTAGATCTGTTATTTGGACCAGTCGTGTAGAGGTAGTCTTTGGAGTAGATCTGTTATTTGGACCAGCCGTGTATACATAGTCATCGAAGTAGATCTGTTATTTGGACCAGTCGTGTAGAGATAGTCATTGGAGTAGATCTGTTATTTGGACCAGTCGTGTAGAGTTAGTCATTGGAGTAGATCTGTTATTTGGACCAGTCGTGTAGAGGTAGTCATTGGAGTAGATCTGTTATTTGGACCAGACGTGTAGAGGTAGTTACTGGAGTAGATCTGTTATTTGGACCAGTCGTGTAGAGTTAGTCATTGGAGTAGATCTGTTATTTGGACCAGTCGTGTAGAGGTAGTCATTGGAGTAGATCTGTTATTTGGACCAGACGTGTAGAGGTAGTTACTGGAGTAGATCTGTTATTTGGACCAGTCGTGTAGAGGTAGTCATTGGAGTAGATCTGTTATTTGGACCAGTCATGTAGAGGTAGTCATTGGAGTAGATCTGTTATTTGGACCAGTCATGTAGAGGTAGTCATTGGAGTAGATTTGTTATTTGGACCAGTCGTGTAGAGGTAGTGATTGGAGTAGATCTGTTATTTTGACCAGTCGTTTAGAGGTAGTCATTGGAGTAGATCTGTTATTTGGACCAGACGTGTAGAGGTAGTCATTGGAGTAGATCTGATATTTGGACCAGTCGTGTAGAGGTAGTCATTGGAGTATATCTGTTATTTGGACCAGTCGTGTAGAGGTAGTCATTGGAGTAGATCTGTTATTTGGACCAGTCGTGTAGAGATAGTCATTGGAGTAGATCTATTATTTGGACCAGTCATGTAGAGGTAGTCATCAGAGTAGATCTGTTATTTGGACCAGTCGTGTAGAGGTAGTCACTGGAGTAGATCTGTTATTTGGACCAGTCGTGTAGAGGTAGCTACTGGATTAGATCTGTTATTTGGACCAGACGTGTAGAAGTAGTCACTGGAGTAGATCTGTTATTTGGACCAGACGTGTAGAGTTAGTCACTGGAGTAGATCTGTTATTTGGACCAGACGTGTAGAGGTAGTCATTGGAGTAGATCTGTTATTTGGACCAGACGTGTAGAGGTAGTCATCAGAGTAGATCTGTTATTTGGACCAGACGTGTAGAGGTAGTCATTGGAGTATATCTGTTATTTAGACCAGTCATGTAGAGGTAGTCATTGGAGTATATCTGTTGTTTTGACCAGTCGTGTAGAGGTAGTCATTGGAGAATATCTGTTATTTGGACCAGACGTGTAGAGATAGTCATCGGAGTAGATCTGTTATTTGGACCAGACAGTAGAGATAGCTATTGGAGTAGATCTTTTATTTAGACCAGTCGTGTAGAGGTAGTCATTGGAGTATATCTGTTATTTGGACCAGTCGTGTATAAAAAGTCATCGGAGTAGATCTGTTATTTGGACCAGTCGTGTAGAGGTAGTCATTGGAGTAGATCTGTTATTCGGACCAGACGTGTAGAGGTAGTCACTGGAGTAGCTCCGTTATTTGGACCAGTCGTGCAGAGATAGTCATTGGAGTAGATCTGTTATTTGGACCAGTCGTGTAGAGTTAGTCATTGGAGTAGATCTGTTATTTGGACCAGTCGTGTAGAGGTAGTCATTGGAGTAGATCTGTTATTTGGACCACACGTGTAGAGGTAGTTACTGGAGTAGATCTGTTATTTGGACCAGTCGTGTAGAGGTAGTCATTGGAGTAGATCTGTTATTTGGACCAGTCGTGTAGAGATAGTCATTGGAGTAGATCTGTTATTTGGACCAGTCATGTAGAGGTAGTCATTGGAGTAGATCTGTTATTTGGACCAGACGTGTAGAGGTAGTCATTGGAGTAGATCTGTTATTTGGACCAGTCGTGTAGAGGTAGTCATCGGAGTAGATCCGGTTATTTGGACCAGTCATGTAGAGGTAGTCATTGGAGTAGATTTGTTATTTGGACCAGTCGTGTAGAGGTAGTGATTGGAGTAGATCTGTTATTTGGACCAGACGTGTAAAGATAGTCATTGGAGTAGATCTGTTATTAAGACCAGTCGTGTAGAGGTAGTCATTGGAGTATATCTGTTATTTAGACCAGTTGTGTAGAGGAAGTCATTGGAGTACATCTGTTATTTGGACCAGTCGTGTAGAGGTAGTCACTGGAGTAGATCTGTTATTTGGACCAGTCGTGTAGAGGTAGCCACTGGATTAGATCTGTTATTTGGACCAGACGTGTAGAAGTAGTCACTGGAGTAGATCTGTTATTTGGACCAGACGTGTAGAGGTAGTCACTGGAGTAGATCTGTTATTTGGACCAGACGTGTAGAGGTAGTCATCGGAGTAGATCTGTAATTTGGACCAGTCATGTAGAGGTAGTCATTGGAGTAGATCTGTTATTTGGACCAGACGTGTAGAAGTAGTCACTGGAGTAGATCTGTTATTTGGACCAGACGTGTAGAGTTAGTCATTGGAGTAGATCTGTTATTTGGACCAGTCGTGTAGAGGTAGTCATCGGAGTAGATCTGTAATTTGGACCAGTCATGTAGAGGTAGTCATTGGAGTAGATTTGTTATTTGGACCAGTCGTGTAGAGGTAGTCATTGGAGTAGATCTGTTATTTGGACCAGACGTGTAGAGGTAGTTACTGGAGTAGATCTGTTATTTGGACCAGTCGTGTAGAGGTAGTCATTGGAGTAGATCTGTTATTTGGACCAGTCATGTAGAGGTAGTCATTGGAGTAGATCTGTTATTTGGACCAGTCATGTAGAGGTAGTCATTGGAGTAGATTTGTTATTTGGACCAGTCGTGTAGAGGTAGTGATTGGAGTAGATCTGTTATTTTGACCAGTCGTTTAGAGGTAGTCATTGGAGTAGATCTGTTATTTGGACCAGACGTGTAGAGGTAGTCATTGGAGTAGATCTGATATTTGGACCAGTCGTGTAGAGGTAGTCATTGGAGTATATCTGTTATTTGGACCAGTCGTGTAGAGGTAGTCATTGGAGTAGATCTGTTATTTGGACCAGTCGTGTAGAGATAGTCATTGGAGTAGATCTGTTATTTGGACCAGTCATGTAGAGGTAGTCATTGGAGTATATCTGTTATTTGGACCAGTCGTGTAGAGGTAGTCACTGGAGTAGATCTGTTATTTGGACCAGTCGTGTAGAGGTAGCCACTGGATTAGATCTGTTATTTGGACCAGACGTGTAGAAGTAGTCACTGGAGTAGATCTGTTATTTGGACCAGACGTGTAGAGGTAGTCACTGGAGTAGATCTGTTATTTGGACCAGACGTGTAGAGGTAGTCATTGGAGTAGATCTGTTATTTGGACCAGACGTGTAGAGGTAGTCATCAGAGTAGATCTGTTATTTGGACCAGACGTGTAGAGGTAGTCATTGGAGTATATCTGTTATTTGGACCAGTCATGTAGAGGTAGTCATTGGAGTAGATCTGTTATTTTGACCAGTCGTGTAGAGGTAGTCATTGGAGAATATCTGTTATTTGGACCAGACGTGTAGAGATAGTCATCGGAGTAGATCTGTTATTTGGACCAGACAGTAGAGATAGCTATTGGAGTAGATCTTTTATTTAGACCAGTCGTGTAGAGGTAGTCATTGGAGTATATCTGTTATTTGGACCAGTCGTGTATAAAAAGTCATCGGAGTAGATCTGTTATTTGGACCAGTCGTGTAGAGGTAGTCATTGGAGTAGATCTGTTATTCGGACCAGACGTGTAGAGGTAGTCACTGGAGTAGCTCCGTTATTTGGACCAGTCGTGCAGAGATAGTCATTGGAGTAGATCTGTTATTTGGACCAGTCGTGTAGAGTTAGTCATTGGAGTAGATCTGTTATTTGGACCAGTCGTGTAGAGGTAGTCATTGGAGTAGATCTGTTATTTGGACCACACGTGTAGAGGTAGTTACTGGAGTAGATCTGTTATTTGGACCAGTCGTGTAGAGGTAGTCATTGGAGTAGATCTGTTATTTGGACCAGTCGTGTAGAGATAGTCATTGGAGTAGATCTGTTATTTGGACCAGTCATGTAGAGGTAGTCATTGGAGTAGATCTGTTATTTGGACCAGACGTGTAGAGGTAGTCATTGGAGTAGATCTGTTATTTGGACCAGTCGTGTAGAGGTAGTCATCGGAGTAGATCCGGTTATTTGGACCAGTCATGTAGAGGTAGTCATTGGAGTAGATTTGTTATTTGGACCAGTCGTGTAGAGGTAGTGATTGGAGTAGATATGTTATTTGGACCAGACGTGTAAAGATAGTCATTGGAGTAGATCTGTTATTAAGACCAGTCGTGTAGAGGTAGTCATTGGAGTATATCTGTTATTTAGACCAGTTGTGTAGAGGAAGTCATTGGAGTACATCTGTTATTTGGACCAGTCGTGTAGATATAGTCATTGGAGTAGATCTGTTATTTGGACCAGTCGTGTAGAGGTAGTCATCGGAGTAGATCTGTAATTTGGACCAGTCATGTAGAGGTAGTCATTGGAGTAGATTTGTTATTTGGACCAGTCGTGTAGAGGTAGTCATTGGAGTATATCAGTTATTTGGACCAGTCATGTAGAGGTAGTCATTGGAGTAGATCTGTTATTTGGACCAGTCGTGTAGAGGTAGTCATTGGAGTATATCTGTTATTTGGACCAGTTGTGTAGAGGAAGTCATTGGAGTACATCTGTTATTTGGACCAGTCGTTTAGATATAGTCATTGGAGTAGATCTGTTATTTGGACCAGTCGTGTAGAGGTAGTCATCGGAGTAGATCTGTTATTTGGACCAGTCATGTAGAGGTAGTCATTGTAGTAGATCTGTTATTTGGACCAGTCGTGTAGAGGTAGTCTTTGGAGTAGATCTGTTATTTGGACCAGCCGTGTATACATAGTCATCGAAGTAGATCTGTTATTTGGACCAGTCGTGTAGAGTTAGTCATTGGAGTAGATCTGTTATTTGGACCAGTCGTGTAGAGGTAGTCATTGGAGTAGATCTGTTATTTGGACCAGTCGTGTAGAGGTAGTCATTGGAGTAGATCTGTTATTTGGACCAGTCATGTAGAGGTAGTCATTGGAGTAGATCTGTTATTTGGACCAGTCCTGTAGAGGTAGTCATTGGAGTAGATTTGTTATTTGGACCAGTCGTGTAGAGGTAGTGATTGGAGTAGATCTGTTATTTTGACCAGTCGTTTAGAGGTAGTCATTGGAGTAGATCTGTTATTTGGACCAGACGTGTAGAGGTAGTCATTGGAGTATATCTGTTATTTGGACCAGTCATGTAGAGGTAGTCATTGGAGTAGATCTGTTATTTTGACCAGTCGTGTAGAGGTAGTCATTGGAGAATATCTGTTATTTGGACCAGACGTGTAGAGATAGTCATCGGAGTAGATCTGTTATTTGGACCAGACAGTAGAGATAGCTATTGGAGTAGATCTTTTATTTAGACCAGTCGTGTAGAGGTAGTCATTGGAGTATATCTGTTATTTGGACCAGTCGTGTATAAAAAGTCATCGGAGTAGATCTGTTATTTGGACCAGTCGTGTAGAGGTAGTCATTGGAGTAGATCTGTTATTCGGACCAGACGTGTAGAGGTAGTCACTGGAGTAGCTCCGTTATTTGGACCAGTCGTGCAGAGATAGTCATTGGAGTAGATCTGTTATTTGGACCAGTCGTGTAGAGTTAGTCATTGGAGTAGATCTGTTATTTGGACCAGTCGTGTAGAGGTAGTCATTGGAGTAGATCTGTTATTTGGACCAGTCGTGTATAAAAAGTCATCGGAGTAGATCTGTTATTTGGACCAGTCGTGTAGAGGTAGTCATTGGAGTAGATCTGTTATTCGGACCAGACGTGTAGAGGTAGTCACTGGAGTAGCTCCGTTATTTGGACCAGTCGTGCAGAGATAGTCATTGGAGTAGATCTGTTATTTGGACCAGTCGTGTAGAGTTAGTCATTGGAGTAGATCTGTTATTTGGACCAGTCGTGTAGAGGTAGTCATTGGAGTAGATCTGTTATTTGGACCACACGTGTAGAGGTAGTTACTGGAGTAGATCTGTTATTTGGACCAGTCGTGTAGAGGTAGTCATTGGAGTAGATCTGTTATTTGGACCAGTCGTGTAGAGATAGTCATTGGAGTAGATCTGTTATTTGGACCAGTCATGTAGAGGTAGTCATTGGAGTAGATCTGTTATTTGGACCAGACGTGTAGAGGTAGTCATTGGAGTAGATCTGTTATTTGGACCAGTCGTGTAGAGGTAGTCATCGGAGTAGATCCGGTTATTTGGACCAGTCATGTAGAGGTAGTCATTGGAGTAGATTTGTTATTTGGACCAGTCGTGTAGAGGTAGTGATTGGAGTAGATATGTTATTTGGACCAGACGTGTAAAGATAGTCATTGGAGTAGATCTGTTATTAAGACCAGTCGTGTAGAGGTAGTCATTGGAGTATATCTGTTATTTAGACCAGTTGTGTAGAGGAAGTCATTGGAGTACATCTGTTATTTGGACCAGTCGTGTAGATATAGTCATTGGAGTAGATCTGTTATTTGGACCAGTCGTGTAGAGGTAGTCATCGGAGTAGATCTGTAATTTGGACCAGTCATGTAGAGGTAGTCATTGGAGTAGATTTGTTATTTGGACCAGTCGTGTAGAGGTAGTCATTGGAGTATATCAGTTATTTGGACCAGTCATGTAGAGGTAGTCATTGGAGTAGATCTGTTATTTGGACCAGTCGTGTAGAGGTAGTCATTGGAGTATATCTGTTATTTGGACCAGTTGTGTAGAGGAAGTCATTGGAGTACATCTGTTATTTGGACCAGTCGTTTAGATATAGTCATTGGAGTAGATCTGTTATTTGGACCAGTCGTGTAGAGGTAGTCATCGGAGTAGATCTGTTATTTGGACCAGTCATGTAGAGGTAGTCATTGTAGTAGATCTGTTATTTGGACCAGTCGTGTAGAGGTAGTCTTTGGAGTAGATCTGTTATTTGGACCAGCCGTGTATACATAGTCATCGAAGTAGATCTGTTATTTGGACCAGTCGTGTAGAGTTAGTCATTGGAGTAGATCTGTTATTTGGACCAGTCGTGTAGAGGTAGTCATTGGAGTAGATCTGTTATTTGGACCAGTCGTGTAGAGGTAGTCATTGGAGTAGATCTGTTATTTGGACCAGTCATGTAGAGGTAGTCATTGGAGTAGATCTGTTATTTGGACCAGTCCTGTAGAGGTAGTCATTGGAGTAGATTTGTTATTTGGACCAGTCGTGTAGAGGTAGTGATTGGAGTAGATCTGTTATTTTGACCAGTCGTTTAGAGGTAGTCATTGGAGTAGATCTCTTATTTGGACCAGACGTGTAGAGGTAGTCATTGGAGTAGATCTGTTATTTGGACCAGTCGTGTAGAGGTAGTCATTGGAGTATATCTGTTATTTGGACCAGTCGTGTAGAGGTAGTCATTGGAGTAGATCTGTTATTTGGACCAGTCGTGTAGAGGTAGTCACTGGAGTAGATCTGTTATTTGGACCAGTCGTGTAGAGGTAGCCACTGGATTAGATCTGTTATTTGGACCAGACGTGTAGAAGTAGTCACTGGAGTAGATCTGTTATTTGGACCAGACGTGTAGAGGTAGTCACTGGAGTAGATCTGTTATTTGGACCAGACGTGTAGAGGTAGTCATTGGAGTAGATCTGTTATTTGGACCAGACGTGTAGAGGTAGTCATCAGAGTAGATCTGTTATTTGGACCAGACGTGTAGAGGTAGTCATTGGAGTATATCTGTTATTTGGACCAGTCATGTAGAAGTAGTCATTGGAGTAGATCTGTTATTTTGACCAGTCGTGTAGAGGTAGTCATTGGAGAATATCTGTTATTTGGACCAGACGTGTAGAGATAGTCATCGGAGTAGATCTGTTATTTGGACCAGACAGTAGAGATAGCTATTGGAGTAGATCTTTTATTTGGACCAGTCGTGTAGAGGTAGTCATTGGAGTATATCTGTTATTTGGACCAGTCATGTAGATCTAGTCATTGGAGTAGATCTGTTATTTGGACCAGACGTGTAGAGGTACTCACTTGAGTAGATCTGTTATTTGGACCAGACGTGTAGAGATAGCTATTGGAGTAGATCTGTTATTTAGACCAGTCGTGTAGAGGTAGTCATCGGAGTAGATCTGTTATTTGGACCAGTCATGTAGAGGTAGTCATTGGAGTAGATCTGTTATTTGGACCAGTCGTGTAGAGGTAGTCATTGGAGTAGATCTGTTATTTGGACCAGACATATAGAGGTAGTCATTGGAGTAGATCTGTTATTAGGACAAGTCGTGTAGAGGTAGTCATTGGAGTAGATTTGTTATTTGGACCAGTCGTGTAGAGGTAGTCATTGGAGTAGATCTGTTATTTGGACCAGACGTGTAGAGGTAGTCATTGGAGTAGATCTGATATTTGGACCAGTCGTGTAGGGGTAGTCATTGGAGTAGATCTGTTATTTGGACCAGTCATGTAGATCTTGTCATTGGAGTAGATCTGTTATTTGGACCAGTCGTGTAGAGGTAGTCATCGGAGTAGATCTGTTATTTGGACCAGTCATGTAGAGGTAGTCACTGGAGTAGATCTGTTATTTTGACCAGTCGTGTAGAGGTAGTCATTGGAGTAGATCTGTTATTTGGACCAGTCGTGCAGAGGTAGCCATTGGAGTAGATCTGTTATTTGGACAAGTCGTGTAGAGATAGTCATTGGAGTAGATCTGTTATTTGGACCAGCCTTGTAAAGGTAGTGATTGGAGTAGATCTGTTATTTGGACCAGTCGTGTAGAGGTAGTCATTGGAGTAGATCTGTTATTTGGACCAGACGTGTAGAGGTAGTCATTGGAGTAGATCTGTTATTTGGACCAGTCATGTAGAGGTAGTCATCAGAGTAGATCTGTTATTTGGACCAGACGTGTAGAGGTAGTCTTTGGAGTAGATCTGTTATTTAGACCAGTCGTGTAGAGGTAGTCATTGGAGTAGATCTGTTATTTGGACCAGTCGTGTAGAGGTTGTCATTGGAGTAGATCTGTTATTTGGACCAGTCATGTAGAGGTAGTCATTGGAGTAGATCTGTTGTTTGGACCAGTCGTGTATAAAAAGTCATCGGAGTAGATCTGTTATTTGGACCAGTCGTGTAGAGGTAGTCATTGGAGTAGATCTGTTATTTGGACCAGTCGTGCAGAGGTAGCCATTGGAGTAGATCTGTTATTTGGACAAGTCGTGTTAAGATAGTCATTGGAGTAGATCTGTTATTTGGACCAGCCTTGTAAAGGTAGTGATTGGAGTAGATCTGTTATTTGGACCAGTCGTGTAGAGGTAGTCATTGGAGTAGATCTGTTATTTGGACCAGACGTGTAGAGGTAGTCATTGGAGTAGATCTGTTATTTGGACCAGTCATGTAGAGGTAGTCATCAGAGTAGATCTGTTATTTGGACCAGACGTGTAGAGGTAGTCTTTGGAGTAGATCTGTTATTTAGACCAGTCGTGTAGAGGTAGTCATTGGAGTAGATCTGTTATTTGGACCAGTCGTGTAGAGGTTGTCATTGGAGTAGATCTGTTATTTGGACCAGTCATGTAGAGGTAGTCATTGGAGTAGATCTGTTGTTTGGACCAGTCGTGTATAAAAAGTCATCGGAGTAGATCTGTTATTTGGACCAGTCGTGTAGAGGTAGTCATTGGAGTAGATCTGTTATTCGGACCAGACGTGTAGAGGTAGTCACTGGAGTAGCTCCGTTATTTGGACCAGTCGTGCAGAGAAATTCATTGGAGTAGATCTGTTATTTGGACCAGTCGTGTAGAGTTAGTCATTGGAGTAGATCTGTTATTTGGACCAGTCGTGTAGAGGTAGTCATTGGAGTAGATCTGTTATTTGGTCCACACGTGTAGAGGTAGTTACTGGAGTAGATCTGTTATTTGGACCAGTCGTGTAGAGGTAGTCATTGGAGTAGATCTGTTATTTGGACCAGTCGTGTAGAGATAGTCATTGGAGTAGATCTGTTATTTGGACCAGTCATGTAGAGGTAGTCATTGGAGTAGATCTGTTATTTGGACCAGACGTGTAGAGGTAGTCATTGGAGTAGATCTGTTATTTGGACCAGTCGTGTAGAGGTAGTCATCGGAGTAGATCTGTTATTTGGACCAGTCATGTAGAGGTAGTCATTGGAGTAGATCTGTTATTTGGACCAGTCGTGTAGAGGTAGTGATTGGAGTAGATCTGTTATTTGGACCAGACGTGTAAAGATAGTCATTGGAGTAGATCTGTTATTTGGACCAGACGTGTAGAGGAAGTCATTGGAGTAGATCTGTTATTTGGACCAGTCATGTAGAGGTAGTCATCAGAGTAGATCTGTTATTTGGACCAGACGTGTAGAGGTAGTCTTTGGAGTAGATCTGTTATTTAGACCAGTCGTGTAGAGGTAGTCATTGGAGTAGATCTGTTATTTGGACCAGTCGTGTAGAGGTTGTCATTGGAGTAGATCTGTTATTTGGACCAGTCATGTAGAGGTAGTCATTGGAGTAGATCTGTTGTTTGGACCAGTCGTGTATAAAAAGTCATCGGAGTAGATCTGTTATTTGGACCAGTCGTGTAGAGGTAGTCATTGGAGTAGATCTGTTATTTGGACCAGTCGTGCAGAGGTAGCCATTGGAGTAGATCTGTTATATGGACAAGTCGTGTTAAGATAGTCATTGGAGTAGATCTGTTATTTGGACCAGCCTTGTAAAGGTAGTGATTGGAGTAGATCTGTTATTTGGACCAGTCGTGTAGAGGTAGTCATTGGAGTAGATCTGTTATTTGGACCAGACGTGTAGAGGTAGTCATTGGAGTAGATCTGTTATTTGGACCAGTCATGTAGAGGTAGTCATCAGAGTAGATCTGTTATTTGGACCAGACGTGTAGAGGTAGTCTTTGGAGTAGATCTGTTATTTAGACCAGTCGTGTAGAGGTAGTCATTGGAGTAGATCTGTTATTTGGACCAGTCGTGTAGAGGTTGTCATTGGAGTAGATCTGTTATTTGGACCAGTCATGTAGAGGTAGTCATTGGAGTAGATCTGTTGTTTGGACCAGTCGTGTATAAAAAGTCATCGGAGTAGATCTGTTATTTGGACCAGTCGTGTAGAGGTAGTCATTGGAGTAGATCTGTTATTCGGACCAGACGTGTAGAGGTAGTCACTGGAGTAGCTCCGTTATTTGGACCAGTCGTGCAGAGAAATTCATTGGAGTAGATCTGTTATTTGGACCAGTCGTGTAGAGTTAGTCATTGGAGTAGATCTGTTATTTGGACCAGTCGTGTAGAGGTAGTCATTGGAGTAGATCTGTTATTTGGTCCACACGTGTAGAGGTAGTTACTGGAGTAGATCTGTTATTTGGACCAGTCGTGTAGAGGTAGTCATTGGAGTAGATCTGTTATTTGGACCAGTCGTGTAGAGATAGTCATTGGAGTAGATCTGTTATTTGGACCAGTCATGTAGAGGTAGTCATTGGAGTAGATCTGTTATTTGGACCAGACGTGTAGAGGTAGTCATTGGAGTAGATCTGTTATTTGGACCAGTCGTGTAGAGGTAGTCATCGGAGTAGATCTGTTATTTGGACCAGTCATGTAGAGGTAGTCATTGGAGTAGATCTGTTATTTGGACCAGTCGTGTAGAGGTAGTGATTGGAGTAGATCTGTTATTTGGACCAGACGTGTAAAGATAGTCATTGGAGTAGATCTGTTATTAAGACCAGTCGTGTAGAGGTAGTCATTGGAGTATATCTGTTATTTAGACCAGTTGTGTAGAGGAAGTCATTGGAGTACATCTGTTATTTGGACCAGTCGTGTAGATATAGTCATTGGAGTAGATCTGTTATTTGGACCAGTCGTGTAGAGGTAGTCATCGGAGTAGATCTGTAATTTGGACCAGTCATGTAGAGGTAGTCATTGGAGTAGATTTGTTATTTGGACCAGTCGTGTAGAGGTAGTCATTGGAGTATATCTGTTATTTGGACCAGTCATGTAGAGGTAGTCATTGGAGTAGATCTGTTATTTGGACCAGTCGTGTATACATAGTCATCGAAGTAGATCTGTTATTTGGACCAGTCATGTAGAGGTAGTCATTGTAGTAGATCTGTTATTTAGACCAGTCGTGTAGAGGTAGTCATTGGAGTAGATCTGTTATTTTGACCAGTTGTGTAGAGGAAGTCATTGGAGTACATCTGTTATTTGGACCAGTCGTGTAGATATAGTCATTGGAGTAGATCTGTTATTTGGACCAGTCGTGTAGAGGTAGTCATCGGAGTAGATCTGTTATTTGGACCAGTCATGTAGAGGTAGTCATTGTAGTAGATCTGTTATTTGGACCAGTCGTGTAGAGGTAGTCTTTGGAGTAGATCTGTTATTTGGACCAGCCGTGTATACATAGTCATCGAAGTAGATCTGTTATTTGGACCAGTCGTGTAGAGATAGTCATTGGAGTAGATCTGTTATTTGGACCAGTCGTGTAGAGTTAGTCATTGGAGTAGATCTGTTATTTGGACCAGTCGTGTAGAGGTAGTCATTGGAGTAGATCTGTTATTTGGACCAGACGTGTAGAGGTAGTTACTGGAGTAGATCTGTTATTTGGACCAGTCGTGTAGAGGTAGTCATTGGAGTAGATCTGTTATTTGGACCAGTCATGTAGAGGTAATCATTGGAGTAGATCTGTCATTTGGACCAGTCATGTAGAGGTAGTCATTGGAGTAGATTTGTTATTTGGACCAGTCGTGTAGAGGTAGTGATTGGAGTAGATCTGTTATTTTGACCAGTCGTTTAGAGGTAGTCATTGGAGTAGATCTGTTATTTGGACCAGACGTGTAGAGGTAGTCATTGGAGTAGATCTGATATTTGGACCAGTCATGTAGAGGTAGTCATTGGAGTATATCTGTTATTTGGACCAGTCGTGTAGAGGTAGTCATTGGAGTAGATCTGTTATTTGGACCAGTCGTGTAGAGATAGTCATTGGAGTAGATCTGTTATTTGGACCAGTCATGTAGAGGTAGTCATCAGAGTAGATCTGTTATTTGGACCAGTCGTGTAGAGGTAGTCACTGGAGTAGATCTGTTATTTGGACCAGTCGTGTAGAGGTAGCCACTGGATTAGATCTGTTATTTGGACCAGACGTGTAGAAGTAGTCACTGGAGTAGATCTGTTATTTGGACCAGTCGTGTAGAGGTAGTCACTGGAGTAGATCTGTTATTTAGACCAGACGTGTAGAGGTAGTCATTGGAGTAGATCTGTTATTTGGACCAGACATGTAGAGGTAGTCATCAGAGTAGATCTGTTATTTGGACCAGACGTGTAGAGGTAGTCATTAGAGTATATCTGTTATTTGGACCAGTCATGTAGAGGTAGTCATTGGAGTAGATCTGTTATTTTGACCAGTCGTGTAGAAGTAGTCATTGGAAAATATCTGTTATTTGGACCAGACGTGTAGAGATAGTCATCGGAGTAGATCTGTTATTTGGACCAGACAGTAGAGATAGCTATTGGAGTAGATCTTTTATTTAGACCAGTCGTGTAGAGGTAGTCATCGGAGTATATCTGTTATTTGGACCAGTCATGTAGATCTAGTCATTGGAGTAGATCTGTTATTTGGACCAGACGTGTAGAGGTAGTCACTTGAGTAGATCTGTTATTTGGACCAGACGTGTAGAGATAGCTATTGGAGTAGATCTGTTATTTAGACCAGTCGTGTAGAGGTAGTCACTGTAGTAGATCTGTTATTTTGACCAGTCGTGTAGAGGTAGTCATTGGAGTAGATCTGTTATTTGGACCAGTCGTGCAGAGGTAGCCATTGGAGTAGATCTGTTATTTGGACAAGTCGTGTAGAGATAGTCATTGGAGTAGATCTGTTATTTGGACCAGCCTTGTAGAGGTAGTGATTGGAGTAGATCTGTTATTTGGACCAGTCGTGTAGAGGTAGTCATTGGAGTAGATCTTTTATTTGGACCAGTCATGTAGAGGTAGTCATCAGAGTAGATCTGTTATTTGGACCAGACGTGTAGAGGTAGTCATTGGAGTAGATCTGTTATTTGGACCAGACGTGTAGAGGTAGTCATCAGAGTAGATCTGTTATTTGGACCAGTCATGTAGAGGTAGTCATCAGAGTAGATCTGTTATTTGGACCAGACGTGTAGAGGTAGTCTTTGGAGTAGATCTGTTATTTGGACCAGTCGTGTAGAGGTAGTCATTGGAGTAGATCTGTTATTTTGACCAGTCGTGTAGAGGTTGTCATTGGAGTAGATCTGTTATTTGGACCAGTCGTGTAGAGGTAGTCATTGGAGTAGATCTGTTATTTGGACCAGTCGTGTATAAAAAGTCATCGGAGTAGATCTGTTATTTGGACCAGTCGTGTAGAGGTAGTCATTGGAGTAGATCTGTTATTTGGACCAGACGTGTAGAGGTAGTCACTGGAGTAGCTCCGTTATTTGGACCAGTCGTGCAGAGATAGTCATTGGAGTAGATCGTTTATTTGGACCAGTCGTGTAGAGTTAGTCATTGGAGTAGATCTGTTATTTGGACCAGTCGTGTAGAGGTAGTCATTGGAGTAGATCTGTTATTTGGACCACACGTGTAGAGATAGTTACTGGAGTAGATCTGTTATTTGGACCAGTCGTGTAGAGGTAGTCATTGGAGTAGATCTGTTATTTGGACCAGTCGTGTAGAGATAGTCATTGGAGTAGATCTGTTATTTGGACCAGTCATGTAGAGGTAGTCATTGGAGTAGATCTGTTATTTGGACCAGACGTGTAGAGGTAGTCATCAGAGTAGATCTGTTATTTGGACCAGTCGTGTAGAGGTGGTCATCGGAGTAGATCTGTTATTTGGACCAGTCATGTAGAGGTAGTCATTGGAGTAGATTTGTTATTTGGACCAGTCGTGTAGAGGTAGTGATTGAAGTAGATCTGTTATTTGGACCAGACGTGTAAAGATAGTCATTGGAGTAGATCTGTTATTAAGACCAGTCGTGTAGAGGTAGTCATTGGAGTATATCTGTTAGTTAGACCAGTTGTGTAGAGGAAGTCATTGGAGTACATCTGTTATTTGGACCAGTCGTGTAGATATAGTCATTGGAGTAGATCTGTTATTTGGACCAGTCGTGTAGAGGTAGTCATCGGAGTAGATCTGTAATTTGGACCAGTCATGTAGAGGTAGTCATTGGAGTAGATTTGTTATTTGTACCAGTCGTGTAGAGGTAGTCATTGGAGTATATCTGTTATTTGGACCAGTCATGTAGAGGTAGTCATCAGAGTAGATCTGTTATTTGGACCAGTCGTGTATACATAGTCATCGAAGTAGATCTGTTATTTGGACCAGTCATGTAGAGGTAGTCATTGTAGTAGATCTGTTATTTAGACCAGTCGTGTAGAGGTAGTCATTGGAGTAGATCTGTTATTTGGACCAGTTGTGTAGAGGAAGTCATTGGAGTACATTTGTTATTTGGACCAGTCGTGTAGAGGTAGTCATTGGAGTAGATCTGTTATTTGGACCAGACGTGTAGAGGTAGTCACTGGAGTAGCTCCGTTATTTGGACCAGTCGTGCAGAGATAGTCATTGGAGTAGATCTGTTATTTGGACCAGTCGTGTAGAGTTAGTCATTGGAGTAGATCTGTTATTTTGACCAGTCGTGTAGAGGTTGTCATTGGAGTAGATCTGTTATTTGGACCAGTCGTGTAGAGGTTGTCATTGGAGTAGATCTGTTATTTGGACCAGTCGTGTAGAGGTAGTCATTGGAGTAGATCTGTTATTTGGACCAGTCGTGTATAAAAAGTCATCGGAGTAGATCTGTTATTTGGACCAGTCGTGTAGAGGTAGTCATTGGAGTTGATCTGTTATTTGGACTAGACGTGTAGAGGTAGTCACTGGAGTAGCTCCGTTATTTGGACCAGTCGTGCAGAGATAGTCATTGGAGTAGATCTGTTATTTGGACCAGTCGTGTAGAGTTAGTCATTGGAGTAGATCTGTTATTTGGACCAGTCGTGTAGAGGTAGTCATTGGAGTAGATCTGTTATTTGGACCACACGTGTAGAGATAGTTACTGGAGTAGATCTGTTATTTGGACCAGTCGTGTAGAGGTAGTCATTGGAGTAGATCTGTTATTTGGACCAGTCGTGTAGAGATAGTCATTGGAGTAGATCTGTTATTTGGACCAGTCATGTAGAGGTAGTCATTGGAGTAGATCTGTTATTTGGACCAGACGTGTAGAGGTAGTCATCAGAGTAGATCTGTTATTTGGACCAGTCGTGTAGAGGTAGTCATCGGAGTAGATCTGTTATTTGGACCAGTCATGTAGAGGTAGTCATTGGAGTAGATCTGTTATTTGGACCAGTCGTGTAGAGGTAGTGATTGAAGTAGATCTGTTATTTGGACCAGACGTGTAAAGATAGTCATTGTAGTAGATCTGTTATTAAGACCAGTCGTGTAGAGGTAGTCATTGGAGTATATCTGTTATTTAGACCAGTTGTGTAGAGGAAGTCATTGGAGTACATCTGTTATTTGGACCAGTCGTGTAGATATAGTCATTGGAGTAGATCTGTAATTTGGACCAGTCGTGTAGAGGTAGTCATCGGAGTAGATCTGTAATTTGGACCAGTCATGTAGAGGTAGTCATTGGAGTAGATTTGTTATTTGTACCAGTCGTGTAGAGGTAGTCATTGGAGTATATCTGTTATTTGGACCAGTCATGTAGAGGTAGTCATTGGAGTAGATCTGTTATTTGGACCAGTCGTGTATACATAGTCATCGAAGTAGATCTGTTATTTGGACCAGTCGTGTAGAGGTAGTCATTGTAGTAGATCTGTTATTTAGACCAGTCGTGTAGAGGTAGTCATTGGAGTAGATCTGTTATTTGGACCAGTTGTGTAGAGGAAGTCATTGGAGTACATCTGTTATTTGGACCAGTCGTGTAGATATAGTCATTGGAGTAGATCTGTTATTTGGACCAGTCGTGTAGAGGTAGTCATCGGAGTAGATCTGTTATTTGGACCAGTCATGTAGAGGTAGTCATTGTAGTAGATCTGTTATTTGGACCAGTCGTGTAGAGGTAGTCTTTGGAGTAGATCTGTTATTTGGACCAGACGTGTAGAGGTAGTCATTGGAGTAGATCTGTTATTTGGACCAGTCGTGTAGAGATAGTCATTGGAGTAGATCTGTTATTTTGACCAGTCGTGTAGAGTTAGTCATTGGAGTAGATCTGTTATTTGGACCAGTCGTGTAGAGGTAGTCATTGGAGTAGATCTGTTATTTGGACCAGACGTGTAGAGGTAGTTACTGGAGTAGATCTGTTATTTGGACCAGTCGTGTAGAGGTAGTCATTGGAGTAGATCTGTTATTTGGACCAGTCATGTAGAGGTAGTCATTGGAGTAGATCTGTTATTTGGACCAGTCATGTAGAGGTAGTCATTGGAGTAGATTTGTTATTTGGACCAGTCGTGTAGAGGTAGTGATTGGAGTAGATCTGTTATTTTGACCAGTCGTTTAGAGGTAGTCATTGGAGTAGATCTGTCATTTGGACCAGACGTGTAGAGGTAGTCATTGGAGTAGATTTGATATTTGAACCAGTCGTGTAGAGGTAGTCATTGGAGTATATCTGTTATTTGGACCAGTCGTGTAGAGGTAGTCATTGGAGTAGATCTGTTATTTGGACCAGTCGTGTAGAGATAGTCATTGGAGTAGATCTGTTATTTGGACCAGTCATGTAGAGGTAGTCATCAGAGTAGATCTGTAATTTGGACCAGTCGTGAAGAGGTAGTCACTGGAGTAGATCTGTTATTTGGACCAGTCGTGTAGAGGTAGCCACTGGATTAGATCTGTTATTTGGACCAGACGTGTAGAAGTAGTCACTGGAGTAGATCTGTTATTTGGACCAGACGTGTAGAGGTAGTCACTGGAGTAGATCTGTTATTTGGACCAGTCGTGTAGAGGTAGTGATTGGAGTAGATCTGTTATTTGGACCAGACGTGTAAAGATAGTCATTGGAGTAGATCTGTTATTAAGACCAGTCGTGTAGAGGTAGTCATTGGAGTATATCTGTTATTTAGACCAGTTGTGTAGAGGAAGTCATTGGAGTACATCTGTTATTTGGACCAGTCGTGTAGATATAGTCATTGGAGTAGATCTGTTATTTGGACCAGTCGTGTAGAGGTAGTCATCGGAGTAGATCTGTAATTTGGACCAGTCATGTAGAGGTAGTCATTGGAGTAGATTTGTTATTTGGACCAGTCGTGTAGAGGTAGTCATTGGAGTATATCTGTTATTTGGACCAGTCATGTAGAGGTAGTCATTGGAGTAGATCTGTTATTTGGACCAGTCGTGTATACATAGTCATCGAAGTAGATCTGTTATTTGGACCAGTCATGTAGAGGTAGTCATTGTAGTAGATCTGTTATTTAGACCAGTCGTGTAGAGGTAGTCATTGGAGTAGATCTGTTATTTTGACCAGTTGTGTAGAGGAAGTCATTGGAGTACATCTGTTATTTGGACCAGTCGTGTAGATATAGTCATTGGAGTAGATCTGTTATTTGGACCAGTCGTGTAGAGGTAGTCATTGGAGTATATCTGTTATTTAGACCAGTTGTGTAGAGGAAGTCATTGGAGTACATCTGTTATTTGGACCAGTCGTGTAGATATAGTCATTGGAGTAGATCTGTAATTTGGACCAGTCGTGTAGAGGTAGTCATCGGAGTAGATCTGTAATTTGGACCAGTCATGTAGAGGTAGTCATTGGAGTAGATTTGTTATTTGTACCAGTCGTGTAGAGGTAGTCATTGGAGTATATCTGTTATTTGGACCAGTCATGTAGAGGTAGTCATTGGAGTAGATCTGTTATTTGGACCAGTCGTGTATACATAGTCATCGAAGTAGATCTGTTATTTGGACCAGTCGTGTAGAGGTAGTCATTGTAGTAGATCTGTTATTTAGACCAGTCGTGTAGAGGTAGTCATTGGAGTAGATCTGTTATTTGGACCAGTTGTGTAGAGGAAGTCATTGGAGTACATCTGTTATTTGGACCAGTCGTGTAGATATAGTCATTGGAGTAGATCTGTTATTTGGACCAGTCGTGTAGAGGTAGTCATCGGAGTAGATCTGTTATTTGGACCAGTCATGTAGAGGTAGTCATTGTAGTAGATCTGTTATTTGGACCAGTCGTGTAGAGGTAGTCTTTGGAGTAGATCTGTTATTTGGACCAGACGTGTAGAGGTAGTCATTGGAGTAGATCTGTTATTTGGACCAGTCGTGTAGAGATAGTCATTGGAGTAGATCTGTTATTTTGACCAGTCGTGTAGAGTTAGTCATTGGAGTAGATCTGTTATTTGGACCAGTCGTGTAGAGGTAGTCATTGGAGTAGATCTGTTATTTGGACCAGACGTGTAGAGGTAGTTACTGGAGTAGATCTGTTATTTGGACCAGTCGTGTAGAGGTAGTCATTGGAGTAGATCTGTTATTTGGACCAGTCATGTAGAGGTAGTCATTGGAGTAGATCTGTTATTTGGACCAGTCATGTAGAGGTAGTCATTGGAGTAGATTTGTTATTTGGACCAGTCGTGTAGAGGTAGTGATTGGAGTAGATCTGTTATTTTGACCAGTCGTTTAGAGGTAGTCATTGGAGTAGATCTGTCATTTGGACCAGACGTGTAGAGGTAGTCATTGGAGTAGATTTGATATTTGAACCAGTCGTGTAGAGGTAGTCATTGGAGTATATCTGTTATTTGGACCAGTCGTGTAGAGGTAGTCATTGGAGTAGATCTGTTATTTGGACCAGTCGTGTAGAGATAGTCATTGGAGTAGATCTGTTATTTGGACCAGTCATGTAGAGGTAGTCATCAGAGTAGATCTGTTATTTGGACCAGTCGTGAAGAGGTAGTCACTGGAGTAGATCTGTTATTTGGACCAGTCGTGTAGAGGTAGCCACTGGATTAGATCTGTTATTTGGACCAGACGTGTAGAAGTAGTCACTGGAGTAGATCTGTTATTTGGACCAGACGTGTAGAGGTAGTCACTGGAGTAGATCTGTTATTTGGACCAGTCGTGTAGAGGTAGTGATTGGAGTAGATCTGTTATTTGGACCAGACGTGTAAAGATAGTCATTGGAGTAGATCTGTTATTAAGACCAGTCGTGTAGAGGTAGTCATTGGAGTATATCTGTTATTTAGACCAGTTGTGTAGAGGAAGTCATTGGAGTACATCTGTTATTTGGACCAGTCGTGTAGATATAGTCATTGGAGTAGATCTGTTATTTGGACCAGTCGTGTAGAGGTAGTCATCGGAGTAGATCTGTAATTTGGACCAGTCATGTAGAGGTAGTCATTGGAGTAGATTTGTTATTTGGACCAGTCGTGTAGAGGTAGTCATTGGAGTATATCTGTTATTTGGACCAGTCATGTAGAGGTAGTCATTGGAGTAGATCTGTTATTTGGACCAGTCGTGTATACATAGTCATCGAAGTAGATCTGTTATTTGGACCAGTCATGTAGAGGTAGTCATTGTAGTAGATCTGTTATTTAGACCAGTCGTGTAGAGGTAGTCATTGGAGTAGATCTGTTATTTTGACCAGTTGTGTAGAGGAAGTCATTGGAGTACATCTGTTATTTGGACCAGTCGTGTAGATATAGTCATTGGAGTAGATCTGTTATTTGGACCAGTCGTGTAGAGGTAGTCATCGGAGTAGATCTGTTATTTGGACCAGTCATGTAGAGG
This sequence comes from Mimachlamys varia, assembly GCA_947623455.1. NCBI lineage: Eukaryota > Metazoa > Mollusca > Bivalvia > Pectinida > Pectinidae > Mimachlamys > Mimachlamys varia. The sequence goes on from OX392536.1 coordinate 3,725,514, forward strand.
TAGTCATTGTAGTAGATCTGTTATTTGGACCAGTCGTGTAGAGGTAGTCTTTGGAGTAGATCTGTTATTTGGACCAGCCGTGTATACAGAGTCATCGAAGTAGATCTGTTATTTGGACCAGTCGTGTAGAGATAGTCATTGGAGTAGATCTGTTATTTGGACCAGTCGTGTAGAGTTAGTCATTGGAGTAGATCTGTTATTTGGACCAGTCGTGTAGAGGTAGTCATTGGAGTAGATCTGTTATTTGGACCAGACGTGTAGAGGTAGTTACTGGAGTAGATCTGTTATTTGGACCAGTCGTGTAGAGGTAGTCATTGGAGTAGATCTGTTATTTGGACCAGTCATGTAGAGGTAATCATTGGAGTAGATCTGTCATTTGGACCAGTCATGTAGAGGTAGTCATTGGAGTAGATTTGTTATTTGGACCAGTCGTGTAGAGGTAGTGATTGGAGTAGATCTGTTATTTTGACCAGTCGTTTAGAGGTAGTCATTGGAGTAGATCTGTTATTTGGACCAGACGTGTAGAGGTAGTCATTGGAGTAGATCTGATATTTGGACCAGTCATGTAGAGGTAGTCATTGGAGTATATCTGTTATTTGGACCAGTCGTGTAGAGGTAGTCATTGGAGTAGATCTGTTATTTGGACCAGTCGTGTAGAGATAGTCATTGGAGTAGATCTGTTATTTGGACCAGTCATGTAGAGGTAGTCATCAGAGTAGATCTGTTATTTGGACCAGTCGTGTAGAGGTAGTCACTGGAGTAGATCTGTTATTTGGACCAGTCGTGTAGAGGTAGCCACTGGATTAGATCTGTTATTTGGACCAGACGTGTAGAAGTAGTCACTGGAGTAGATCTGTTATTTGGACCAGTCGTGTAGAGGTAGTCACTGGAGTAGATCTGTTATTTGGACCAGACGTGTAGAGGTAGTCATTGGAGTAGATCTGTTATTTGGACCAGACATGTAGAGGTAGTCATCAGAGTAGATCTGTTATTTGGACCAGACGTGTAGAGGTAGTCATTAGAGTATATCTGTTATTTGGACCAGTCATGTAGAGGTAGTCATTGGAGTAGATCTGTTATTTTGACCAGTCGTGTAGAAGTAGTCATTGGAAAATATCTGTTATTTGGACCAGACGTGTAGAGATAGTCATCGGAGTAGATCTGTTATTTGGACCAGACAGTAGAGATAGCTATTGGAGTAGATCTTTTATTTAGACCAGTCGTGTAGAGGTAGTCATCGGAGTATATCTGTTATTTGGACCAGTCATGTAGATCTAGTCATTGGAGTAGATCTGTTATTTGGACCAGACGTGTAGAGGTAGTCACTTGAGTAGATCTGTTATTTGGACCAGACGTATAGAGATAGCTATTGGAGTAGATCTGTTATTTAGACCAGTCGTGTAGAGGTAGTCACTGTAGTAGATCTGTTATTTTGACCAGTCGTGTAGAGGTAGTCATTGGAGTAGATCTGTTATTTGGACCAGTCGTGCAGAGGTAGCCATTGGAGTAGATCTGTTATTTGGACCAGCCTTGTAGAGGTAGTGATTGGAGTAGATCTGTTATTTGGACCAGTCGTGTAGAGGTAGTCATTGGAGTAGATCTTTTATTTGGACCAGTCATGTAGAGGTAGTCATCAGAGTAGATCTGTTATTTGGACCAGACGTGTAGAGGTAGTCATTGGAGTAGATCTGTTATTTGGACCAGACGTGTAGAGGTAGTCATCAGAGTAGATCTGTTATTTGGACCAGTCATGTAGAGGTAGTCATCAGAGTAGATCTGTTATTTGGACCAGACGTGTAGAGGTAGTCTTTGGAGTAGATCTGTTATTTGGACCAGTCGTGTAGAGGTAGTCATTGGAGTAGATCTGTTATTTTGACCAGTCGTGTAGAGGTTGTCATTGGAGTAGATCTGTTATTTGGACCAGTCGTGTAGAGGTAGTCATTGGAGTAGATCTGTTATTTGGACCAGTCGTGTATAAAAAGTCATCGGAGTAGATCTGTTATTTGGACCAGTCGTGTAGAGGTAGTCATTGGAGTAGATCTGTTATTTGGACCAGACGTGTAGAGGTAGTCACTGGAGTAGCTCCGTTATTTGGACCAGTCGTGCAGAGATAGTCATTGGAGTAGATCTGTTATTTGGACCAGTCGTGTAGAGTTAGTCATTGGAGTAGATCTGTTATTTGGACCAGTCGTGTAGAGGTAGTCATTGGAGTAGATCTGTTATTTGGACCACACGTGTAGAGATAGTTACTGGAGTAGATCTGTTATTTGGACCAGTCGTGTAGAGGTAGTCATTGGAGTAGATCTGTTATTTGGACCAGTCGTGTAGAGATAGTCATTGGAGTAGATCTGTTATTTGGACCAGTCATGTAGAGGTAGTCATTGGAGTAGATCTGTTATTTGGACCAGACGTGTAGAGGTAGTCATCAGAGTAGATCTGTTATTTGGACCAGTCGTGTAGAGGTGGTCATCGGAGTAGATCTGTTATTTGGACCAGTCATGTAGAGGTAGTCATTGGAGTAGATTTGTTATTTGGACCAGTCGTGTAGAGGTAGTGATTGAAGTAGATCTGTTATTTGGACCAGACGTGTAAAGATAGTCATTGGAGTAGATCTGTTATTAAGACCAGTCGTGTAGAGGTAGTCATTGGAGTATATCTGTTAGTTAGACCAGTTGTGTAGAGGAAGTCATTGGAGTACATCTGTTATTTGGACCAGTCGTGTAGATATAGTCATTGGAGTAGATCTGTTATTTGGACCAGTCGTGTAGAGGTAGTCATCGGAGTAGATCTGTAATTTGGACCAGTCATGTAGAGGTAGTCATTGGAGTAGATTTGTTATTTGTACCAGTCGTGTAGAGGTAGTCATTGGAGTATATCTGTTATTTGGACCAGTCATGTAGAGGTAGTCATTGGAGTAGATCTGTTATTTGGACCAGTCGTGTATACATAGTCATCGAAGTAGATCTGTTATTTGTACCAGTCATGTAGAGGTAGTCATTGTAGTAGATCTGTTATTTAGACTAGTCGTGTAGAGGTAGTCATTGGAGTAGATCTGTTATTTGGACCAGTTGTGTAGAGGAAGTCATTGGAGTACATTTGTTATTTGGACCAGTCGTGTAGAGGTAGTCATTGGAGTAGATCTGTTATTTGGACCAGACGTGTAGAGGTAGTCACTGGAGTAGCTCCGTTATTTGGACCAGTCGTGCAGAGATAGTCATTGGAGTAGATCTGTTATTTGGACCAGTCGTGTAGAGTTAGTCATTGGAGTAGATCTGTTATTTTGACCAGTCGTGTAGAGGTTGTCATTGGAGTAGATCTGTTATTTGGACCAGTCGTGTAGAGGTTGTCATTGGAGTAGATCTGTTATTTGGACCAGTCGTGTAGAGGTAGTCATTGGAGTAGATCTGTTATTTGGACCAGTCGTGTATAAAAAGTCATCGGAGTAGATCTGTTATTTGGACCAGTCGTGTAGAGGTAGTCATTGGAGTAGATCTGTTATTTGGACTAGACGTGTAGAGGTAGTCACTGGAGTAGCTCCGTTATTTGGACCAGTCGTGCAGAGATAGTCATTGGAGTAGATCTGTTATTTGGACCAGTCGTGTAGAGTTAGTCATTGGAGTAGATCTGTTATTTGGACCAGTCGTGTAGAGGTAGTCATTGGAGTAGATCTGTTATTTGGACCACACGTGTAGAGATAGTTACTGGAGTAGATCTGTTATTTGGACCAGTCGTGTAGAGGTAGTCATTGGAGTAGATCTGTTATTTGGACCAGTCGTGTAGAGATAGTCATTGGAGTAGATCTGTTATTTGGACCAGTCATGTAGAGGTAGTCATTGGAGTAGATCTGTTATTTGGACCAGACGTGTAGAGGTAGTCATCAGAGTAGATCTGTTATTTGGACCAGTCGTGTAGAGGTAGTCATCGGAGTAGATCTGTTATTTGGACCAGTCATGTAGAGGTAGTCATTGGAGTAGATTTGTTATTTGGACCAGTCGTGTAGAGGTAGTGATTGAAGTAGATCTGTTATTTGGACCAGACGTGTAAAGATAGTCATTGTAGTAGATCTGTTATTAAGACCAGTCGTGTAGAGGTAGTCATTGGAGTATATCTGTTATTTAGACCAGTTGTGTAGAGGAAGTCATTGGAGTACATCTGTTATTTGGACCAGTCGTGTAGATATAGTCATTGGAGTAGATCTGTAATTTGGACCAGTCGTGTAGAGGTAGTCATCGGAGTAGATCTGTAATTTGGACCAGTCATGTAGAGGTAGTCATTGGAGTAGATTTGTTATTTGTACCAGTCGTGTAGAGGTAGTCATTGGAGTATATCTGTTATTTGGACCAGTCATGTAGAGGTAGTCATTGGAGTAGATCTGTTATTTGGACCAGTCGTGTATACATAGTCATCGAAGTAGATCTGTTATTTGGACCAGTCGTGTAGAGGTAGTCATTGTAGTAGATCTGTTATTTAGACCAGTCGTGTAGAGGTAGTCATTGGAGTAGATCTGTTATTTGGACCAGTTGTGTAGAGGAAGTCATTGGAGTACATCTGTTATTTGGACCAGTCGTGTAGATATAGTCATTGGAGTAGATCTGTTATTTGGACCAGCCGTGTAGAGGTAGTCATCGGAGTAGATCTGTTATTTGGACCAGTCATGTAGAGGTAGTCATTGTAGTAGATCTGTTATTTGGACCAGTCGTGTAGAGGTAGTCTTTGGAGTAGATCTGTTATTTGGACCAGCCGTGTATACATAGTCATCGAAGTAGATCTGTTATTTGGACCAGTCGTGTAGAGATAGTCATTGGAGTAGATCTGTTATTTGGACCAGACGTGTAGAGGTAGTTACTGGAGTAGATCTGTTATTTGGACCAGTCGTGTAGAGGTAGTCATTGGAGTAGATCTGTTATTTGGACCAGTCATGTAGAGGTAATCATTGGAGTAGATCTGTCATTTGGACCAGTCATGTAGAGGTAGTCATTGGAGTAGATTTGTTATTTGGACCAGTCGTGTAGAGGTAGTGATTGGAGTAGATCTGTTATTTTGACCAGTCGTTTAGAGGTAGTCATTGGAGTAGATCTGTTATTTGGACCAGACGTGTAGAGGTAGTCATTGGAGTAGATCTGATATTTGGACCAGTCATGTAGAGGTAGTCATTGGAGTATATCTGTTATTTGGACCAGTCGTGTAGAGGTAGTCATTGGAGTAGATCTGTTATTTGGACCAGTCGTGTAGAGATAGTCATTGGAGTAGATCTGTTATTTGGACCAGTCATGTAGAGGTAGTCATCAGAGTAGATCTGTTATTTGGACCAGTCGTGTAGAGGTAGTCACTGGAGTAGATCTGTTATTTGGACCAGTCGTGTAGAGGTAGCCACTGGATTAGATCTGTTATTTGGACCAGACGTGTAGAAGTAGTCACTGGAGTAGATCTGTTATTTGGACCAGTCGTGTAGAGGTAGTCACTGGAGTAGATCTGTTATTTGGACCAGACGTGTAGAGGTAGTCATTGGAGTAGATCTGTTATTTGGACCAGACATGTAGAGGTAGTCATCAGAGTAGATCTGTTATTTGGACCAGACGTGTAGAGGTAGTCATTAGAGTATATCTGTTATTTGGACCAGTCATGTAGAGGTAGTCATTGGAGTAGATCTGTTATTTTGACCAGTCGTGTAGAAGTAGTCATTGGAAAATATCTGTTATTTGGACCAGACGTGTAGAGATAGTCATCGGAGTAGATCTGTTATTTGGACCAGACAGTAGAGATAGCTATTGGAGTAGATCTTTTATTTAGACCAGTCGTGTAGAGGTAGTCATCGGAGTATATCTGTTATTTGGACCAGTCATGTAGATCTAGTCATTGGAGTAGATCTGTTATTTGGACCAGACGTGTAGAGGTAGTCACTTGAGTAGATCTGTTATTTGGACCAGACGTGTAGAGATAGCTATTGGAGTAGATCTGTTATTTAGACCAGTCGTGTAGAGGTAGTCACTGTAGTAGATCTGTTATTTTGACCAGTCGTGTAGAGGTAGTCATTGGAGTAGATCTGTTATTTGGACCAGTCGTGCAGAGGTAGCCATTGGAGTAGATCTGTTATTTGGACAAGTCGTGTAGAGATAGTCATTGGAGTAGATCTGTTATTTGGACCAGCCTTGTAGAGGTAGTGATTGGAGTAGATCTGTTATTTGGACCAGTCGTGTAGAGGTAGTCATTGGAGTAGATCTTTTATTTGGACCAGTCATGTAGAGGTAGTCATCAGAGTAGATCTGTTATTTGGACCAGACGTGTAGAGGTAGTCATTGGAGTAGATCTGTTATTTGGACCAGACGTGTAGAGGTAGTCATCAGAGTAGATCTGTTATTTGGACCAGTCATGTAGAGGTAGTCATCAGAGTAGATCTGTTATTTGGACCAGACGTGTAGAGGTAGTCTTTGGAGTAGATCTGTTATTTGGACCAGTCGTGTAGAGGTAGTCATTGGAGTAGATCTGTTATTTTGACCAGTCGTGTAGAGGTTGTCATTGGAGTAGATCTGTTATTTGGACCAGTCGTGTAGAGGTAGTCATTGGAGTAGATCTGTTATTTGGACCAGTCGTGTATAAAAAGTCATCGGAGTAGATCTGTTATTTGGACCAGTCGTGTAGAGGTAGTCATTGGAGTAGATCTGTTATTTGGACCAGACGTGTAGAGGTAGTCACTGGAGTAGCTCCGTTATTTGGACCAGTCGTGCAGAGATAGTCATTGGAGTAGATCTGTTATTTGGACCAGTCGTGTAGAGTTAGTCATTGGAGTAGATCTGTTATTTGGACCAGTCGTGTAGAGGTAGTCATTGGAGTAGATCTGTTATTTGGACCACACGTGTAGAGATAGTTACTGGAGTAGATCTGTTATTTGGACCAGTCGTGTAGAGGTAGTCATTGGAGTAGATCTGTTATTTGGACCAGTCGTGTAGAGATAGTCATTGGAGTAGATCTGTTATTTGGACCAGTCATGTAGAGGTAGTCATTGGAGTAGATCTGTTATTTGGACCAGACGTGTAGAGGTAGTCATCAGAGTAGATCTGTTATTTGGACCAGTCGTGTAGAGGTGGTCATCGGAGTAGATCTGTTATTTGGACCAGTCATGTAGAGGTAGTCATTGGAGTAGATTTGTTATTTGGACCAGTCGTGTAGAGGTAGTGATTGAAGTAGATCTGTTATTTGGACCAGACGTGTAAAGATAGTCATTGGAGTAGATCTGTTATTAAGACCAGTCGTGTAGAGGTAGTAATTGGAGTATATCTGTTAGTTAGACCAGTTGTGTAGAGGAAGTCATTGGAGTACATCTGTTATTTGGACCAGTCGTGTAGATATAGTTATTGGAGTAGATCTGTTATTTGGACCAGTCGTGTAGAGGTAGTCATCGGAGTAGATCTGTAATTTGGACCAGTCATGTAGAGGTAGTCATTGGAGTAGATTTGTTATTTGTACCAGTCGTGTAGAGGTAGTCATTGGAGTATATCTGTTATTTGGACCAGTCATGTAGAGGTAGTCATTGGAGTAGATCTGTTATTTGGACCAGTCGTGTATACATAGTCATCGAAGTAGATCTGTTATTTGGACCAGTCATGTAGAGGTAGTCATTGTAGTAGATCTGTTATTTAGACTAGTCGTGTAGAGGTAGTCATTGGAGTAGATCTGTTATTTGGACCAGTTGTGTAGAGGAAGTCATTGGAGTACATTTGTTATTTGGACCAGTCGTGTAGAGGTAGTCATTGGAGTAGATCTGTTATTTGGACCAGACGTGTAGAGGTAGTCACTGGAGTAGCTCCGTTATTTGGACCAGTCGTGCAGAGATAGTCATTGGAGTAGATCTGTTATTTGGACCAGTCGTGTAGAGTTAGTCATTGGAGTAGATCTGTTATTTTGACCAGTCGTGTAGAGGTTGTCATTGGAGTAGATCTGTTATTTGGACCAGTCGTGTAGAGGTTGTCATTGGAGTAGATCTGTTATTTGGACCAGTCGTGTAGAGGTAGTCATTGGAGTAGATCTGTTATTTGGACCAGTCGTGTATAAAAAGTCATCGGAGTAGATCTGTTATTTGGACCAGTCGTGTAGAGGTAGTCATTGGAGTAGATCTGTTATTTGGACTAGACGTGTAGAGGTAGTCACTGGAGTAGCTCCGTTATTTGGACCAGTCGTGCAGAGATAGTCATTGGAGTAGATCTGTTATTTGGACCAGTCGTGTAGAGTTAGTCATTGGAGTAGATCTGTTATTTGGACCAGTCGTGTAGAGGTAGTCATTGGAGTAGATCTGTTATTTGGACCACACGTGTAGAGATAGTTACTGGAGTAGATCTGTTATTTGGACCAGTCGTGTAGAGGTAGTCATTGGAGTAGATCTGTTATTTGGACCAGTCGTGTAGAGATAGTCATTGGAGTAGATCTGTTATTTGGACCAGTCATGTAGAGGTAGTCATTGGAGTAGATCTGTTATTTGGACCAGACGTGTAGAGGTAGTCATCAGAGTAGATCTGTTATTTGGACCAGTCGTGTAGAGGTAGTCATCGGAGTAGATCTGTTATTTGGACCAGTCATGTAGAGGTAGTCATTGGAGTAGATTTGTTATTTGGACCAGTCGTGTAGAGGTAGTGATTGAAGTAGATCTGTTATTTGGACCAGACGTGTAAAGATAGTCATTGTAGTAGATCTGTTATTAAGACCAGTCGTGTAGAGGTAGTCATTGGAGTATATCTGTTATTTAGACCAGTTGTGTAGAGGAAGTCATTGGAGTACATCTGTTATTTGGACCAGTCGTGTAGATATAGTCATTGGAGTAGATCTGTAATTTGGACCAGTCGTGTAGAGGTAGTCATCGGAGTAGATCTGTAATTTGGACCAGTCATGTAGAGGTAGTCATTGGAGTAGATTTGTTATTTGTACCAGTCGTGTAGAGGTAGTCATTGGAGTATATCTGTTATTTGGACCAGTCATGTAGAGGTAGTCATTGGAGTAGATCTGTTATTTGGACCAGTCGTGTATACATAGTCATCGAAGTAGATCTGTTATTTGGACCAGTCGTGTAGAGGTAGTCATTGTAGTAGATCTGTTATTTAGACCAGTCGTGTAGAGGTAGTCATTGGAGTAGATCTGTTATTTGGACCAGTTGTGTAGAGGAAGTCATTGGAGTATATCTGTTATTTGGACCAGTCATGTAGAGGTAGTCATTGGAGTAGATCTGTTATTTTGACCAGTCGTGTAGAGGTAGTCATTGGAGAATATCTGTTATTTGGACCAGACGTGTAGAGATAGTCATCGGAGTAGATCTGTTATTTGGACCAGACAGTAGAGATAGCTATTGGAGTAGATCTTTTATTTAGACCAGTCGTGTAGAGGTAGTCATTGGAGTATATCTGTTATTTGGACCAGTCATGTAGATCTAGTCATTGGAGTACATCTGTTATTTGGACCAGACGTGTAGAGGTAGTCACTTGAGTAGATCTGTTATTTGGACCAGACGTGTAGAGATAGCTATTGGAGTAGATCTGTTATTTAGACCAGTCGTGTAGAGGTAGTCATCGGAGTAGATCTGTTATTTGGACCAGTCATGTAGAGGTAGTCATTGGAGTAGATCTGTTATTTGGACCAGTCGTGTAGAGGTAGTGATTGGAGTAGATCTGTTATTTGGACCAGACGTGTAGAGGTAGTCATTGGAGTAGATCTGATATTTGGACCAGTCGTGTAGAGGTAGTCATTGGAGTATATCTGTTATTTGGACCAGTCATGTAGATCTTGTCATTGGAGTAGATCTGTTATTTGGACCAGTCGTGTAGAGGTAGTCATCGGAGTAAATCTGTTATTTGGACCAGTCATGTAGAGGTAGTCACTGGAGTAGATCTGTTATTTTGACCAATCGTGTAGAGGTAGTCATTGGAGTAGATCTGTTATTTGGACCAGTCGTGCAGAGGTAGCCATTGGAGTAGATCTGTTATTTGGACAAGTCGTGTAGAGATAGTCATTGGAGTAGATCTGTTATTTGGACCAGCCTTGTAGAGGTAGTGATTGGAGTAGATCTGTTATTTGGACCAGTCGTGTAGAGGTAGTCATTGGAGTAGATCTGTTATTTGGACCAGTCATGTAGAGGTAGTCATCAGAGTAGATCTGTTATTTGGACCAGACGTGTAGAGGTAGTCATTGGAGTAGATCTGTTATTTGGACCAGACGTGTAGAGGTAGTCATCAGAGTAGATCTGTTATTTGGACCAGTCATGTAGAGGTAGTCATCAGAGTAGATCTGTTATTTGGACCAGACGTGTAGAGGTAGTCATTGGAGTAGATCTGTTATTTGGACCAGTCGTGTAGAGGTAGTCATTGGAGTAGATCTGTTATTTTGACCAGTCGTGTAGAGGTTGTCATTGGAGTAGATCTGTTATTTGGACCAGTCATGTAGAGGTAGTCATTGGAGTAGATCTGTTATTTGGACCAGTCGTGTATAAAAAGTGATCGGAGTAGATCTGTTATTTGGACCAGTCGTGTAGAGGTAGTCATTGGAGTAGATCTGTTATTCGGACCAGACGTGTAGAGGTAGTCACTGGAGTAGCTCCGTTATTTGGACCAGTCGTGCAGAGATAGTCATTGGAGTAGATCTGTTATTTAGACCAGACGTGTAGAGACAAAAGGAATTATTTCATGTCTTCGCGCGTAAAAAAAGTGATATTTCTACCTAATCTATAAATAAGGGAAGTTACAAATGTTATCGGGTTGCGACCCCGGAAGTATGCATGCCTAGACTTTTCATGAAATCACGTGACTTCCGTCGCGCCTTAAACCAGAACCGACTTGATCCGGACGCAACCCGAAACAGAGCTATTCGATACGAAGATATATGCATAACGGAAAACATAATGGAAGTGTGCAATTAATGTCTGAATATTAATATGAATGTGATTCCGTAAGTTTATACTTGGATTTTGTCTGTTTCATCAGGTGTATACATTACGCGTCCCATCCCTCACTTACGACAAACCTGTCACGTTGCGTCATCACAGTTATTTTTATCGGGGCTTTCCCGAGGAACGCGATTTTGCAGTGATCAATATAGACATTTTGAGCGGACTTTGAATATTGGAATAGCAGAAAATAAAATTAGTAGTGCAAACACCATGTACATTCAAGAACTGGCATTTAGATCACGTATTGTATTGTTATTTTTAAGCCTTACGGTCCATAGGTATTACCTCACCGAATAGAAAATTGCGATGTTTATATCCAATAGAGATATCAAATCATATACAAAAATATTCAGGCCTAATATGGACATTAAACTTTATTGTGCAGGCCGACGGACGTTTGCAATACCATATTTTTTTATATTTTTTTTTTATTACTATTTTTATTATTTTGTAAAGTTACGTATAGAGGACAGATTGACAGATTAAAATAAAGTTAAATACAGGTTATACTCGATTTGAGTTACAAGGAAGACGAATTATATGTTCCCTTGGGGAATTACAATATCTGCCTCAGTGTTGATAATCGAAGCTTATAGAGCAGAAATAAGCTTAAAAGTCCAATATACGTAACTTCAGGGAAATTTTCGTGATTCTGAAAAATTCTGCAAAAAATCCAGTTGATAACCATGCAAAAATAAGCCTAAAACGAAGTAAACCTGAGCGGTAACTAACAAGAAACTCTGGACAAAAAAATCCAAAGAATTGAAAATAATTCAGGTGGGGCCCACTTCAACAACAAACCGGAGGTAGAAGACGGTTCGAAATGGACGCGTGTTTTCAAATAGTGTGTTTCAACTGCTGCTGTACCGGTAACCGCGGAAGAATTCATCTTGAATATTGCTGATATTACTTAATCGAAACTAAATCTATAAATATAATAAGTTAATAGGCATGATTTTTGCTTAAAGTTTTGCCGAAAGTTACGTATATTGCGCTTTTCAGATAATTTCTTGGAAGTGATCTTGTTAAAAAAGTATTGTTGAGTAAACGAGTCTTATAATAGTTCATACAGATAAACCTAACATTTAGATACGCTTTCAACAAACTTTATAATTAATTGTTATATTACTGACTAGATGTTGTTTTAAATGATATAAAATACGTCATCGTTATCAACATCACTGGCATCACCAGTTGTAGTTATTCAATACCCAGGGAGGCCGACTCTCATTTCCAAGCAAGGCAAAAACTAAAATGTCTGTCATTGATGATTGAAGTTGTCAACAATTCTTTTTCAATGTTTTCAAAATAAAATTTGTGATTTGCACTATCTCTTCCACCATTTCGGAATACAACAATTTTTCTATGTTAACGGACAATTGCTATTTGTCACTATATAATTCAAGCTTTCTATCATCTACTGTAAACCAGAAGCTGTTTCTGAGAAAACAAATAGAATCATTAGCATTCATCGTAAAACTGATTAGAAAAATGCATCACACAACATATTATTAATTCGTTTTCAAAATCGTTTACATACATAATAAATGTATAAGTACAATTAAAGGGAGATAACCCGCATCCAGCATCAAGAACTGGGTGTATAAAAATGGTTGTGAATATGACAAGGGATTTCAAAATATTCAATAAATTTCCTTTTTTTCCTCTCTGATACAGATAAAAAAACAACTTATGTTTATTCACACTATCAAACGCCTTACAATAGTCAACAGTAGTAAAGCGTGCGTCTGTTTGCAAGTGCTTTCCTATCATACCATGCAAAATAAATATGGTGTCATTGATGACGAGACCAGTTCTAAATCCGAATCGGATATCAGTGATAACATCAAACTGCTTCGACCATTTTAGTAACATATTATCAAAACACTAAAAAATAATTTGGACAAGCAACTAACCAACGTTATTCTCTATAACTGTTCTTGCTGTTTTGAATAATATGGAAAAATTAAACCTTCGACTAACTTGATGAGAATGCCTCTTCTAATTCGTCATAAATAGGAACATTTTACATTTAGAGATGCAGGTTGATCAGTACTATGGGTAAGTTTTATGGTCGCCATCTTTGTCTCATTGAGAAATATCTTTAGTATCTTTAAGTGATATGAATTAAGATGGACGTTTTTGAGTATGCTCATTAGTGTGTTAACTTGTAGTGATTGACAATGATACTCGGTTCTCATTTTGAGAACTTGATGTTTACTTGGATGTGACAAAGATTTACATGGCGGGTGTCGTCGATGAAGCAGAAGACGCTTACTCTTTCGGAACACCTGGTCTTATTCTATTGTACTTTTGCAAGGGTCTCCATGTAAATCTTTCCTTTGTTCAAATTTTGCCCCTGGTTTAATCGATTTTGAGTTTGGATTATGATTATGTTGACGCTTCGGTATTTTCTTACTTTATTTAATTAGCATATGCAGACAAGTTATCCAAGTTCTCGTCATCAACAAAACCGCCATATACAGCTTTAAAATGGTTTTTTTTAAAACCCAGGTAAGTGAAACAAAAACTGGATTTGCTCTTGAAATACTGATAAACCAATACTCTGGCCAAAATCAAGAAACATTTGAAGAAGTACCTTTTCACGTCTGCATTTTAGGCTCTCAACATAGACGACGTGTATATACTGACTTTTATTTATCTATTATTCATTTATATGTACTTTGATATTATACCATGTGAACATGATATTTTGTGATTGAAAGACTTTCTCTATTTGCGCATTGTACGTTTTAAATCATTATCTACATGATGTGAAGCGCTTTAGAGAAATTATACAAATTATATAGGGCGCTATATAAATGTCATATATTATTATTATTATTATTATAAAACAATTTTGAATTTCCCCTGCGCAGTATACTAATACGGTGACTCTCTGATCTGAGGTACCTGTTTTTGACATGTTGTAAGCGGTGATATTTCGTCTATGGGAATGATATAGTCGTCCACACTTATTATAAAATCAGAGCTTAAGAAAAGAAAAACACCAGAGAATACCAAAGCGCCAACAAAACCACAATCTGCACCCAAAATCGACCAAACAAGAGACAAAAGAGGAACAAAGGAAAGACCCACATGGAGACTCTCGCCAAAGCACAAGAGAACAAGACCAGGTGTTCCGGAAGAGTAAGCGTCCTCCGCTTGACGCCTTTTTTCATTACCAGAACGAAGAACAGACTGGGTCTTACAAAAGGTTCTAAATACTTCGCATAATATGGATGAGATCTGTGATCTACTGAAACTGTAGAAGACTGGTTATCATTAAAAATGCGATTTAACAAAACAATGCTGTTATTCAAGTTATTACTTATCTGTTGTTCTTCGTCAGCATTCCATCTGTTCACGGCAAGACTTGAAGCGAAAATCAAGCCTTAAATTTTCTTTTATTGATAGATTTAGTTCAGTTTAACTGTTATCAGGAACATTCAAGATGAATTCTTACGTGATTACCGGTACAGCAGCAGTTGTAACTCAGTATTTGTAAACACGCGCCCATTTTGAACTGTCTTCTACCTTCGGCTTGTCGTTGAAGTGGGCCCCACCTGGATTATTTCCATTATTTGGATTTTTTCTGTAAAGTGTTTCTTGTTAGTTACCACTCAGGTTACTTCGTTTTAAGCTTAATTTTGCATGGTTATCAACTGGATTGTTTTCAGATTTTTTCAGAATCACGAAAAATTTCCTTAAGTTACGTAGATTGGGCCTTTAAGACTAATACCATCAACACGAACATCAATCATAATGCAGCTGGTTGTCACACGTAAATTAAAACCATTAGGCGCAAGATCACACCATTCATTAAAACCATTAGGCGCATGATCACACCATTCATTAAAACCATTAGGCGCATGATCACACCATTCATTAAAATCATTTGGCGATGATCACACCATTAATTAAAATCATTGGACGCAAACCGTACTTAATGATATTCACAAAAAAAAAACTCTCCCAGTTCTCATAATGCATTTCAAAATAAAAAATACTCTTACGCTTTATTTTGTAGGATAAACACAGGGGTACAATATAATATGATGGAATCTTCGAGATCAACGTTTCACATGGTTTATATTTCTTTTTATTTCAACACTTTTAAGGTACCGTAATATGTAGACAGATAGACTGATGGTCGTTGGTCGTCACAAGGAACACAACAGCAACACTTGCTAGGCTCGCTGTTATTGGTATGCATTCCGTATGATCTTCATCTTGAAAAGAAAACGAAAACATAGATAAAATTGCGACGGTGCAAACATGCAGAGACGTTATCGACTTTTTATATGATTGATCAAGACAGAACCTTCTACAATCCGGATATGTGATATGTAGATCAACTGTAATGGTCGCAATACATCCGAAATTACGTTATAGAAAATCAGTTATCACTTTAGAAATATGCTTAAAGTACTATCTGCCAAACGAACACGAAACAATAACGAATTAATCATAGGATCATTGCATTATGAATTAATGTAATTCAGTATGTGAGAAATATATTAACACCATTATCATAGACGTTTTGGGTAATCTCGTACTACGGAATTTCTTAAATAAACAATATAGATTTTTCACTTCATACATTGTTGAAATAAGAACAATATCTAAAAAATAGAACACCTCACAATATTCAGAAAGATGACGTAACACACGCATACATGTATGCTGCACCTTTTAAGTTTATTAATAGGTACAGAGTGCCGAAAAAAATAATTTAACTGCATCATACAGCTGTTTCGTCCTCCTAGTGATGATAGGGTCAAAAGGTGGGAATTTAAAATTTCTCAACTAATGTAAAAGCGGAAGCGTCAGGTGCGTAAAACCCCTTATTTTATGCATTGAAGAGTATCTGTATAAATTCAATTTGTGTACTACCAAAAATGTGGATATTATGTACCTTGCAGCCATCAAAATGAGATAACCGGGGCTGTGGCGGCTCCAGCAATTCTCGGGGACTAAAAAAAATCCAGAAGCATTGTCTGCCACCCACTATCATGAAAGATGACACAACACACACATATGCTAAGATATTAAGAAAGGGGAATAGGCAGACGTTAGACTTTTTTTCTTATATACTCCCTGTCATGTTTTATCAATGCAAAATATCATCTTATTGTATAGTACATTTGCCCTACCGATATTGTCTTTCAAATCGTCTACATTTGTGTTAGTCACAGCTATCAGGACACGTCTTTTCAAAGTTATTACCGTAAACCCATCTCTTTAAAGATTGAACAAAATCTTACTTTTGAGATATTCCTCAAGTACCATAAACATTTTTTCATAATTCGAATTTCTTATCGTCTTTAAAATCTCAATCACAGATCAAAGAGACAATTATCATTTATGAACCTTTAGTGAGGTCAATATGATGTTATACTAACATGGTAGAATTCGTCCGGGGTCAGTATTTTAGATTCTACCAGATCGTTATAACATCATACTTACCGAATTAATGGTCCTCAATTTTGATATTAGATATAAAACGTGTTTGCCAAAGACTGAAAATACATTGTATCTGTTCTTGACAAAGCATGACGTACGGTTACAGGGGGGCACTGTGACCTCACAATGATTATGACGCCATAAACGCAATATTAACTTGTTGTTTCTTAAAGTAGAAACATCAAGTTAATATCACAAAACATTGACCTCCACGTGGCTATATTTTAGCCAATGAGAATTGAGGAAATTCGGACCATATCTACATGTAATATATAGAGATTTGGAGAAAGAACGCCTGACAAAAGAAAACAGACACAGAAAAACACTATCAAAATGTTACGTATATGATGACATACCTGCACAAAATCCAGTGCCTTTATCACAGAAAAGGTCTTTACAAGTCGTTGGACAATTCAGTTCGCACGTCTTACCATGTTTTCCAGGTTGACAAACTAAAATTGGTGAAAAAGTAAACCAATCATTAGCTGTCAATCAACTAATACAACATGCTGTACGTTATGCTGTATTTGCTATCTGAAAATTTGTAACAAAATCTATGGTTTCATTTTAAAGTTACAGGGTAATTAAAATTTGCACTAATTAATGATTAAGCTAATTACCTTTTGAAAAACTGGGCCCTGGTTAGTAGACAGAGATATTGTAAGATAATTATTTTTTTCTTGATTCCTGAGGTATGTATGGAAATATTTTTAAAAAAAAATGATACCAAACCTTTTTTATTCAGTAACCAGTAAATAGACAAATGAAAAATAATGTAATTTTGTTCTTGTGTGTGTGGTTTTTTTTTTTAAGTGACACTTTTGATCCTGAATATCTACACTTCCTTTAGCTTCAGTTCAACCACATCCTTCAATAGATATAGATATATTTACATAAAATGACCGGGAAGATTTTTGTATAACAGGATGGTACATATTGTGTATGTAACAATAGTATAAGTGTCGTTACCAAAACGTGTTCTGATTTATAATCTGACATTTTTTTCTCTCATTTGCATTGGTGTAGAGTAAAAATGGATCGTACAAAAAATATATTTTACATCTCATTCCAAGTGACGTGACGTCACAGTGGTTGAGCAATGATGTGACTTCACGAAGCCTCATCCCACAATAAGGCATAGGCGAAAAGATATCTTATTGCGCACTGAAGAAAGATGAGATTGATTTTTGTGCGAAAACATCGTTTACAAATATGGGGTATTCTTAATCTCGTTGACGGATTTGTTTTTGCCAAGAATAAAGTTATATTTCAAAACGATAGTCATTCCAAACGCAATTTCATGGTTTTAAACGTATTCCTTTTAGGTCAGAGATGTAAGATAGGGAAATTTCATACCCGAAATTTCCAAATTTTGCAAAATCATCGCCAAAGCTTAAGGTTTTACAAAATCTGAAAACTCGTCGGGTGAAATTTCCCTATCTTATCCCCATGGGTATTGAAGAAACCTTTATTACCTACAGTTTACCTTTGCTCTCAGAGAAGTGGATAGGTTTCTGTAGTCGTTTAATACCATACAAACAAAGACACCACCATCATTCCTGTCAGCTTGTCCGATAAACAGATCAGATCCACGTCTCCTGTCTTTGTAGGAATTCGGCCCTGTCTAGTAGATATCACAGGAAGGGGAACAACTCGCCCGACATCGAACAGATATCCTCTCGCCTTCCTGTACTGACACATCACCAGGTGGGGAAAGTGAAATCGTTTTTGGGCCATCTGGATTTAAAAGGAAAAAAACTCAAGTACTTCAATCTAGTTGAAATGAAATGATAAGAATCGTAAAGCGATGCGAGTATGATGCAGTAACTTCCACTAAAGAAGGTTTGATCAAATCTGATTCTTTCATGTTACTATCCGATACAGTTATAAAAAACTAAACCGAACCTAAATCTAAAAGAGATGCTTCGATGCATTTAATTGCAGTGCAATGCTTATTCCAATACCTCTGATTGGCAGAAAAGTACATAAACATATATTTCTTATTGCTAACGTGTGGTGGTAAAAAGAGCCGATATATAAAGCTTATTCTAACACGATTTGTTCACAGGGACCTGAGAATTTGTTACAGCTAGTTTTGGACCTAAAATACGGTATTTAGAGTAACTTTACACATTTGGGGGGTTAAGATCAATTTTCGATAAAAATGCCCCCTCAGATGTCATAAAAGCTAAAGGGTGGAAAGCTTTCCAGATCGAAAAATCGACCCCACCTACCTTTCTTGCATCAAAAATCACATTTCATAGTACTCGACACCTTGCCGGCCACTTCGTTACATATTCATGAGGTTGACGTCACTACACGCGGAGGCCTTACGCTGTCATTGGATGGCGTTCTTCCTTTAAATTTAGCCATCTAATGACAGCAAAAGACCATCACGCGGGGTGACGTCAACCTCATGAATATGTAACGAAGTGGCCGGCAAGGTGTCGAGTACTATGAGACATGGGAATTTTGATTGTTTTTGGAGGAAATGGAGATTATTTCTGCGGAAGGAGGATACATTTGACTTGCATTTAGGAGGTTTATAAAATAAAAATTATCCATCTTTCCAACGGTACGAAGCGTTTTTTCGAACCTCAACTAGAAATGTGATTTTTTATGCAAGAAAGGTAGGTGGGGTCGATTTTTCGATCTGGAAAGCTTTCCACACTTTAGCTTTTATAACCACTGAGGGGGCATTTTTATCGAAAATTGATCTTAACCCCCTAAATGTGTAAGACTACTCTAAATACCTTATTTTAGGTCAAAAACTAGCTGTAACAAATTCTCAGGTCCCTGTGGATTTGTTTGCAACATGTGCTTTGATTGGCTATAGGACATGTTCTAATGTGCGATAGAAACAGGATTAATCGTATCAAGCTCCACCCATCGAAATTAAGTCACGCCCCGGTGTTACGCAAAACAAAAAAGCGTCAAATTCGTCTCACGGTAAACATTCCACTGATCGACATAAGCAACAGAGCAAAGAGGACCGATGGGATATATTTGTTAAATAAATTCAGAATTAATCGTAATCATTTCTTGTTCCTTCCTCGAGGGGGGGGGAGGGGGGCTCCATTTATTCATGAAACGTTAATTCCATCCGAATGTAGTCTATCCATCATGATCCGGAACCAAAAGCTGACAAGGACTTGTAGACATTTTGTCAATGAAAATACAAATATGTCGTTTGCATCCAAAAAAATTCGCCTCGTCAATATATGCATCCAGACCAAGTGCTCGACAGTACATTATGGACGTGGCTAAATGACCGATGTTTGAAAGCTTCTTTCTGATTGGTCCGTTGAATTGGCTATAGAAAGACACATCACCAGCCAGGTCACAGAGTACTTATAATTAACTACGTTCTTGTAGTAAGGAATTACAATGTATCTAATATTAGCGTAGTTATTTGTTCATGAATGTTAGAATAGGGAAAGTACGCTGTTTATCGTGTCTATACTGGTAATTAGAACATGAAATTTGGTTTAAACTCTCTATCTATCGGTCTCGAGTTAAACAAAAACAACGCTCTATACTTACGTGCTGTGACTAATCAAGACATATACAATTTAATTCACTCTTATGTCTTATGACAAAACCAATCTTTTAACTTATACTATTTTTGCTACGACAAAGCCGACATATAGATTAATTTATAATTACATGCTATGACAAAGCCGACATACATAGTATAATTTATACTTACGTGCTGTGACAAAGCCGACATACAAAGTATAATTCATACTTACGTGCTGTGACAAAGCCGACATATAAAGTATAATTCACACTTACGTGCTGTGACAAAGCCAGACATACATAGTATAATTCATACAAACGTGCTGTGACAAAGCCAACATAATATAGTATAATTCATACTAACGTGCTGTGACAAAGCCGACATACAAAGTATAATTCATACTTACGTGCTGTGACAAAGCCGACATACAAAGTATAATTTATACTTACGTGCTGTGACAAAGCCGACATACAAAGTATAATTTATACTTACGTGCTGTGACAAAGCCGACATACAAAGTATAATTTATACTTACGTGCTGTGACAAAGCCGACATACAAAGTATAATTCATACTAACGTGCTGTGACAAAGCCGACATATATAGTATAATTCATACTTACGTGCTGTGACAAAGCGGGCATACATAGTAAAATTCATACTAACGTGCTGTGACAAAGCCGACATATATATAGTATAATTCATACTTACGTGCTGTGACAAAGCGGACATACAAAGTATAATTCATACTAACGTGCTGTGACAAAGCCGACATACAAAGTATAATTCATACTTACGTGCTGTGACAAAGCCGACATATATAGTATAATTCATACTTACGTGCTGTGACAAAGCGGACATACAAAGTATAATTCATACTTACGTGCTGTGACAAAGCTGACATATATAGTATAATTCATACTTACGTGCTGTGACAAAGCCGACATATATATAGTATAATTCATACTTACGCGCTATGATAAAGCCGACATATATAGTATAAATCATACTAACGTGCTATGATAAAGCCGACATATATAGTATAAATCATACTAACGTGCTGTGACAAAGCCGACATACAAAGTATAATTCATACTTACGTGCTGTGACAAAGCCGACATACAAAGTATAATTCATACTTACGTGCTGTGACAAAGCCGACACACAAAGTATAATTCATACTTACGGGCTGTGACAAAGCGGACATATATAGTATAATTCATACTTACGTGCTGTGACAAAGCCGACATATATAGTATAATTCATACTTATGTGCTGTGACAAAGCCGACATACAAAGTATAATTCATACTTATGGGCTGTGACAAAGCGGACATACAAAGTATAATTCATACTTACGTGCTGTGACAAAGCTGACATACAAAGTATAATTCATACTTACGTGCTGTGACAAAGCCGACATATATAGTATAATTCATACTTACGTGCTGTGACAAAGCGGACATACAAAGTATAATTCATACTTACGTGCTGTGACAAAGCTGACATATATAGTATAATTCATACTTACGTGCTGTGACAAAGCCGACATACAAAGTATAATTCATACTTACGTGCTATGATAAAGCCGACATATATAGTATAAATCATACTAACGTGCTATGATAAAGCCGACATATATAGTATAATTCATACTTACGTGCTATGATAAAGCCGACATATATAGTATAAATCATACTAACGTGCTGTGACAAAGCGGGCATACATAGTATAATTCATACAAACGTGCTATGATAAAGCCGACATATATAGTATAATTCATACTTACGTGCTGTGACAAAGCCGACATACAAAGTATAATTCATACTTACGGGCTGTGACAAAGCGGACATATATAGTATAATTCATACTTACGTGCTGTGACAAAGCCGACATATATAGTATAATTCATACAAACGTGCTATGATAAAGCCGACATATATAGTGTAATTCATACTTACGTGCTGTAACAAAGCCGACATACAAAGGATACTTACGTGTTGTGACAAAGCCGACATATATGGTATAATTCATACTAACGTGCTGTGACAAAGCGGGCATACATAGTATAATTCATACTAACGTGCTGTGACAAAGCCAGACATACATAGTATAATTTATACTTACGTGCTGTGACAAAGCCAGACATATATAGTATAATTCATACTTACGTGCTGTGTTAAAGCCAGACATACATAGTGTAATTTATACTTACCTGCTGTGATAAAGCCAGACATACATAGTATAATTTATACTTACGTGCCGTGACAAAGCCGACATACAAAGGATATTTACGTGTTGTAACAAAGCCGACATACAAAGGATACTTACGTGCTGTGACAAAGCCGATATACATAGTATAATTCATACTTACGTGCTGTGACAAAGCCGACATATATAGTATAATTCATACTTACGTGCTATGACAAAGCGGACATACAAAATATAATTCATGCTTACGTGCTGTGACAAATCCGATATACAAAGTATAATTCATACTTTCGTGCTGTGACAAAGCCGACATACAAAGTATAATTCATACTTACGTGCTATGATAAAGCCGACATATATAGTATAAATCATAGTAACGTGCTATGATAAAGCCGACATATATAGTATAAATCATACTAACGTGCTATGATAAAGCCGACATATATAGTATAATTCATACTTACGTGCTGTGACAAAGCCGACATATATAGTATAATTCATACAAACGTGCTATGATAAAGCCGACATATATAGTATAATTCATACTTACGTGCTGTGACAAAGCCGACATATATAGTATAATTCATACTTACGTGATGTGACAAAGCCGACATACATAGTATAATTCATACTAACGTGCTGTGACAAAGCGGGCATACATAGTATAATTCATACTAACGTGCTGTGACAAAGCCAGACATACATAGTATAATTTATACTTACGTGCTGTGACAAAGCCAGACATATATAGTATAATTCATACTTACGTGCTGTGATAAAGCCAGACATACATAGTGTAATTTATACTTACCTGCTGTGATAAAGTTAGACATACATAGTATAATTTATACTTACGTGCCGTGACAAAGCCGACATACAAAGGATACTTATGTGTTGTGACAAAGCCGACATATATAGTATAATTCATACTAACGTGCTGTGACAAAGCGGGCATACATAGTATAATTTATACTTACGTGCTGTGACAAAGCCAGACATATATAGTATAATTCATACTTACGTGCTGTGACAAAGCCAGACATACATAGTATAATTTATACTTACGTGCTGTGACAAAGCCAGACATATATAGTATAATTCATACTTACGTGCTGTGACAAAGCCGACATACATAGTATAATTCATACTTACGTGCTGTGACAAAGCCAGACATACATAGTATAATTTATACTTACGTGCTGTGATAAAGCCAGACATACATAGTATAATTTATACTTACCTGCTGTGATAAAGCCAGACATACATAGTATAATTTATACTTACGTGCCGTGACAAAGCCGACATACAAAGGATATTTACGTGTTGTAACAAAGCCGACATACAAAGGATACTTACGTGCTGTGACAAAGCCGATATACATAGTATAATTCATACTTACGTGCTGTGACAAAGCCGACATAATAAAATATAATTAATACTAACGTGCTGTGATAAAGCCGACACACAAAGTATAATTCATACTTACGTGCTGTGACAAAGCCGACATACAAAGTATAATTCATACTTTCGTGCTGTGACAAAGCCAGACATACATAGTATAATTTATACTTACGTGCTGTGACAAAGCCGACATACAAAGTATAATTCATACTTTCGTGCTGTGACAAAGCCAGACATACATAGTATAATTTATACTTACGTGCTGCGATAAAGCCAGACATACATAGTATAATTTACACTTACGTGCTGTAACAAAGCCGACATACAAAGTATTATTGATACTTACGTGTTGTGACAAAGCCGACATATATAATATAATTTATACTTACTTACTGTGACAAAGCTGACATATATAGTTTAATTCATACTTACGTGCTATGACAAAGCCGACATAAATAGTATAATTTATACTCAGATATCCAAATACAATGGAGCCTAGCATATCCCTGTCCAGTTATAGATTGTTTATTCACAACTGAGGCCGAAAATGTGAACACCAGAAATATGTTAAGATATCAAAATAACATGGTAAGACATAAATCGTCACAGATTCTTATATAATATAGACAGTGTATTTAGTAGGTTCAGATATACAAGTTTGGAGTAAAATAATGATTTTAAGATTTCAACGAAATGAACCCGGAATAATTGATAGTTCTGAATCACGAAACACTTAACATCGGCCCGGTATCATATTCCATCGTTATATTGTATATTTCAGTTTTAGTATATATCTTAATAAAGCCCGGTAAGGTTCTATGCAAGTTTGTTGTAGGAACATCTCAATATTTGCTAAAATATTCATGGATTGTTTTTCCATTTTTATGGAGCAATTTTATCCTAATTACCTATTTTAAATTGGAGCAGTCACATCAACTCCATCGTAACTAAAGCCAATAAGGCCATTGGCTCTTTACGGCGCAATATGTTTTCTTGCACTAAAAAGGTAAAGGAACAGACTTACGCCACCCTTGTCAGACCCACTATTGAGTATTATCGAGCTGCTGGGACCCATAGACCGCCGATAATACTATGCTGTTAGAGTCTGTCCAGCGTCGACCTGCTGGGACCCATACACCGCCGATAATACTATGCTGCTAGAGTCTGTCCAGCGTCGACCTGCTGGGACCCATACACCGCCGATAATACTATGCTGTTAGAGTCTGTCCAGCGTCGACCTGCTGGGACCCATAGACCGCCGATAATACCATGCTGTTAGAGTCTGTCCAGCGTCGACCTGCTGGGACCCATAGACCGCCGATAATACTATGCTGCTAGAGTCCGTCCAGCGTCGACCTGCTGGGACCCATAGACCGCCGATAATACTATGCTGTTAGAGTCTTCCAGCGTCGACCTGCTGGGACCCATAGACCGCCGATAATACTATGTTGTTAGAGTCTGTCCAGCGTCGACCTGCTGGGACCCATAGACCGCCGATAATACTATGCTGTTAGAGTCTGTCCAGCGTCGACCTGCTGGGACCCATAGACCGCCGATAATACTATGCTGCTAGAGTCCGTCCAGCGTCGACCTGCTGGGACCCATAGACCGCCGATAATACTATGCTGTTAGAGTCTGTCCAGCGTCGACCTGCTGGGACCCATAGACCGCCGATAATACTATGTTGTTAGAGTCTGTCCAGCGTCGACCTGCTGGGACCCATACACCGCCGATAATACTATGCTGTTAGAGTCTGTCCAGCGTCGACCTGCTGGGACCCATACACCGCCGATAATACTATGCTGTTAGAGTCTGTCCAGCGTCGACCTGCTGGGACCCATACACCGCCGATAATACTATGCTGTTAGAGTCTGTCCAGCGTCGACCTGCTGGGACCCATACACCGCCGATAATACTATGATGCTAGAGTCCGTCCAGCGTCGACCTGCTGGGACCCATACACCGCCGATAATACTATGCTGTTAGAGTCTGTCCAGCGTCGACCTGCTGGGACCCATACACCGCCGATAATACTATGATGCTAGAGTCCGTCCAGTGTCGACCTGCTGGGACCCATACACCGCCGATAATACTATGCTGCTAGAGTCCGTCCAGCGTCGAGCGGCTCAATAGGTGCATAATGACTACAGATCTAGAGATCCTGGCTGTGTGACAAAAATGATTCAGTCACTAAAGTGGGAAGCTTTAGCACAGCGAAGTGCGAAGTCCAGGCTTATTGTACTAAATAAATGGGCATGTAGCTATTCCATCAGACGAGTGGGGGACAGAACAAGAGAGGCTCATAAACTCCATCAGGCCCCGGTTTCATCAACGTTCCTTAACTTAAGGAAATTCCTTAACTTAAAATTCTCCTTAGGAAAGCATTACAGAATTTAAGGAGAAAATCCTTAGCTAAGGAACTTTCCTTAAATTCTGTAATGCTTTCCTATGGAGAATTTGAAGTTAAGGAATGTCCTTAAGTTAAGGAACGTTTGATGAAACCGGGACCAGATCACAGTTTCAACAAATCAGTCCTCGAACCATTGTCACCTGGAACTCTCTACCTACTGTCATGTAAAATCATCGATTGCAGGCTTCTACATTCTTCTTACTCCACACTGAAGTCATGCATGCATTGTAAAATAGTTTTATCAATATCAAAATACAATAATTTTTTTTTTCTTTCTGCCACCTCTAGGAACCTCTCACAGTGACAATTGCACTCAAATATTGAATTCTGTCACTTTAACAGAAGAAAAATTAAAAAAAAAAAGTTCAGTTGTCATCGAATAAAGATGTCGATTACCTCTCTGTCTGTGTCGTTTGGCGTTTCCTGTAGGGCCCACAATGGTGACAGCCATCACACTATATTTCAGTTTACTTCTGCCTAGCAAGTAAGAGTAAGTCCGCAGCAACGCAGTGTAAATCATTAAACCTATACCATAGAATGGGCCGACCACGGCCAATACAATACAATACAATACAATACAATTTCGAATTCCAGTCCTAAATGTGGGTCTTGGTCAGTGGTTTTGGTCTGGACAGACCCAGGGTCAGGCAGCTTGCTCCACAATCACAGGCACTAGACTCGTCTGTCAAACACCTATAATATAAACGTTTATATAAATGGAATCTGGAGTTTGTGCTAGATTCCTTGACGAAGGCCCCTTATGAACCCATGCGCAATGTCTCTTTGAAGTTCGTTACTTTAAAGGTTGTTTTTCTCATTGCCTTGGTATCATATATCTGGGCGTAGACGAGTTGAAGTGCATGCACTTCCTTGTCTTCTGTCTTGAAATACAGATCTCCACTATCACTATCGCCTACACACGATAGTAATAGTGAGGATCTGTATTTTAATCAGACTGACGACCTGCGAGACTCTATCATGAGCACCGGTCTTGAAAGTCAGACTCTTTTCTGACGACACTATTGTCTGTATAACCGTCCCCTCCGACACAGATAAGATGCGCTGGTCCTCAAGAATGACCTCCCAAATAAATAATTTTAAAAATGGAAGCAAACCCGGTTAATGTCTATCAATCCAGATAAATGTGCAATCCTCCATATAGCCAAGAAAACTCACATATTTTGATTATACTCCCCATTGTCAGACTCTCAAATCAAGCAGCTCTGCGAAATATCTAGGCCCAACAATAACTGAAAACTATTTAAACATGGTATTCACATATCAATAAAATCAGCAATAAAGCAAACGCATCACTAAGATTCATAAAGAGGAGCTTAAAACATCTAACATAAAGACAAAAGAGCTGGCCTACAAAGCATACCGTATTTCCGTCCGCATCTTGAATATTGTAGCCCCATACGAGATCCTTGGCAGGAAAACACCAACATTGCGGACAGTGTCAATCCTGCAACACTCAAAGCATCTCTCACCACCCACAATTTGTAAATGTTGCTACATTTTTTATCTTACAATAAAAGCCCCCCCCCCCCCACCAAAAAAAAACCCAACAACAAACAAAAACAAAACAAAAATATTGAAGTTCTAAATTTAGCAAACCAATCCCTCTGAAAGCTTCGTATAATGTTCAAAATATTGATTGAACGTGTTGGAGTAACCTATTGATGTTGATATGTTGATATTTTAATTTCTGACAGAAACTCAAGCAAACAAAATCAGAGAATACCCAAGCGTCAACAAAACCATCATCCGAAAACCGATTAAACTAGAGGCAAAATATGAATTTTCATGGAGACCCTCGTAAATATGACCAGGTGTTGCGGAAGAGTAAGCGTCTTCTGCTTTATCGACGACACCCGCCATGTAATATAAACAGTCATGCAACTGTGATAACACAATGACTCATGTCTCAGATTTATTTTTAATACATATAACATGTAATGTTCATAATAATAATAATAAATTTTTATCGACTAAGGATATAGATTTCATGCTACTTTGAAATTAGCTTATATTTTTCTCCTTCCAAATAGTAACAACTAAATAATCTATCCGGAAACTATATACCGTTTTCCGTCTCACTACTCTACGTGATCATCCCCACTTCCTGTCAAAATAACATGTAAAACCACAAACCCACCGACCGATCTAGATTCTTAGGGTCTGCCTTTTGTAGCCTGTGTAACCATCATATAGGAATTTTAAAGAGGTAAGAGTGCAAGTTTCAAGCTTTTAAGTTACACAATTAAGTGGCATATCATTACGTACTGACTTTACGTACAGTACGTAATCACGGGTAATTCCTTTTCGGCTTTTGACCATCTTGGAGTTTGATGACACAGCGTTGTAGGCCTACGGCGCACGTATCAGCTGATCAACATATGGTATTAAATTATGCAGATACGTATAAGATAACGCTGCTGTGCCCAGCCATATTAACTCTCTCTGTGATTATGTATTGGGACACAAGTGAACGATAACAAAAAATGAAACAATAAAAAGCTTCATAATAATTCTGGTCAGTCGGCGTCGGCTGTTCCTAAACAGATTTGTAGCTTCTAGTTCTACCACATAGTGACCGCCTTCAACAAACTGGAGATTTTGTCACGATATTAGGTTTGAACAGCACAAATGACGGACTCTATATCATATGATATTCAGTCTTAAAGGTTACAGGTGCAAAACATATATCACAGTTGAAACAGAAACTAGTTTAAAAATGTCGTTATCACAGGATTAAGATATATAGAACACACTGCTAATTAGCAAATGAGGTGACGCAATGTATCATTTAAAAAAAAAGCAAAAGATAGTCACTTTCAATGTACATGTGTATAATTGAATCAAGTGCGCTAATTAGATTGACATAATTTTGGCTTATAATTATCACCCACACCCATTCAGTTATAATATTGTAACAGGAAAGAAAATAGTGTACATAGTACGATATTGCAATACGGTAATAATGTATTTTGATACATATGCTGATATATTTTCATAGGAAAATAAAGAAAATAATTTAAAGTGCATTTGTAGTCCGAATCTAACAGGCCGTATCTTTAATACAGATCATAAGAATTACACAGATTTACTTTTTTTCTGATACCAACCAATGATTACCTGGTATGAAATCTCAATCATTTTCAATCGCTAGTGATTACTGTGTTAATGATATAATGATACAGCGATATTAATTTCTTTATTGTAACCTTATATGATAAAATATATATATACGTATATGCCTACGTCTATACAGTGTACCCTCGACCTATCGCCACTTGAATCTACCGCCACCCTCGCATACGACCACCTTAACTGCTAGCACAGATTTCCCTCCTATATAATTCCCTCGTTAAGTTCATCACCCTCGCATACCACCATCCACCATACTCGTTTCAATACAAATATCTCAAATTGCTATATATTTCCCCCGATGATATCAATAATTTGTTCAGTTCTTTGGCAATCGAGGAAGTGTTAAGTATTCTATTTATAGACAAGGGTATTTCCAGTTTTCACTTGTTCAACTTGTACATGTACTGGCCCCGGTTTCATCAACGTTCCTTAACTTAAGGAAATTCCTTAACTTAAAAATCTCCATAGAGGAAAGCATTACAGAATTTAAGGAAAGTTCCTTAGCTACGGATTTTCCCCTTAAGGATGTACCTTCTGTGGTTTCAGCCACATTCAAGTCTCGTTTATGTCTCATGTAAGGATTTTTTGTTATTGTATTGAAGAAATAATGATCAATTTTAATAGCATATATGCATCTGAAAATTGTGTAAAAATATAAGTGTCTGTTGCTTGTAGAACTTTTTTACATGAATTTTGAAAAATTACCAATTTGGTGGCCATTTTGAATATGCGTTTTTCTGTCTATTTTATGTACTTCGCAAAACGCCAAAAATTCACCTTTTTGATGCTAGATAGATCTCTTTAAAACAGTATTTAGTCATTTTTAGCTCACCTGGTCCGTCCGTCCTTTAAACAACTTCTTCTAAAATACTGAAAGGCCTATAGTGACATGAAATTTGGCTGGTAGCTTTCTTGGAAGGAGCTGAACAAAGTTTACGAAAAAAAATTACTTTGACCTTATTTCAAGGTCACAGGCGTCAAAAATGTCGCAACCTTCAAACAACTTCTTCTAAAATACTGTCTGGCATAGATACTTTATATTACTGGTAGCTTCCTTGGATGAAGCTGAAAAAAGTTTGCTAATAGAAACAACCTTGACCCATATTCAAGGTCACAGTGAGGTTAAATCTATTTTAATCGTTAAACGACTTCTTCTAATAAACCAAAATCTCTAGAAGTATGATATTTAAATGAAATGTTCCTTGGATGAAGCCCAACGAAGGTTGTGAAAAGAAATGACCTTGACCTACATTCAAGGTCACAAGGGTCAAATCTGTTAAAACCTTCAAACAACTTCTTCTGAAATACCAAAAGCCCTAGAAACATGGTATTTGGTTGAAAGGTTCCTTGGATGAAGCCAGACTTAGTTTGCGAAAAGAAATGACTTTGACTTATATTCAAGATCTCATTGGTCAAATCTGTTAAAACATTCAAACCACTTATTCTGAAGTCCAGAAGCCCTAGAAGCATGATACTTGGCTGAAATGTTCCTTGGATGAAGCCAGACAAAGTTTGCGAAAAGAAATGTCATTGACCTATATTCAAAGTCACATTGGTCAAATTTGTTAAAAGCTTTAAACGCCTTCTTCTGAAATACCAAAAGCCCTAGAAGCAGGATAATTGGCTGACAGGTTCCTTGAATGAAGCCAGACAAAGTTTGCGAAAAGAAATGTCCTTGACCTATATTCAAAGTCACATTGGTCAAATCTGTTAAAACCTTCAAACGACTTCTTCTGAAATACCAAAAGCCCTAGAAACATGGTATTTGCTTGAAATGTTCCTTGAATGAAGCTTGACAAAATTTGTGAAAATAAATGACCTTGACCTATATTCAAGGTCACAAGGGTCAAATTTGTTAAAACCTTAAAACGACTTCTTCTGAAATACCAAATGCCCTTGAAGCATAATATTTGGCTGAAATGTTCCTTGGATGAAGCCCGACAAAGTTTACGAAAAAACATGACCTTGACCTATATTCAAGGTCACATGGGTCAAATCTGTTTAAACGACTTCTTCTGAAATACCAAAAGCCTTAGAAGCAAGATATTTGGCTGAAAGGTTCCTTGGATGAAGCTTGACAAAGTCTGTGAAAAGAAATGACCTTGACCTATATTCAAGGTCACAGGGGTCACGACTTCTTCTGAAGTACCAAAAGCCCTAGAAGCATGATATTTGGCTGGTTGCATCCAGGAATAAAGTCAAACAAAATTTGAAAATGATGTTGTCTTACAAGGTCACAGGGGTAAAATATGTTTAAATCTTAACATGTTGTTCTAAATGTCTTGCAGTAAAATATTTTAAGAGACTTTAGGGTTACAGTATAATTTAAGTCAGAGATTGATACCAGGTGATACCAGATACTCATTAAAAAATACGAGGTAAGGGTAACTCTAATTGCTTTCCTGAGTAAAAATATTAAGTTAGAAAAATTTAAGTTCCATAACTTAAAAGAAAACACTATTTTTGTCATTTCATTTCATTTATTTCGGATTACAAATTTGGAAGATATTGTATGAAGATGTCCTGCAATTGGTCAAAACTACAAAATTCACTTAAAACCACTTATTATGTCATATTGGTATCCTTGACCGGCGCGATCATAGCACAAAAACGAGGACAGTGACATATCATTATCGTTGCATTTTCTGCCATGCCTTGAACTCCCTTATCCAAAACTGTATACATGTATATGAGGAAAAAAGTTTGATACAAGACAATTTTGACTTCTCAGAGGTGTACATCCTTAAATTCTGTAATGGTTTCCTATGGAGATTTTTAAGTTAAGGAATTTTCTTAAGTTAAGGAACATTGATGAAACTGAGGCCAGGTACACTTGAATGATTTTCTATCGCTCAGCGTAGATTGACAGGGATATTTCTGGCCCTTAAAACTTATGGGAGAATTTGAGGATTTTTATGAGATTAGCAAAATTTCTATGGGATTTGTGCCTTAATAAAGTAATACATTTTGAATTTTTAATGAGATTTTCAGCGGGAAAAAATGGGCAAAATTCCCAAATCTCGCCCCAAAGTGATGCCTGGATCGATTTTCGGACATTTTTATTATGTCACATCCAAACAGTTTATGGCTTGGTTTGTATTAAAAGCACTTTGTGTTCTTATTGTGTATGGTATGACCGTATTGCTTCATCAGTCGAAATGGAAACTCCAAGACGAATATGTGTAATTTATAAGATCATGGTCCGAATAATTTCGCAAAAAGTTAAGACAGGTAATGACATGCGACAAAAGTAGAACAATGACTATTCAGAAATATGATTTGTGATGATGTACATGTAGGCATCTTGCTTGTATTTACTAAAATGTTTGAAATGTACAGTAATCTGTTTTAACAATTCATGAAACTAAAATTTTCATAATTTGATACTATCGCCACCCTTGTTAAATTGCCGTTGACGAAAGGTGCCGATATAACGAGGGTACACTGTATTTTGATAATAATCATACAATTTGCTTGTGTATTGCAATATATTGGTTTCCCAATATTTAATATAATTTAAATGTCAACTGATTCACTTAGCAGTACAAGTTAGCACTAATTGAAACAACTCCATATGCCAATTATTTTTAGTTCATTTATTTTACAATTTCAGCAATTTATTAAATACATATGAGTGTGCCTTTACTGCCATATGGCACATGTAGACATCTTGCTTGTATTTACTAAAATGTTTGAAATGTACAGTAATCTGTTATAACAATTCATGAAACTAAAATTTTCATAATTTGATACTATCGCCACCCTTGTTAAATTGCCATAATTGCCGTTGACAAAAGGTGCCGATATAACGAGGCTACACTGTATTATGATAATAATCATACAATTTGCTTGTGTATTGCAATATATTGGTTTCCCAATATTTAATATAATTTAAATGTCAACTGATTCACTTAGCAGTACAAGTTAGCACTAATTGAAACAACTCCATATGCCAATTATTTTTAGTTCATTTATTTTACAATTTCAGCAATTTATTAAATACATAAGAGTGTGCCTTTACTGCCATATGATTGGTTTCTCATTTTGTTGTTGTAGCATATGCATAATGCTATAAATGAGCCGCAGACCAGGCAATGTGGAAAACCATGACTCCAGAAAAAGTGCTCTCATATGCACACTTTATCCATACCATAATTCGTACTGGAGAAGACAAGTTAAAAGTCTTGAAAGATAATTTGTCATCGAAAGAGCTGACAGCCGAAGCATGCTCCAATGTCCTACACCATCTGGTGAATGACAAGGCAGCCCTGTATATAGCTTGTGAAGAGGGTCATTTAGACATCATCAGATACCTTGTGTCGGAATGGAAAGTAGACATTGAACAGAGAGGCCATTACACACACAAACATTTTCATGATCATGTTCCGCCACTTTGGAGCTGTACAGAACGTAACTCCATCGAGGTATTGCGCTTGTTGATCAGTCTTGGAGCTAATATCAACTGTACATCCAGCACCAATGGAACGGCTCTTCTGGTCGGCTGTCTACACGATAGCGAGCAATGTGTGAAGGAATTAGTGAAAGCGGGTGCGGATGTCAACACCCCAAACATTTATGGGGCCACGCCTCTACTTAACGCCGCCAGTAAAGGCTCCCTAGGGTTGTGTGAATTTTTGATAAATAATGGTGCTGATGTCCAAGGCAGAGATTGTAATGGAAGGACAACACTCCACAGAGCCGTCGAGGAAAACAGACTGGACATAGTGAAATTACTTCTTGAGAAAGGCTGTGATTGCACGTTAATGAACGATACAGGGGAGCACGCTTTTAGACTAGCTGCACTGAAAGGAAATCATGAAATTGTGGATTTTATTGCCAAAAATGTTTCACTTGACCCTGTAGACATTATCGAGACATATGAACTTTTAGGAGCATTTTATGCAGAAAAAGATGATTATGAGAAGGCATCCAGCGTTTGGCTGAATGCTTTAGAAATGAGAGGTCTTCAAAGTGAAAATCCAAAACTGAAAATCATCTGCGACACATTAGGAAAATGTACGGATCATGTAGAGGTGTTAAGCCCTGATGAGATTAGAGGTCTTACGAGTAAGGAAGAGTTCATGGTGCAAAGCTTACTTGTGCGTGAGCGTATACTGGGACCGGCACACTCGGAAACCATCTGGTCTTTGGACTACTGCGGAGCTGTGTATGCAGACATGAACAATTACAATAGTTGTATTAAACTCTGGAAGTGTGCATACAAACGTCTTGTGGACAAGAGGAACAACTGCAGTGAAGATTGTACCTTCAGGATTCAAGCCATCATGAAAGTATTCGTAGACATTGCCCAAGAACACAAGAATAAGGTACACAAGTTATCTGAAAGTTGTTTTTGATACCATCACAGCTATATTGTCAGTGCAATTTCAAAATCAAAAAAGATTCAAATTTCACAAAATTTTGAAGAGTTACAACAATGGAAATAGACATAACTTTTAAAACCTAAGGGTTCCAAATGTAAGATAATTTAAAAGAGGTAGTCAAATCATTCTAACGATGGTCTATGACATTACCCCGGTAATGCACCAAGTTTTTCTGTCCGACATGTAGTAAATTATTGTTTTCTACAACTGTAAACAAGTTTTGCAACCTTTGAAATCTTTTTTTTTTTTTGAGAAACTGAGTCTTTCAAAAGTTTACAAAACATGTTTTTAATAACTTAAAGTTGTTAATCAATAATTCATTGATAAAAAATATATATATATTAAGACTGTGTATTCGAGCTTGTAAGTACTAAAAATATGATAATATACAGTACAGTGTATATTGACAGATACATAACAAAAATATTTATATTAAAGTTGATAAATTCTTTTTTTTTCAGTTCCCTTCAGAGGATCTGCTAGACATATTTGAGATACTTATACGCAGTTTGCATATTGGCTACAAAATGTTCAGTGTACGGCCTCGAGAAGAGCTAGCAGGTAGACAGATCTCCATTTTAATGAAAATGGCGCTACAGTTGATGAATCTTCTTCTCACGCAAGAGGTTGATGCTTCTGATTTGGATCGGCTGACACATTTAGCCGAATGTGCTGTGAAATCGGGTGTTAAAGACGAAAACGGCCGGACGCTCCTTCATCTGTCTATGGAAGCAGAAACCTCTACCACGAACGAATACACATATACATCGTTCCCATCGTTTCAAGTGTTGAAACTTTTGGTTGATGTAGGTGCTAATGTCAACTGTATGGATGACAGGCGTAATTCAGTGCTCCATTACTGTGCGAACACCAAGAGCCACAAGGTGGCCGAGTATCTTCTGGATAACCATGCTCATGCGGACATCCGGAACAGTGATGGATTGAGCGCCCTCGAGAGACTTATATCGTCCGGGTACCGCGTCTGTCCCATGGAACACTGCACACTAAAGTGCCTAGCTGCCACAGCTGTGTCTCGTAACAAAATCAACTTTAGAGAAAGTCTCCCAAAAACACTCTTCAGCTTTGTTGAAATACATGGACTTGCCTAAATGTTTCAAGTTACCGTGCCGCATTCCGTAGTAATATGGTATAAAAAAATTAGAATTCCAATAACTTAAGACGTTAAAGGCCCAATATATAAGATACGTAACTTTCGGCGAAACTTGAAGCACAAATCAAGTCTAATAACTTTTTATATTTATAGATTTAGTCAAAATTAGCTGATATCAGCAATATTCAAGATGAATTCTTACGTGGTTACCGGTACAGCAACAGTTGAAACTCGGTATTTGTAAACACACGTCCATTTTGAACCGTCTTCTAAATAACTTCGGTTTGTTGTTAAAGTGGGCCCCACCTGATTTTTTTTCAGCTCTTTGGATTTTTCTGTCAGGAGTTTCTTGTTGGTTACCGCTCATGATCAGGTTTACTTCGTTTGAGGCTTATTTTTGCATGGTTATCAACTGGAATTTTTTCAAAATCAGGAAACATTTCCTGAAATTATGTATATTGGGCCTTTAATTTTATGTATAAGAAGATGTGTATAGAGTCTTTTCTTGACTGCTGCATGTACTTCTTTACTGATCAGAAGCAGGGTCGAAGCCATGTTACGTTTTGTGTAGAATGATAAGTGAATTCACCAGATGTGAATCCTACTTGACTTTGTGGCCAACACTAATTCTATAATTGTTTGACAATGTCAGAAGTAACACTGAACATACTACACAGTCCTGTAGACAACTTAATCCATTAGGAAGTACGTCACTGTGACAGTGTAAATAGATCAGCATTTTAGAAAGGCCTTTGTGTGGTATTATAAAAACAGATTAATATTCCTCTTTCTTTTACATCTTTTATACATGTTAATCTATATATGTGTGTGTGGTATTAAAAGAAAGTTTATCATTTTAGCTGTGGAAGGAAAATGAAATGATGTATTTTTTTTTAAATTGTTGAAGCCTGAAGGATAGGGGCAAAGTAACTTTAATGTATTCATTGAAAGAATGCTCTAGATCTACTGTAACAAAAGTAACAGACATATATATATATACTGATGTATACGTAGTGGACAATGAACAATTACATATTCTGTCAGATTTATCATAATTCAATTGTCATGCAGTTTATAAATCATTACATGCATCCTGATGATAAGAACTGATCAATTATATTAATGTAAAAATTTCAGTTTTACAGTGTATGTACTGATATTTGATTGTCTTCTCTTAAATATAAACTTCATTCATTTTACAACAATTATGAAACAAGTTATCCAACTTATTTTAATCACTCTTGTTGGCCTGGATGTTAGTGCACGAGGGGTCTTATCGTTGGAGGAAACCGGAGAAAACCCACATGTTCCGGCAGGTGACCCCATACATGTTCATGTCCAGTCATAGAATCAAACCCTGGCCACCTTGGTGAAAGGCAAGTGTGCTATCCACTGCACCACCCGACTAAACCAAGAGTTACTGCCATTTACTTTGTCTAAATCTCTAAACTCATTCACCCCTAAAATATTATAATGAACTATTCCAACCTTTAAATTGGAAGAGTTCACATGTGACTTCAGGGGTGAATGGGTTATAATGCCATAAATTAATTCTGTAAGATTTGTTAAGACTCTATACATTTTGTATATGGTATCAAAGCCCTACTTGTACTGACCCAGGGAAATCGTGAAGGTTCATTTAGATAAATTTAGAACAAAAAGAAAATACATGAATTTCTAAGCAAGAGTCCTTTGAAAGCTGCAGATTATTCCAGTCCCTTTGTTGGAGAAGATTGTTGGAGAAGATATAGATATATATGGTAATTTGACTTTATGTATTGTTCAACTAATATAGTTTGCAGGTGAAACATGCTACCAGAAT
Organism: Mimachlamys varia; assembly: GCA_947623455.1. NCBI lineage: Eukaryota > Metazoa > Mollusca > Bivalvia > Pectinida > Pectinidae > Mimachlamys > Mimachlamys varia. The sequence continues at coordinate 3,762,913 of OX392536.1, forward strand.
GTTGACTTGATATTGCTCAGGCCTTAAATAAAAATAGGTGTGTTCCGCTAGCCCAACCCTACCTATTTTTTCAGTCCTGACCGGAATCCTACAAATGTTTTGGTTAAAAACGGTGACAAAAAAAAAACAATTCGGAAAATATGTCATAATTACCTCTTATATTTTACACTACACACTTTATCACCTGAACGCTTTTCTGATTGATTTTTTTTACCAGATCCATGAGGAATATAATGCCATAACAACAACATTAGAGGTGCATTTGCATTTTATTTTATGCAAATTACATCATTTCATTCCAGAATGTTGACTTAATTCAGATATAAAAAAAAAAGTAAAATGAAATAAAAATTATTTCCGACCCACCTACCCTATTTTTTCAGACATATTATTGGAAACATAATTATTATTTCTTTTGGCCATATTCATTATAGCCCTTTCACCACTGTGTATCATAATGGACTAACCCAGGTAAATACATGGTAGAGTCTACATTAGTCACCTAGGGGTGAAAGCTTTAAAGGGGCTACTGAATTAATTTTTGTGATACTTTTGCTTTGTCTGTGATAGCTGTCTTTCTAAACAAAGATTTTAAGTAAAACTTATAATTAACATGTTATGACAATAAATCATTATTCTTACAGAAGCTGCTTGTTTGTTTTAAACTCACTTGATTACTCGTATGGATATGCTATATCGCCATTCTTATTTGTCTTTCATTGTGCATTATCCTTCAACTTTTAACATTTTTCATTTCTCCAAAACCACTTATGCAATTTCAATGAAATTTTACAGGAAGATTCCATGTGAAAAGCAAACCGAAATTGTGAATCTCGTATATGTACCTGGTATATTATACCTCAGGTCCTGAGGGACCGGGGTCAAATTGGTAAAAAATAATTGCTAGAACTAAATAATCTTCATAGACATAAAGTTCCGAGTTATCCATTTTCCCTAGTTCGCTCTACTTTTGGAATAATTTGTTTATTTTCTGAGGGATATACACGTAATTCAATCGTGATTGCAGTTAAGAATAGGCGGATTGGTTGAGTGGTTAACACTCCAGCCTTGCACCCAGGCGGCCGGGGTTCGATCCCTGAATTCGTCATACCCATGGACCATTGAGAGAAAGTGTTTTTCTCCTGCCCACACAACTCCAACAACCCAGGTGGAGTATAAATGGTCTGGGGTGGGTGTTGTGGTATTTGTGCTGTAAGCATTTTAGTGAGGTAGCACTAGAAAATATGCCATTGGAAACACAGTCCCACTACAAACAGAACACATTTCATCTCCAGCATACATACACACACACATAGGGAGATATTAGCCAGGTGGTATGGGACAAGTACAGTAGTTAGCGCCTGATAAGGCAGCTCCTGCGAAATCCTCAGAATTGTATATGATAAAACTGTATGTGTTAATTGTATTGAATGTATAAGAATTGTATATGCCAGATATGCTGGAATCATAAACTTTCTATGAATGAAATGGTAAAAGGCCTATACCTAAGGTGCTTTATAAAAAATGTGAATTTTAAGCAAGAGTCATCCAGTTTCTCCAGTGGAGGGGATACAATTTGCTTTAGCTTGTAACTAGAAAAATAACATTTTTAAGTAAAGTTTGTTTTTAGCGTTTGTAATCCTAACAAAATGAACATACCCCAAAGTCAGAGAGGTGGAGCCAAAAGCTAGAGAGATGGAGCCAAAAGCCAGAGAGGTGGAGCCAAAAGCCAGAGAGATGGAGCCAAAAGCCAGAGAGATGGAGCCAAAAGGGATAAAATTTGATTTGAAAATCTTCTGATCCAGATATGCTAGAAACGACCACTCTTCATGAATGGAAAGGTCTTTAAATGTGCTTTATCAAAATGAGTTTTTATTTGTTTATTTATCTGATTCAATTCAAAAGACCCAAAGGTCCAATTACAGAATAGATAACAATGATAACAAAAGTACAGTAACCTATACTTAGTAGTAAACTATACTCAGTAAAGGCCCAATATACGTCACTTTCGGCAAAACTTGAAGCGAAAATGAAGCCTAATAACTTATTATATTATAGATTTAGTTAAGATTAGCTGATATCAGCAATATTCAAGATGAATTCTTACGTGGTTACCGGTGGTACAGCAGTAGTACATACAATGTAGTTGAAACTTGGTATTTGTAAACACGCGTCCATTTTGAACCGTCTTCTGCCTTCGGTTTGTTGTTGCAGTGGGCCACACCTGAATTATTTTCAGTTCTTTGGATTTTTCTGTCAAGAGTTTCTTGTTAGTTACCACATATCAGGTTTACTTAGTTTTAGGCTTATTTTTGCATGGTTATTAACTGGATTTTTGTCAGATTTTTCAGAATCACGAAAACTTTCCTGAAGTTACGTATATTGGGCCTTTAAAGTATAAAGAGTTAGCCTAGCTAACGAGATATACGTTCGTTATACTATGGTAACCAAATGTTCCAACATAGACACCCAAGCCTGTCACGTTCCATCTTTATTAATTCCTTTTAACCATTCTTTGGGACTATTTGGCCTCTTGTTAAAATATTCCACACGCCGATAACTAAATGAATGCACTAAACTCCATCAAAAGACAAAGGCACTGAAAAATGTATTGGATCGGAATGATTTTGGGTCTCTAAACATTCCAATATTGCTATCAGCACTATACATTTTGACGTTTGATGGCATGAATATATATTCAGCATTAAAGGCCCAATATACGTAACTTCAGGGAAATTTTCGTGATTCTGAAAAATTCTGAAAAAAAATCCAGTTGATAACCATGCAAAAATAAGCCTAAAACGAAGTAAACATGAGCGGTAACTAACAAGCAACTGTTGACAAAAAAATCCAAAGAGTTGAAAATTATTCAGGTGGGGCCCACTTCAACAACAAACCGAAGGTAGAAGACGGTTCGAAATGGACGCGTGTTTACAAATAGCGTGTTTCAAATGCTGCCTACGAAAGAATTCATCTTGAATATTGCTGATATCAGTTAATCTTAACTAAATCTATAAATATAGTCAGTTATTAGGCTAGATTTTTGCTTTAAGTTTTGCCGAAAGTTACGTATATTGGGCCTTTAACAACAACAGGATTTAGTTCCAATCCCCTCTATTTGTATTGTGAATAACGAATCGAGTGCAGAGTGGTTCTTCATTTCAACGAAGCTACATGTATCATTGTTTTATGTACTGGGTAGTCTGCCTTCCTAATGTGACGGAGCCACTGGTTTGTCATTTATAATTATCACTCGAGGCACAGAGGTCTATTTACAGTTTATTTACATAATGTACAGACATGTACACAATACCTTACACTACACAACTCACATATTGACTTTCCAGCGTTCCTATCAAGACTCCCTACCAGACCCAATTACACCTTACTTTTAATACAGTCCACTCAGGCACCTGGTATCTCTCAATTAACATTTCTCCTGCTATCTCACGTTCAAACTGTCAACACTATAATTGCTGCATTTATCAAACCATTGCACAGTATTTAAATTTCACTCCCTATCTCTGACACCCTGCAGTCCACTCTCTGGTTTAATTTATGCGACCGGTCTAGATCTCTGACGCTCCAGGGGGGGGGGTCACATGATCGTTAACCAACCACGTGGTCTAGTTTCATGTACATAGACTCAGGTATCCCTTTGTCGCGAACAGCAAAACCTTCATTGTTTGTGGCAGCTGAGTCTATGTACGTGAAACTAGTACACGTGCGCACGTGGTTAACGATAAAGTGACTACAAAAGTACCAAATGTAGACTAGTATATACTACCAAAGCCCATAGCGGCCGGACTATTGCTGCCACTATTCTGTGACCTTTGACCCATGTCATTTTTTCCCCTCCCGCTCCGGAAAAGCTTGAATTGCTACCAATCTCATGATATCTGAACAATTTGAAAGCCTAACAGGGGCGTAGCTGCCATGTAAGCACATAAGCCCGTGCTTGCACATCATTTTCCAAAGTATGTGTATTAAAGTCGAGAAATTTCATAATTCAACTTATATTCTTAAAAGTCCACTAATATTGTTACTCCTTTTTTTCGACTCGTCAGATTAACATATTAGGCTGCAGAAAATTTGTTTGCTATAAATACTTCAAATTCAATTTCTTTCCGAATGCAATAGCATATAGGATTACAATACACATACATATTAAATCATATATAATTGTGCAAGATGTCGGAGACCGCAGCCAACACAATTCAAATAATATTTATAATACAGCTCACTACGACAATATAGGTAATGGATTGATCGTGAGAAAATTCGTATACAAATAAATACCGAACAACATCCAAACATAAGCATCAGTTTGAAACTACTTCACTTAGGCCGACTGTTTTTTTTTTATATAAAATCATGAAATATTAGGTTTTAGTGATATATATCAGCTCCTGACGAACAAACTTTGGCACATGGAGGAAAGGTGCTGGTTGGTGAAGACTGGGCAAGTTTTATGGTCGCCATCTTGGTTTCATGGGACATGTTCTGTATCTTTAAGTGATATGAAGATGGACGTTTTTGAGTATGCTCATTAGTGTTCTCCCTTGTTTTTATTGACAATGAGGACTCGGTTCTCATTTTGAGAACCTGATGTTTACTTGGTTGTGACCAATATTTACATGGCGGTTGTCGTCGATGAAGTAGAAGACGCTTACTCTTCCGGAACACCTGGTCTTATTCTCTTGTGCTTTTACAAGGGGTTCCATGTACATCTTTCCTTTTTTATATTTTGCCTCTAGATTAATCGATTTTGAGTTCGGATTATGGTTTTGTTGACGCTTTGGTACCCTCTGTTTTTTTTAGTAAATCTGTATTAGATATAATATACAAAAATGACCCTTTTATCATTCAAAGAGAAATAAAAGAAGGGCCAATTTGTACTACATTTCGGTTCAAACAAAATGTCAGCAAATATAATTATTAATGAGCCCGGCCAATATTCCTTAAGTTAAATATCTCCATAGGAAAGCATTACAGAAATTAAGGAAAATTTCTTTAACTTAAGATTTTCCTGTTAATTCTTTAATGCATTTCTATGGAGTTTTTTAAGTCAAGGAACTTTCGTGAAACTAGGCCTGTTCGAATTATACAAAAATATGCTTAAGAACACAAGCACAAGTTCTTACTTCCTGAGTTCTGCACAGAACATATATACTTATAAACAGAGACGAATGTATATCAAAGGTATGTTTTACATGTAAATGTCTCTGGTTTTACTTACTGATGAGTTAATGACATAAGAAAGGTATGGATAATGATTTTGTTTCCATACATCATGGAAATAAAACATATCGTATTCCATTTTCGGATTAATAATTTGTATAATGATAGGCCAGACAATGATGATTTAAACAAGTCCAAAACAATGGCACCATTTGAAGTCCAAATGTGATCCATCCACCCCCACCCCCTCCCCAAAATTGAAAACGTCGCGGGCTTGCACATCAAAATACCTCCAGCTACGCCCCTGAATGTTATAGTATCTCGTCCTCGGGCACAGGGAATTGTACACCCTGTTCTTCCTCTTCGTGGATTTCAATTGAATACCTGAAAGCAACAAGTACATGACCTTATCGTCTTGCCGAGAATATGTATATACGCCCCTATGTTCACGTCATAATCATACCTTTTATTGGTTAGAATCTGGATATTTTTCGAGAAGCCATGCCATGCACTATGTTGTATACCCAGGGACGTATATGTGAGACATATACGTCCCTGGTCCCGGTTTCATCAACGTTCCTTAACTTAAGGAAATTCCTTAACTGAAAAATCTCCGAAGGAAAGCATTACAAAATATAAGGAAAGTTCCTTAAACAAGGATTTTCACCTTAAATTCTGTAATGCTTTCCTATGGAGATTTTTAAGTTAAGGAATTTCCTTAAGTTGGGGAACGTTGATGAAACGGAGCCTGGTATACCAAAGGGTATATTTACATTACATATCACACTTGTTTATACTTACATATTCAAGTACGGCCGTAAAATTGGAACTCAATCATTAGACTTGCGCAATTTGTTTGTTTATCTTAATTGTACCAACACCGGCATGTGGCTTAATCAGCTGTCATCACCTTTTTCCTTATCAATGATTTACATAATTTGTCTCTCGCAGGGGTCACTTAGCATGCATTCCAAATACAACGCCGACAGAGTTAAATCACATACTAAACACGAAAGTGTCTGGCCGATATCAGCTATAACAACGGGACACTTTTGTCTACTTTCGTAGTTAAAAGTGTACCACAAAAATCTAACGCGGTACACGTTTGACTGTAAAAGTGCGAATGTGTCCGGTCGATATAGGCCAAAATGTTCAATCTATACATCGTACATCACATGTGCATTTAAATATGTACCACATAAAAGTGTAACGCGATACACTTTTGACTACAAAAGTAGTTAAATGTGAACCACATGAAAGTGTTACGCGATACACTTTTGACTACAAAAGTAGTTAAATGTCTACCACATAAAAGTGTAACGCGATACACTAAACACCCTAGCTAAGGTCAGAGACGTATAAAACCATTTTATACGTCTCTGCTTAGGTCCAAAACTAGCTGAGGTCCCACACAGTCCCTATGATTAGCTAGCCCTACCAGAATTCATACATGTATGCAAGAGAAAAGAACATAAAGATAGTGAAATAAATATCTAAAAGAAGGCAGTATATAATTATATATCGTTACCTTATATTCTGTACTATATTGCAAAACACAACCAGCAACAACAATTCTTCGTATAAATGTTGATTATTAGCAAAGTACAGACATTGATAACATGTATGGCCTGAGTATCGAGCTTTACAAGTTACCCCTTCCACGGTCACACCAGGACTGACGCTATCAGACCTGTTCTCACAGTTTAACCAAACATAATTAGAATCATATAGACAAAGGGAAAGTGTCAGGTAATGATATATACTCTTGATGATAGGAGACTCTCCGCGGGTTCACATTCCGTTGAGGCACCAGCCGACACCCATGGGAACTCTATTACGCTGTCCAGTGCCGAGCCTGGCGGTGCACTCCTTAATTGAAACAAATCACATTAATCACCTTGAGTTACTAGGATCGCAGGCACTTGTTGCCAGGAGAATAACCATCTTTATAGATAATATAGCGAAATATGAATAATTAAAATAGATTATAAAACAAAATTTCCAATTTTCTTTTTATGTTATTAATCATCTAAAATCACAATGAAAATTTCAGCTTGATACGTCAAGCGGTAAAATCCACACAAAAATTCGACTATCAGACACTGAAAAAGAGAGAACACCAGTCATAGGAAAAACCACAGGGACCTGAGAATTTGTTACAGCTAGTTTTGGACCTAAAATAGGGTGTTTAGCGTAATTTTACACATTTGGGGGGTTAAGATCAATTTTCGATAAAAATGCTCCCTCAGTAGCTTTTATGACTACTGAGGGAGCATTTTTATCGAAAATTGATCTTAACCCCCCAAATGTGTAAAATTACGCTAAACACCCTATTTTAGGTCCAAAACTAGCTGTAACGAATTCTCAAGCTTTTATGACTACTGAGGGGGCATTTTTATCGAAAATTGGTCTTAACCCCCCCAAATGTGTAAAATTACTCTAAACACCCTATTTTAGGTCCAAAACTAGCTGTAACAAATTCTCAGGTCCCTGTGGGGTGGACAGCCTTGAAAATTTGACAATGTATTTGTCCGTACTGTAGCTATTACTTCCACGATCATATACATATAGTATGTATAGATATACGTCTTGAGGGCTGAGTTGTTTTTTGTCACAGGGATGTCGATTCCCAAGTCATTTCTATAATTCCGGAACACACTTTCCGGTATCGTCTCCGTATATTTTAATTTTCCCGCGATAGCAAATATCCCACAATGCATAGCTAGGCTGTAAACACATGGACGACGATAAAGATTGAGATCGGAAAGAAAACATACGTTTTTGGTGATGTCATCACATAAACCAGTGATGCATGACCACGACGGGTATTCTCATAATCCCTTGTGGACAATATGAGCGCAAGAACTCAGAAAAGGCATTGGAAAAGTCGTAAAATTGACGATAATCTACTCAGACAAGTTGCACCCTCACCGAAACCATCGACATCGGACGAGGCAGCATCATACGTTGGATGTAAGTTTGTAAGTTATAAACACAGTGACAAGTTTGCAAGTGTTGAAATGTTTGGATGATCGGTTGCCTTTCTGTTAATGCCGTCAATTTTGAAAAACAAAAAATTTAAATGCATGCTTTAGTATAAGTTATAACTCCAAACTATTTCAACTTCTAGTCTGCAAACGAATGATACGGAATATTTATGTAGCCTTGCATTTGTAGGCCTATATACCGTTATAGCTACATTGCTGATGACACGGTTACTGCACAAGAGACCTGGGGATTAGATACGATCTCCTTCGTTTAAGTTATTGTTCCTGTGACATTAATTGATAAATTGTTAGTCATAAAAGCATTTCTGAAAGGTTTTCGTTGACTTTCAAATTTATGCTAAAATAATTATATAATTGTTCTACAGATATGGGTCACAAGTGCTTGGGGTACGATACAACAGTAAGAAGAGGTGATATATACAATATACATGTATAATATCTAACCCCAAGCACCTGTGATATATATGGGCATGTTCTTATCTTAGGTCAACACTGGAATATAAAGTTGTTATATACATGATTTAAATGAAAATGCACTGATGTCCGATGTTGTTGCCTTAGCATATTATATTCAAAATGGATCTCGTCAATAACAAACTTTAACAATTTATATAGAATGTCTGTGAATTAGGCATGCGCATATATGTCCCAAGCGATATGAAGTCAACACCGATCAATACTGATACTTAAGTGTAGATAGAGTGTTAGCCGTAATGTGGACATATTTTTCAGATTTTTTTATGTCACCATTTTCACCAAAAAATCTGTAGGGTCAGGACTGAAAAATTAGGTATAGTTGCGAGTTAGTTGAAACACACCTATTTTTATACGCCTGTCAAAAATGACAGGACGTACATGTTATATGGTATGGCGTTGTCCGTCCGTCGTAAACTTTTATTCGTCCGGAGATATCCTCCTATAGTTTTCAACCGATTTCTTTAAAACTTGCTAGGCTTCACCACCAGGACATGAAGTTGTGTTTTCCTGAATGACAGTTTGATTTGACAATATTTACAACAGTTATGGCCCTTTGGGATGCGATTTCGAGCATTATGTAGAAAATATCAGAAAATTTTTCTGTTTTCTTCAATTCCTCTAAAATTTGGTATGGTACTTCGAAAGGCTATAATATTCAACATATATTACAGGTTTTATTGAGTTAATTCAACTTTTCTTGTAACAGCATTGCATATTTAGATAAAGGCATGATGTAGAAAATGCATTTCTGTCGTAAACTGTTGTTTTGTCCGGAGATCTCCTCCTACAGTTTTCAACCGATATCTTTCAAACTTGGTAGGCTTTATCATCATGACATGAAGTTGTGTTTTCCTGAATGACAGTTTGATTCGACAATATTTACAAGAGGTATGGCCACTTGAAACTTCATATTTGATGCAATTTCTTGCATTATGTAGAAAGTGTCAGAACTTTTTTGTATTTTCTTCAATTCCTCTAAAATTTGGTATGGTACTTCGAATAACTATAATATTTAACATATATTTCGGGTTTTGTTGAATTAATTCAACTTTTTTCATAACAGCATAGCATATTTGTAGCTGCAAAATATAGGCATTATGTAGAAAATGCATTTCTGTTGTAAACTGTTGTTTTTTCCAGAGATTTTCTTCTACAGATTTCAGCCGATATCTTTCAAACTTGGTAGGCTTAATCATCATGACACGAAATTGTGTTTTCGTGAACGACAATTTAATTAGATAATATTTACTAGAGTTACCATTGGGTATGGCCCTTTGGAACTTCGTATCTGATGCAATTTCAGGCATTATGTAGAAAAAATTTGTGTTTCCATACAATTATACATCCGATAGAAAACAGCAGGCGTATCATGCCACCGCTTGCGGTGCTCCTTATATAAGGCGTTGTGGCTGTGTGAGATTCTCAATATAAAAGATAAAATATTTTCTTACCTTCAGTCGTAAATGTGTTATCCTGTATTATTTCAACTAGCTATATTGACACGTGTAGTGAGGATTATCGGTGTGACTCGGTGCATGTAAAAAGATTTGTCATCTCGTGATCACTTCCTATTTGGATATTGTGGACATGGAAATTAAATTTTGATTTGGACAAAATCTAGATAATACATGGTTTAAAGGTCAAAGATTAAGATCACTATTACTATAAACTTTTAAAAGATATTGGGATATGAATGCAACAAAATTGATGAAAGTATATAGAACTATCTTTTTAGGTAATCTGACCCAAAAGGTCAGGATGACCTATTGCCATCGTGCTTCTGCCGGCGCCGTGCCCTGTCCGCCGTGTGCTGTCCATAAACTTTTCCTTTAACAATCTTCTTCTCAATAACCAATAGGCCCAGGATGCTGATATTTTGCTAGTAAGTACCTGGGATAGAGTTCTTCAAAGTTTCCTCATATCAATGACCTTGATCTACTTTTAAGGTCACAGGGGTCAAATGTAGTAAAATTCTTTCAAACAACTTCTCGTCAGTAACTATAAGGTCTAGGGTGATAATTTTATGTCTATAGCATGCTGGAATTATGGGCTACAAAATTTCCTAATATCAATGACCCTGATCTTGCTTTCAAGGTCATAGGGGTCAAATATGTAAAATTCTTTAAGAATATTCTTCTCAATAACCAAAAGGCCCAGATTGCTGATATTTAACCAGTAGGTACCTGGGATAGATTGCTACAAAGTTTCCTCATATCAATGACCTTGAAATTGACCAATGTTCAAGGTCACAGGGGTCAAATATGTAAAAATCTTCAAAGAAACTTCTTCTCAATAACCAAAAGCCCAAGGTACTGATATTTGGCATATAGCATGCTAGGATGAAGGACTACCAAGTTTGTTCATATGATTGACCTTTACCTACTTTCATTGTCACAGGGGTAAAAAATATTTGAATTCTTCAAGTAACTTCTTCTCCATCACAGAAAGGCCTGAGTACCGATATTTGGCCTGTAGCATGATTGGATGAAGGGCTACCAAGTTGTTCAAATGGATGACCTTGATCTGCTTTCAAGGTCATAGGGGTTTGTTTATGTCATATTTTATAGAGCTGGGCATAGGGGCTAGGCACGGATCTGTCACTATGGAATGACAGTCTGATAATTATTTAACCTCTCGAATATAACCCATCCCACTACTACTGTATATCGACCTATTTTCACTCTTAGCTCGTTTTCATCACTGAATTAATTCCAATGTTTTACATGCATGCCTCATTTTAAAGATGAACTTTCATCTTTCTGTCATTACCAAATATATGGCGTTACATGTCTGTAGTAGTTTACTATAGGTTTCCTAGAATCCCAGGTTTTATTTACATGTCCTACAGTCAATTTTGAGTGTCACTGCTCCAATGGTAATCTACTGGTTAACAGCCATTCTGGAATGTCTCTTCTCGTACCGTAATCAACTGGTCAACAGTCAATCACCCCAAAACTAAATATACAATTGCTTGGCATTAAAAGACAATCACAATAATGATTTTAGATTTGACCCCAGGGTCTGCTACACCCTTGCAGATTAAACACATGAGTCATAAGTTTTAAACAGTTGAGATCCCCACTCCAAAACTATGTTTACAATTGCTAAGCATAAAGAGATGATCACAAATATTATTTTAGATTTGGCCCCAGGTCTGCCTTGTCATTTTGGATTTTGACAAAGAAAATTTGTAATCGCTATATCTTGGGAAGTATTGGATGGATCTTTCATAGGGCTGGGCGGTTTTACCGGTATACCGTGGTATAAAGTTTTGATGGTACGTACCGTGGTACATTAGTCCTGTACCGGTTTTTTGGGGACTTTCATTTAATTTATCAATTTGAAAGAACTATTTGTTACATAGATCAATTGAAATTCCAATATGGTTTAATAATAATTTCCTATAAGTTTGCTCATCAACAAGGACAGACATAGCTTCACTCAAACAATATTAGAGGATAACACAACGAGCAACTTATGACAGGCCTCTTCTGAATAATGGCTTCAGAACAAAAACAGCCATAGACCTTAAGCTAGCTGATTCATAGAATCAAGGTGGTATACCGTGGTACGTACCGCAGTATTTACCTAAATACTGTGGTATACCGTGGTACGTTTGATTTTGTGGTACCCAGTTTTAATCTTTCATAACTTTCATATGCAGGTTCTCCTTGTTAAAAAATACAAGATGGATCTCTCTTAAAGTTTTGGATTGAGGAACTTATCAGAAAAACAAAACTCCTGATTAGATTTTCACAAGAACTTTCAAAGTTCATAGCACTAAGATTAAATACAGTCAAACCTGCTCTAACGACCGCCTGTCTATAACGACCGATTTTCAGATTCCCCGTGAGAGTTCACTATGTAACGACCATCTGTATAACGACCATCTGTCTAATGTGGCTAACGACCGCTAATTTTGGAATGACGGTCGCTAGTTCGCTTCCTATAACGACCGTTTTTCAGATTCCCCCTGAGATTTCACTATATAACGACCATCTGTTTAAAGACCACCAGTCTAATGTGGCTAACGACCGGTAATTTTGGAACGACGGTCGTTAGTTTGCTTCCTATAACGACCGATTTCCGGTGAACATATTTTGATCTCACATTTGGCTGTTACAGTTGACTCCCCTTTACCACGTTTTCTGCTGTTGTTCGGAACATAATTTATCTTTACAACGCAAGCCTCGAGGTTTATCGTTGTAAGTCACTTGTTACCTGTGGGTCGCCATGTTCCAAGCCATACAATGTTTTTACAAGAATTCCTACACACACTTTGCAGGCAACGCGAAATTGGCTGGTCCGTCTGACAATGTCAGCCGTTCCAGTAACCCGTCGCACAGCTCTGTACCAAATGTCCGGTAAATACTATAAATGTTTAAAATAAGTTGTAAAACACATTGATTGAAGAAATTATTATTTTATGACAAATGAAATCTTTCCAATGAGCCCATCACTGCTGCATCTGTTTTCGACAATATCCTGCATTTTGATTGGCTACTGATAGCGAAGATCTAGGTTATTTCCTAACCTGAATAACGTGTAGTGCTTTTCAGTATGAGTGTAGTCATATGGTACGATTGAACAGCGTTGCATCATTTGTGTTCACGTTTATGCAGGCCTGTTGGTGTGTTAGGGTGAAATCGTCAGAATTGCGGTTTAATTTTATGTTTTTAGAAAAAGAACAACAAACTCAACCAAGAATTCACAAATGTTCATTTTGATTTTCATTAACAGCTAGTAAATGTCACTTAAGGAAGATGTTAGTGCTAATATTAATACCCGGCCTCCTATGGCTCTGCCCCGGCCCAATGCAATATAAAAAAATTGTCTCGTCGTGAAGAGCTACGTTGACCCAAGCATGGAACATGTAATAAAATGAACATGAATATTATTGAATAGGGCATTCATCACACCATTTTAAGGTGTTTTAAAAAAATATAGATTTAAACCAAAAAATAATATTATAAAAGTATATTTCAAAAAGTTTGACTTCTGAAAATGTTATACTGAATGCCCTATTTAATGACAGGTCATTTTTGACATTTTCAATTAAAGTGGTTGGTCCAAAAAATCTCGACCTGTCTATAAAGGCAACCTGTCTAAAGTGACCGTTTTTCTGTCTCCCCTTGAGCGGTCTTTATAGACAGGTTTGACTGTATTTAAATGAAAGTTAAAATAAGAAGGGAAAGATCCGTCTTTCTAAGTATGAATGAAAAATCATCAGTGGTGGGTGCCAAGATCCCAATGAGATCCCTTGTTAAAATAACATATATGGAGTAAATTTTGCCCACAATGACTCATGAAACTTTATGTATACCTAAGTTATACTAAGGTGTTTTGTAGTTTATTAGCTCACCTGGTCCGAAGGACCGAGGTGAGCTTATGCCATACCGTGGCGTCCGTCGTCCGTCAACAATTGTTTAAACGACTTCTTCTCCGTAACCACTGGTTGGAAATCAACCTTATTTGGCAGGAAGCATCCTTGGGTGCCCAGGATTCAAAATTGTACTAATGGTGGGACTGACCCCCTAGGGGGCTGAGGGGCGGGACCAAAAAGGGTAATTTAGCTATATTGGTATTAGCGACTTCTTCTCCATAACCACTGATTGGAAATCAGCCTTATTTAACAGGAAGCATCCTTAGGTGCTTAGGATTCAAAATTGTACTCATGGTTGGACTGACCCCCCAGGGGGCTGAGGGGTGGGGCCATAAAGAGTTATTTAGCTATATTGATATTAGCGACTTCTTCTCCATAACCACTGGTTGGAAATCAACCTTATTTGGCAGGTAGCATCCTTAGGTGCCCAGGATTCAAAATTGTACTAATGGTGGGACTGACCCTCTAGGGGGCAGAGGGCGGGGCAAAAAGGGTTATTTAGCTATATCGTGGTTTAAGCGACTTCTTCTCCATAACCACTGATTGCAATTCAGCCTTATTTGGCAGGAAGCATTCCTAGGTGCCCAGGATTCAAAATTATACTAATGGTTGGACTGAGCCCTCAGGAGGCTGAGGGGCGGGGCCAAAAAGAGTTATTAAGCCAAATTGATATTAGCGACTTCTTCTCAATAACCACTGATTGGAAATCAACCTTATTTGGCAGGAAGCATTTTAGATGCTAAGGATTCAAATTTTACTAATGGTGGGACTAGCTGACCCCCTAGGGGGCTGAGGGGCGGGGCCAAAAAGGGTTATTTAGCTATATTATGGTTTTAGCGACTCACTGATGGGAAATCAGTCTGATTTGGCAGGAAGCATCCCTTGGTGCTCAGGATTCAAAATTGTACTAATGGTGGGACTGACCACCCAGAGGGCTGAGGGGCGGGACAAGAAAGAAAATATTTTCCATGATAACCTAGATACCATTGTATCCAGGTGAGCGATACAGGCCCTCTGGGCCTCTTGTTGAATTCAAGTTCAAAAATCCCTTATTTACAGAGTTATTGCAGTTATTGCCCTTTGTTTAAAGAACATAGCTTTTCTTGCATTAAACCTTGATAATGCTCAATGTTCCAAACTCAACTTTACTTTCTTTTAAATAAAAAAAAACAAAAACATCTGCTGTTGTTTCAAATAACATTGGAGAGCATGTTTTGATATCTGTGTCATGTGTCTCTTAATGTCACATACCTGTTGATATCTGATGTATATCTTGATATAAAGAGGAATGCATTGTATATACCCTTGGTATACAGACGCAGCATGCAGTAACCTTTGTTTGTTTTGTTTTACAGGTGGCACCACTTTGGATCAAGTTATTGGAGTAGATTATGGTTGCAGCACAGATCAAGTCACGCCTGTGGATGAAGACTCTGGCATACTGTACAATTCTTCTGATATCAAAATAAATGTGGACTACAATGAACTCTCAGATCAGCACGGATTGTGTAATAAGGACTTAAGTGGAAACAAGTGTGAATTTTGTGACCAACTGTTCAATTGCTATATTGATTTGACAAAGCATTTAAAAGAGGACCACTTTGATGAACCTGTAATGGATTCAGACTCAAAAAAATTGAGTACTTCTACCGCGTCTGATAAGCTTGTCAAGCACTACAAACACAAAACAGGAACATTTAAATGTGAGTTTTGTGAGCCTGAGCGGGTTTACAGGTACAACTATGATTTGGTTAGACATGTGAAAAATATCCATGTTAAAAAACTAAAGAATTGTGAAGATAACAAGACCGAAAATCAGAAGATCAAGGCCTATATTAAAAAACTCCTTCCATTCAAATGCCAAATTTGTGGCTACATCTATGTTTCACAGAGCGGTTTGTCTCATCATTTGAAGAGTGTACATTCAAGTGAAGCAGCAGCTAAAGCGAAATATGCCAAAGAAATTGGTGACCGCAGCAAGAAGCTTCTCTCTTTGATAAGCAATATGAAATCAAAGACTACATCACGTTCTACTAAAAATGCTTCGAAACAAAGCAATATGAAATCAAAGATGGTATCAGAATCTACAGAAAAAGCTTTAGACCCAAGCAATATAAAATCAAAGACTGTGTCAGAATCTACAGAAAAAGCTTCTGAAACAAGAAATATGAAATCAAAGACTGCGTCAGATTCTCTTGAAGATGGTTCGGAAATAAGCTCATCAAGTAAGTCTCCAGCATTGAAAGGGAACAAAGTGATGTCACCGAAACGCCTACCAAAGGAAAAGGCATCAATGAAGAAAAAAACAGTGCAGCCAAAAATTCCTTCCCATGGGACACTACTACATCCGAAAGTCGGCTTGTCTTCACCACCCTCTCCTAATAAATCTCCACCCAAGAAAGGAAACGCAAAGTTTTCTGACAAAAGGATGCATCCGATTAAGGAAATTCATGATAAAAATGAGAAGAAGTTGAAGTGTAAGTTATGTAAGAAAGTCTATACTACACGGCCTGGAATTATGTACCACCTGAAAGTTACGCACCTTTACTGTGTTGCGTGTTACAAGCAGTTCTGTTATCAGAAGATCTACGACAGGCATATGGAGATCAAGCACAATCAACGCCATGTTGTCGTTGATGACAATTATTTTTCTGATTTATCCAAAGTAAGTGCAACTGCAGGTGTCTCAACGCCAGATAGTTCAAAGGTGAAGCCAGACCCTGTGGATGCAAAACCTCAGATTCAGGAAGCAAATGACTGTGATGAGAAAATGTCAGTTTCAAGCCAAAATTCCAGCATTAAGTTAGCCGTATCATCTACATTGTCAAAGTCTTTGAGCAGTGACGTTAACCCTGTTAAAATTCCAGAGGGGATGGTTCTGAGTCCAGTCAAAATCAAACTAAATAGACTGCCTTCAGACCATGCTGCTCTCACTCAAAAGTTTGCTGTGGTATCAAATGAGGATCCGGAAAAGCATGACTTGGAACCATTTACCAAAAACGATTTGGACATGGATAAGTCAAACATTATGAGCAGTGTGGATTCCACAGGACCAAAGGACATGAAAACAACAGACAGTGCATGTAAAAAGCCTAGGACCCGATCCAAGCTAGGGCCAAAATCAAAACAAAAGTCGTCGCGAATAAGCTATAGATTGACTTCCAATAAATCGACATTACCACAAGTAATAGTGTCATATGAAGGCAATATTGTGAAGTTATCAAAAGTGCATAAATGTGACGATGAACAATCTGTAACGAAGGAGGAAACATTGGATAATGACGTTAAAAAAATCAGGAAGACACAGAGTAGATCACTTACAAGGGAAAGGGAGGAAACCCATTCCAAGGACACCACACCAGAAGTTGTGCATGATGGGCAATTCCAGTTCATGGATGTGGACAGCGGGGACGTGCCGTCAACAGAATGTTCAGCGCTTTCTTCTTCTCAAGAAGACATTACTGATCATGACCAACCTGTAAGGAATTCAGACGTGACAAGACAATCTCCTCAAAAACATCCAACTTCAACTGTACGTATCACAAGAAGTTCTTCACAGCCAGATGCAAAGGAAACTTCCTGTTCACATGGGATTATAACGAAGAGTCCTTCCAAGGGAGAGAAGAAAGATTCCACTGAGCTTCCAACTGGTCCTTTAATGTCTGCAGCATGTGGTACTTTTTCTGTCGAGTCTACTGATGTAGACCCTGCCATGCAGTTATTAAAGAGTTCTTCTCGACGACTTGCTAGGAAAGATAGGTCTACATCTGAGCCTTCAAATTCTAAACGCTCATCAAGAAAGTCCACAAAATCATCAGAACATTTAATCGGTTCATCACAGTCAGTTCATTCAACCAGCAGTCCTTCTCCTCAACGTACTAGAAAAAAGACAGTTTCATCTGAATTGATTCAATTGACGCATTCAACCATGAGGGAATCTGCAACAACCAAAAAATCTTTGTCTTCAGCTGAACCTTTATCCGAGAACTCAACAAATTCCTCCGAATCTTTGACCTGTTCGGCACAGTTCAGCTTGGAGGACAACACACCCGACATACCTTCAAACATCAGCTCCAATTCAACAGACAATTATCAACCTCTTGCTGATCCAATATTGACGTCATCTGAACTGACATCGGAGGAAAAATCAGGTTCAGAGGCAGAAGATACTTGTCATAGAATAGAGCCAACACCTCTTACAGAGAAACCATCTTCCAGTAGAGAAACAATAGAATGGCATGAGGCACCTGTCGAAGACACAACATTATGGATAGAGAAACCGTCTTCTAGCAGAGAAACAATGGGAAGTCAGGAAGCACCTTTAAAACACACAACATTACGGTCAGAGAAACCGTCTTCTAGCAGAGAAACAACGGAAAGTCAGGAAGCACCTTTAAAACACACAACATTACGGTCAGAGAAACCGTCTTCTAGCAGAGAAACAACGGGAAGTCAGGAAGCACCTTTAAAACACACAACATTACGGTCAGAGAAACCGTCTTTCAGCAGAGAAACAACAGGAAGTCAGGAAGCACCTTTAAAACACACAACATTACGGTCAGAGAAACCGTCTTTCAGCAGAGAAACAACAGGACGGCAGGAGGCACCTATCAAACACACGACATTACATTCAAGGTGTAATGTGGATTATGTCCGCCATGACCATGATATTCGAGAACTTATGTTTGGGAAGTCCTGTAGTGCTTGTGATCTCCATGTTGATGATCAGCAATCACCGGAACATCACGATGACTTGAAATGGAAAATTGTGCAGGAGGAGAAATCGTACGATTTAAACAAATTAACTCTGAAAATAACAAGGGACATGGAAACAAGTGAAAGAAGTGTAAAAACGCATGAAAAGTTCTTCTGTAATTTAACAGGATTGAAATTGAAAATAGTTCGTGATTTCTCACAGCGGAAAAGGACTGTTCTGTCAGATGATGATAGAAAGTGTCAAGAAGGATCAAATTCCAATGTGTCAGACACAACGCAAGCTGAACAGGTGATTTCCTCAATGGATGGACCGCAGTCTGACGTGGAGAAGGCTACATCAGGCGTTCAACATGACATACTTAGTCCTCGTGGTGAAGTTTCTTCCTCTGTTACTAGTGACAACGATGACTTAACATCTCCGATAAAGAATAACATGAAAGATGGAAATAACGTGACATGTCCAGAAAACATGCCAAGACGAACTCGTTCTGATAAAAGCAGTGATAGAAAAGCAACACAGCTGACATGTTTTGATGATGCAGCTTGCATATACAGGGAAGAGACAGATTCTGGTGGTGCAAGGTTTCAGAAGAGAAGTGTTGGGGGTGGTGATGATACAAAACCGGTGAAACAAACTGGAGATGTTTCTGTACAAAGTGATCTAGGAACAAACTTGGTAAGATTCTCTGGTGATGACATTAAGAATTCTACTCCATGCAAGCCGATTGTAGGACCAGCAGGAGATAGTGCCAAGACATCTACCAGCGATAATTCAGTGAGTAAACGAATAATTGAAGGGGATGCGGACGAAGTTGATCTGGTAGCTGTACAGGTTATAACCTTCAGTGCTGATCCACAGGAGAAAACCAACATCAATGAAACACATTGCAGTGATGAGAATTCCAAGGACATTTCTGTTCATCAAGATGCTAGGCTCAGTGTGTTACAGAAATCACCTGGGAAGAAATTAGGGATAGAAAATGAACACAAGGACACTGACAATAATCTAACATTGTGCTCAAAGTCTTTCGGTAACCTTCTTCAGCATGTTGAGGAACGAGGTGTTGCAAAGGTGCTAGTGGAAAAGTTAGGGGATCCTCCAAAAGAAACATTGCCAAGCATTTCTCGCAAGAAAAGAGCTTGTGTGTCAAAATTGAACAAACCTGCCCCTGCATGCATAAAGAAACGACGACTGGTCAACAAAGAGCTGTGTGAAAAAGCGGCAGCTGGATTACGCATTGAGGCAATGGAAGAATCTGAAGAACAATTTGAAAGTGAAAATGTGTTGAAAAGTGATGAGGAAATGTCTGAGGAGACTGATGCTATTGTTCCCTGTGAATTACTTTCTGGTGCCACCATTGATGAGATCGACGGAGAATGCATCACATCACGCAGTGGGAAGGTAGGTTGTGACAATACTACAGACACCCTAGGGGGACAGACTGATGGTAATTATGGTGTCAACGTGTTTACGGGAGAGGACATCGGCAAACATCTTTTGGAGGATTTCAATGAAAGTGATTTAGATCTTCTTTTGAAGGATGAATCATGTAGCGACATATTCTCCGATTCAAATGTAGAAGTGACTTTGTCAGGTGACGGATTGTATGCAACTGTTAACACGCCACTGACGGACGCAAACAACAACCATTTCAAAGGGAAAGTCCTAAAGGAAATCATGGAAATTATTCAGTTTGCAAGTCCGGGGATCTTTCAACCAGATTCTGAGTTGGCACAATGTGGAACTAATGAGGAAAGCATTGGACTTGAAATGAAATCAAAGAATTTGAAGAAAATGGATAACTGTGAAATAATGAAATCCCCTAAAAGAAGAATGGTTGTTGAGAAAGTGTCTGAATATCAACCGGTCAAGAATATTTGTGCTTTTGGACAGTTGGACAGTGTTGAAAAGACTCCAGAATTGAACAATGATAAAACGATAATGGAATTGTCACCCACTGATGAACACACGCAACAAGACAGTAAGAAAACAGACACTGTACTGAGAAATATAAATGTCACCAAATCAAGTGTTGATCATTGTGGCGAGAAACTAAGGGACAATATAACTATTTCAGAAAAAAGTGGCATTCATACAGAAAGTGATGCATTGAATAAAAGTCCTGGTGAAGGAAAAAGGCCTGGAAGGAGATCGTTGGCGGACAAATCTAGACTTGTTGGGAAAAAAAATAAGTCCGAGAAGGCTGGGGATAACATTTGGCCACCAATCTGTAGTGTGTGTGGTAACTCCTTTTGTTCGCGATCTACTTTAGAAAGACACCAAGCTAAATATCATCCAGAGGAGTTTGTGAAACAAAGGAAATGCTCAGTAGTTTGCAAACTGTGTGGAATGACATATGCAAACAAACAAAATCTGAAAAAACATATCGCAAAAAGACATTCAGAAAACTTTGCAAATTCCGACGAAGCTTTCAAACTGATTTGTGAGGAAATAGAAACTGATTCTAGTCCATCTTCAGATCATCATTCCAAGGTGAAGCCCAAGGAGACGTACGACATGAATATCCAGTACAGATGTTTGC
Source organism: Mimachlamys varia (assembly GCA_947623455.1). Lineage (NCBI taxonomy): Eukaryota > Metazoa > Mollusca > Bivalvia > Pectinida > Pectinidae > Mimachlamys > Mimachlamys varia. Next base: position 3,784,221 of record OX392536.1, read on the forward strand.
TGTGCGACATAACGTTCAAGAATTTGAGTAGTATTACTTGTCACATCGAGTCCAGTCATAAAAGTCGGGATAAACTGGTAAGTAACTGTTACAGGGTGGAAAGCTTGGGTGGTGGTGAGTCACAAGTACAGGAAGTCACTTATTGTCCTACAGGAAGCTCCAGAGAACACTCCATACTTCAGTCTTCTAATACCGACCCAAAGATGGACGAGTCTGCTGCAGCCGTGCACAACTTGTTAGAAAGCTTTGGAAGCGATGCTTCGTTTGACACCCATGTGTCTCCGATTCAGGAATCGGATGTCATAAACTTCTCTGAAAATCATCTTGGAGGTCAAGCTGAGGAGGGTCATGGAGATCAACAAGAAAACAAACACCCAGAGGAAATGTTACAGGAACCTGTGGAAGGTCAAAGTCCTCGACAGCATCAGCCTCACCAGGGAGAGGACGGACCGCCTCGTCAGGGAGAGGATGGACCGCCTCGTCAGGGAGAGGACGGACCGCCACACCAGGGTGAGGACGAACAGCCTCATCAGGGAGAGGACGGACAGACACATCACACAGAGGGTGAACCGCCTCACCAGGGAGAGGTTGAACAGCCTCGTCAGGAAGAGGACGGACCTCCTTGTCAGGGAGAGGATGAAACGCGTCACCAAGGAGAGGACGGACCGCCTCGTCAGGGAAAGGACGAACAGTCTCGTCACGGAGATGATGAACCGCCTCAAGAGGGAGAGGATGAACTGCCTTGTCAGGGAGAGGTTGGACCTCCTCGTCAGGGAGAGGCACAACAGCCTCATCCAGAAGGAAAATCAGATTGTAATAGAGAGAAAGAACCAGAGTGTCACAGGGAGGAAAACGAAAAACAACAAGGGAATCAAAATCAGAATGCTGACGGGAAAGATCTTGTGACAAAACCATCATTTGAGATGGACCAGAATTTGGATGTAGTAAAGTCTTTGTCAGAAACAACTTCCTCGGAGACACCTGTGCACTGTCCTCCTGATCAGGATGTGATTGGTTGTAGTGGTTCTACTACAGAGGAAATACACCAGGTGCAGAATTGTCCTGAAATACAGCAAGTAACTCCTCACTATGTGTGTAAAAGTGATGACAAGATTTGCATGGAGGTTGCAGATCAAACTGGATTTTTTATTCATCGGAATTGTACAGTCAAACTTGTCAGGTTACATCAACCGTCCACCAAGATGACTATGGGAGATGATGTTCTGAAACCTGAAGGTTCTGGAAAATCTGCCATTTGGAAAATAAGCACAGTAAGTAGGAACACAGCTCCAAACAATTTGAACCTTCATGAAGATGAGGATGAAAGACATGTGGAAGACCATAAGGGAGATGAAGATGAAAGCAGGACACTAATTCAAACTGTAAAAGAGACTGAAAACCCTGCCAAGTCGGTTTTCATTGAAGACATGCCTAGTAAAAGATTTGTGTGTGAATCGTGCGGGTTGGCTTATGTAACCAAAAAGAGTTTAAAAAGACACATCTTCTTAAAACATTCAGAGACCGTAACGAAATTGGGACAAACGAAAGCCAGATGTGAAGATGAAATTGATTCAAACATTGGTACAGGATATTTGAAGTTCACACAAATTCAAACCACTGCAGAAACATCAAATGGAAAAACTGGGGAAAACACTGGCCTTCCCTTTGTTGTACATGAACCTCAATCAGAGTCTGAGGAAGCAATATTGAGCAGTACCGATGGCATGAGTGAAAACACTAGTGCACAAGGAGAACTAGTCCTCAAAGCTAATTACACTCATTCTGACCGTCGCACAATTATTCCTGTTGATAAATCAGAAAGTCATCCAGATATTCCTAGAGATAAGTCAAATAATAACTCAGATGTCCTAAAAAACAACTTCGCCGACCACCAAGAAGTCAGGAAAGATGAGTTGAAGACCCAAGCAGTGCTGGATTCGACTCTTACCAAACAACCAGTTCTCGAAGAATTGGTAGAATGGGGACCAGGTCAACGGAAAAAAAACAAAATTCTTAAAAGCAAGAAAGAAAAGGAGAAAACTAAATCCAAGTCGGTCAAAGTTACATCAAGCAGTACTCCCTTAGGTTCAGCCATTACTGCCTTTGAAATGGCCATTAGTACACCATCGTATTCTCAGCAAAAGTCCAAGAAAAGGAAATTGGACAGACAGACCTCCTCTGAAGGACCTCCATCCAAACAAACAAGCTCTGCTAAGTCTAAGGCCAAGTTGGATGAGAAACCTCCTGGTGATCAAGAAGAAAAACTTTCCAGTGACATAGATGCGAGAATCCCTAGTCATACAATGGAGATATTTCACAGCCACATGGATGAGATGCATACTGGCAGTGTCAGTGATGGAGTTGAGATGCTGTGGCAGCAAGATGTCGAGTTCCAAAATGGCTCCGAAACAACGTCCCCGAGGAAGGCTGAAAGCCCCAGGAAATCCAACAAGAAAAGCATTGATAAGATTGTGCAAGGTATCATTCAGCGACAGAAGGATATTGAAAATAAGAAAAACAAGGAAAAGCTAGACCCACCAGAAGTACATTTTCCCATGCCTTTTGAGGAAATTCTAGCTCAGAGCAAAAACAAAATGACAAAAGTAGCTGAGGTGACTAACGCTACAGAGCCTTACAATGATGAGAATTCTAATTCATCTGGGTCGGTAAAGAGTGGCAAATTATCAACAAAACCTGTAGACATATTTACTTCACTGCAAATAGGTCCAACTGTTAAATTCGGCAAAAGTTTCCGTAAGGCTTCATCTAAAGTGGCTGCTTTGTCGGCAGATGAAGAACCTCAGCACAGTTTCAGATCGCCTCTAGACAGAGTCAGAGTTGAGATGCCAATGAAGTTCAGAGCATCACAGGAGTGCAAGAAGACTGGTGAGGCGAGTTCTAAGTCAAATCAACAGAGCAACAAGAACTATTTGATAGACATATTGAAGGATATACCGTCTATATACGGCTACAGTATTGACGAAGGACCCTACGTTTCTCCGTGGGACAACCCATCTGTAACTAAAGTTAAAAAGTCTGTCATCGATGGAAACAAACCTCCTGTGGTTTCAAAAGTTCACTTTGAATCGGAGGTGAACGTTGACGCTGCAGCAGACACGTCAAATGATGACAACATCATGGAAACTTCAAACGATGTCGCCGTGGAGATTTCTAATGAAGGCGGTGAAATGGAGATTTCGGAGCTAGAGGGAAAGATGGAAACCAAGGATAATTGTCAAGTTGAGGATTTGTTGCAAAAGTCATCAGAGTTGGTGCCTGAGGAAGCGGATGGTGAAAAGGAAGACTTCATCTCTGCAACACCCGATGATCATGTCAAGGAGAAGCATATTTGTTCTGATGAAGAAGAAGAGGATCACAAGTTGATGATAGCAGATGATGAAGACCATGAACATGTGTGTAAGGATAGCAGTGATGAAGACAGGGAACATGCGTGTAAGGATAGCAGTGACGAGGAGGATTCTGACAAGGACCTCAGAAATAAGGACGTATCAGATAATGACGTTCCCTCGGATGATGGACAGAGCATTAAAGAGGAGGAAGAAGAAGACGCCAAAGAGTCGGACGGTGAAAAAGAAGAGGAGGAATATGACTTCTGTAAGTATAATGAGATTCAGTAAGTTAGATAATTACTGTTATCAGGGTTTGCGGTGAAGCTGTCCGTATAACTTTAACAGGCATAGAAACTGAAAAGGACCCCACTAGTTTCCCCATTTAAACTTGCAGAAGGACCCCTTTCATAAACTACCCAGCACTAACCCTGGTCATATCCATTTGTTACTAAGTGTTTGATGGAGTATTTGAAGTGCTTCATATTGTCTGAACTTTTTGTGCATCATTCTCATTATTAAATCACTTCCCAGCGATTTCCAAGTTTTATAGCTTATACAGGACCGTTGTTGTAATGGATTTGTTTTCCAAAAATGAAGGAAGACTAAGGAATGTCTTCCAAATTTCAATAAAAATATTTATTTTTCCAATCCATGTTGGAACAGGCTGTTGTAAAATTTAGGAAGAAAAAACACTTAGGAACAGATCAGTTGATTGATTTGGACGTATCAAACCTGACAGTAGAGTTAGGGCTACATTAGGAGTCAAGGTCACTTTCCAAAAAGAAATACAGGTGCCCCAAGGGCTACCTGGAAAAATATGTTTGGTACCAAATGAAAACCTTGTTTAAGGTTTAAAATATTTATGAAAGTTACAGAATTTTATGCAGAAAAGAAAAGCAAAAATCTTCAAAAAGAAACAAAAAACCGAATAGCAAATTTTATGAAAATTTGATATTATCACTAGATGACTTACAAACCGACTTATGGTTGGGAATGTGTATTTTTGGCGGCCTTAGTGGCTTACTGTTATAAGACACCATTTAAAATCTTATTCCCAGTTTCACCTTTTCTGTGCAAATCAATCTTTTGTATACAAAGTGTCTCCCGCGACCCCTCAATCAAAGCCCCATGAGAAAAAGTCCAGTGATGAAGAAAGGGACATCCTGTCTATTGACTACGACTCTGATGAGGCGAGTTTCCTTGGCGACGAGGATGATGTACGGTCCGTTATCAGGTACAGCCACTGAAAATGATTTTCACTTACATTTAATAGTTATTGTGATTATGATGTAATTTTTGTATATTAATTATATCTCTGCTAAATTTTGGTAAATTTTGTTAAGATTTTTTTCCCAAAAATAGGCATGATTTAATGTGTATTAGTTTTGTGGAATCATACATTTATATGTATTCTTATATGTATTCATTTGCTCTAACTCACTATATGACTGTACCTATGCCAGATTCGTTTATCGACACCATAACACAGGCGTAATGATGCCTCCACACATCAGACTCAATTAACTGTGTGGCTAACCCCCCTCCTTACTAGCCAGCAGATGTTAAAGTAAACCAGAGAAAACCTGTATGGTTCAATGGTATTCATGGTAATTATATACCCCCCACTTAGGTAAGGGGGTATATAGTAATCACTTTGTTTCTGTGTCAGTCTATGCGTGCATCTGGACATCGAGTACAAAATATCTCATGAACCTCTGGGCCGATTCACATCATACCATCACAATCACCTCATTAGATTTTGGTGGTCATCGGTCAAAGGTCAAAGGTCACACTTGACCGCTTTGTGGGGGTGAGGTGTGTATCTATGTGAGCCACTGCTGCTTTTATTATGTAAGACAGTATAAAAGACTTTTTTCAAATTCTATGACTTTGTTTGCAGCAAAAAATCAGTTTCCAAGAGGAGATCTTTGGTTGCAGTTGAGTCTGAATTAGAGGCTGTAGAGAATTCATCTGTAGCAATGTCAGCTATGGACCTGGCCAGTGAATCGTCCATTGTCAATTCTACAATACAGGTAAGGAAATGGAGTGAAATGTTTCTTGTACGACTATGGTAATACAAAAGTAGAAGTCTGTTTCTGGAATGATTATACTGACCTGCAAATTAAGTGCATTGTATCAATGTTCAAAAGAGGCATCAAATACCAAGGTTCATTTTGTATCCAAATTTTTTTTAATTCATAGGGATAATTTTAATTTAACAATGTAAAGAAAAATGTAGAAAGCTTGAAGTTGTATGCTACCATACTGTGACTTGGGGACTGAAGAATGCATGCTACCTTAATGTGACATGGAAACTTAAGGATGCATGCTACCTTACTGTGACATGGAGACTGAAGGATGTATGCTACCTTACTGTGACATGGAGACTTAAGGATGGTTGCTACCTTACTGTGACATGGAGACTTAAGGATGTATGCTACCTTACTGTGACATGGAGATTTAAGGATTGTATGCTACCTTGCTGTGCCATGGAGACATAAGGATTGTATGCTACCTTGCTGTGCCATGGAGACTTAAGGATGTATGCTACCTTACTGTGACATGGAGACTTAAGGATGCATGCTACCTTACTGTGACATGGAAACTTAAGGATGTATGCTACCTTACTGTGACATGGAGACTTAAGGATGTAATAAGCTACCTAACTGTGACATGGAAACTTAAGGATGCATGCTACCTTACTGTGACATGGAGACTGAAGGATGCATGCTACCTTACTGTGACATGGAGACTGAAGGATGCATGCTACCTAACTGTGACATGGAGACTGAAGGATGCATGCTACCTAACTGTGACATGGAAACTTAAGGATGCTTGCTACCTTACTATGACATTGAAACTTAAGGATGCATGCTACTTTACTGTGACATGGAGACTTAAGGATGCATGCTACCTTACTGTGACATGGAAACTTAAGGATGCTTGCTACCTTACTGTGACATGGAGACTTAAGGATGTATGCTACCTTACTGTGACATGGAGACTTAAGGATGTATGCTACCTTACTGTGACATGGAAACTGAAGTATGCATGCTACCTATCTGTGACATGGAAACTTAAGGATGCTTGCTACCTTACTATGACATGGAAACTGAAGGATGCTTGCTACCTTACTATGACATGGAGACTTAAGGATGCTTGCTACCTTACTGTGACATGGAAACTTAAGGATGCATGCTATCTTACTGCGACATGGAAACTGAAGGATGCATGCTACCTTACTGTGACATGGAGACTTAAGGATGTATGCTACCTTACTGTGACATGGAAACTTAAGGATGCTTGCTACCTTACTGTGACATGGAGACGTAAGGATGTATGCTACCTTACTGTGACATGGAGACTTAAGGATGTATGCTACCTTACTGTGACATGGAAACTGAAGGATGCATGCTACCTAACTGTGACATGGAAACTTAAGGATGCTTGCTACCTTACTATGACATGGAAACTTAAGGATGCATGCTACTTTACTGTGACATGGAAACTGAATGATGCATGCTACCTAACTGACATTAATGTGGGGAATTAAAGAATTTCACAATACCATAAAACGTCGTTATATTGCCACCTTCTGTTCTCCGCGATTTTGGCAATATAACTAGTTTGGCATTATATCGGGTTTGCTGTTCTAACCTGAGTTTACCGTCCAAACCCTAAAACTATATGTGTTTCCATAACAACTGTTGACTTTGAAGATCGAAATTAACTTACCAAAAACATTTCATTCATATCCAATTATTTCATCAAATTGTTCATAAATATGCATTTAAACCTTATCATACTTTTTGAATTTTTAGCCAATTTTCAATGCATTAATGAACTGTTTTAACTTGTTTTCAGTGCAATGTGCCCTCTGCATTGACTCCGGCAGTAGTTTCCAGAGCGGCCAGCCTCTTCTTTACATGGGGAGGTTACTGCAACAATTTCCTGGTTCATGGCAACTGTAGACGTACAAATACCTGCAGGTTTCAACATTCCATACCCCCTCTAGTGAGTCTGTTTTCCAGGGAATGAATAAGGAACTATGTTTTCTGTTTCAATGTGTCAGTCTTATATTATGTGAGAGGGGATCTCTTTGGGTGATTGGAGAGAGTCAAAGTCATTTATTGTGGTTTCCTTTACTTTGAAATTGTTAACCTATTCACCACTGAAAACACATTTGAACTTTCGGTTCAAAGGCTGGAAAACTTCATTGTGACATTTCAGGATGAAAGGGTTACAGGTCTACAGTCAAAAAGTTGGATCCACAGTCAAAAAGTTAAGATTCACAACCTTAAAGCTAGGTCTACAGTCAAAAAGTTAGATCCACTGTTAAAAGCTAGAACCATTGTCAAAAAATTTGATTCACTGTCAAAAAGTAATGCTTTATCAATAACTTGTATTATTTCTCTACAATTAAGTTGATCATTAAAAGGCAATGACTTATTGTTTTTGTGGAGAATTTTCATGTCTGTATCTATATATCGGTACTCAATTACTTATAAGTATAACTACAGACTGTGCGAAATACAGATTTTTTCATTGACTGTAGCAATTAACTATGAAAGATTTGTTATGCCTATTTCTAAAGACACACAATTGATCTTTCTAAATTCATATTGTTTATGTAGGCTTCCTTTGGTCCCAGGTGTACTCTTTTGATATCAAATTAATAATAAAAAAAAATACAGTTGTACTCTTTTGATTTCAAATTAATAATAAAAAAAAATGGCTGACATGCAGCCATCTTGAATTTTTACTATGAAAATTTGTTATAGCCATATCTTGAGCAATACAAAATGAATCATTCCTATCCCCCTGGCCCTTCATTGGGTGTTATTGTGATATGGGACTGATCAGAAAATTTTTTTTTTTTACAGGCAACCATTTTTGATTTGACAATTGGTTTTAAGGTATCATAATGGTGACATAATTGTGTGATTTTGTAGGAGTGGTTCTATCAGCAAGGCCAGGCCACAATACTTAATTCACGACAGACATCCAACAAAGAAAGGTATTTATTTAAAGCCAAAGTCGAACCTTGTTATCTTGAAGTCGACCATTGGAAACCTTAAGAGTAATCCGAGTATTCAAGTTACATGGGTGTGAATTTATAGTGTAAAGGTTAGCAGGGACCAACAGAAAACTTCAAATTAAATGGGGTCTTTGAGTTATACAAGTTCAAGATAATGAGGTTCTACTGTACTTGTAAAAACCAGTTAAAACTTCTTTGCATTTGTGTGGCCATATATATCATGAAAAATTGAATTAAACTGATAAATCTCTACACATGTATGTGTTTTTGAAAAGTGAGCAAAACAAATCTTATCATACTTTTCAGAGTTTTCTCTGGTACCCTCAAATTTGATAAATTTAGGAGTCCTGGGACTCCCATCACAAATAATATATAGTAAACCTTTATCAATTTTGGGAGTCCTTTGACAGATTTAGGAGTCAAATGCGTATTACGTTTTTGTGGTCAGGGAAAACCCTGTACTTTTTTACCAAGTCAACTAAATATATAATAAAACCTTTTCTTGCCTTCTTACTCCAACAGAGCATTTGAAGTTTATCAGCTGCTGAAGACGTTGAACGTTCGGCCAATCACGCGCGATGTTGTGGAGGTCCTGCTTCAGTTGTCCGTGAACGACTGGGATACTGATGCTGCGTTCCAGCTGTTTGGAGATCTCAAATCTACAGACCTCATCAACAATAAGTAAGCATACATATATCTAGTAAACTAATACCAATATTAATACATATAGGCGATTCAAGGCAAATTGCTGTGATTGAATTTCATCAGAAATTGAGAGTCCCCAAGGGTTATACTTGTAGCAATATGAAAATAAATACCCTTCTAGGGTTATACTTGTAGCAATATGAAAATAAATGCCCTTCTAGGGTTATACTAGTCTTGTAACAATAATGAAAATAAATACCCTTCTAGGGTTAAACATTTAGCAATATGAAAAAAAATACCTTTCTAGGGTTATACTTGTAGCAATATGAAAATAAATACCTTTCTAGGGTTATACTTGTAGCAATATGAAAATAAATACCTTTCTAGGGTTATACTTGTAATGATAATGAAAATAAATACCCTTCTAGGGTTATACTTGTAGCAATATGAAAATAAATACCCTTCTATGGTTGGATTCTTTTGATCTTTTTCATTGACTATCGAGTTTAAAAACAACATGAAGCAAGTCATTCTGAGCATGGTTTTCAGTCTTGTTGACGGATGATTTTTAGGTGTGAAGTTAGGTTAACATTGGGCTCTCTAATGGCCTAATTGCTAGGGCTGTTAACAGCTCCTGAACTTAGTTACCACTAACCCAAGCTAATCCAATATACTGTAAAGTTGGAATAGTTATTTGCATGGACATTTTTGCCTGTTTCCCTTGTACATGTATTAAAATGAATATATCCACACATGAACATGTTTAATATGATTCAACCTCTGCTGTGTGTAATATTATTACAGGTACACAGTACCAAACAGCATGACTGACAGCGCGAACATTTCCACACCGCAAACAGTTTGGAGGTTTACTAAGCGAAAAATTCAATGCACGAAAATATTGACTTTTATAGTAGCCAGGCAGGTGATTTAGTACACGTGGACCACAAGCATGACATCTGTTAAACTTTTGTTTTACAGGACTTCATCAATGTTGGTACGGCTGTGTAACAATTCCCCCCAGAATTATACGGACCAGCTGTGGGCACTCTTCCAAGTAGTCCTGGAAAAAAATCTGAAGCTAAATGGAGCATGTCTGGATACAGTTGTACAGTAGGTGTCTTGTTCTTATACAACTGTTCTCATTTAGAATCAGGTGATGATTTTTTAACTGAATTTATAAGCATCCTTTGTTCAAGGCTAGATTCTCGGCTTGCCCCAAAGCTACTTTGAAAATTTTTTGTCTCTTAATAATCATGTTTTCTACAAGACAACTTTGTCACAGGCACTGGCACTGGAGTTGTCAGCAGGATAAAACACGAAAGTTGCACGATCTTTGCTCAGAGGTGAATCCATTGTAGATCTGGAATAAGCTTCCAAGTATATCTAATAAGTGATCGAAATAAACCATATGAACTAAAGGGTTTATGCTAGTCAATTTTACTGTACCTGACTTGGGGCTCCTTTTGACATATATAAATCAGTCATATATCAGTCTTGTCTTCTCATCTCATCCACAAGGTGCTACGCGCCGAGCCTTCAATTTTGCTATAACATAATCCAGGAGTACACACTGGGGCTAGGCACGGACCTATGTCACTATGAAATGATTGTCTGATAATTGTTTTACCTCTCTCGAATATAGCCCTTTCCACTACTATATATATCTGTGACAAGGGAAAGAACTAGCCTGAACGAGAAAATCGACCTATTTTCACTCGTAACTTGTTTTCGTCACTGAATGAAGTCCAATTTTTTTACATGAAGGCCTCATTTTGAAGGTGAAACTTTTATCTATCAGCCGATGCCAAATATATACCGCTACATGTATGTAAAAGCTTACTAGGCTGTTTAGAATCCAAGGTTTGTACTTGGATAACATACAGCCCAAGTTGTTTGTTTTGCAGGGCCTTCAGTATGAGGAGAGAATACACGAAACTGTGGGAGGTGCTGTTCTACTGTAACAGTGTCCCCTACTACGTGGTACCCATACAAGTACTACAGGTCCTGCTGTTCACCTGTCTCAAGTCCCCGGGGGAGTACCTACCTGCCATCACCAAGTGGGTGGAGACTTGCAACCTAAACATACTTCATCAACTGGAACATACAGTAAATTACTCTTCACACATCTTATTCACACTCAATAATTACAAAATATTGACAAGTATTATCGTAAACAATCATAGCATATATCAATGTAAATATGTATCAATATTGACGATTTTAGTTTTAATAGTTTCTTTACAGGTTTGAGAAAGATTTAGATGTGCAAAATATTTTGCAGAAAATAGGGCATGAAAGTCAGACTGATTTAACAATTGAAGAAGGCTAAGAATACATGCAGTCATAATCTTAAAATATATATATTAAGAATATTTGAGAATAGATATTAGAAAGTTTTCCTTTACACAAATAAGTGTCAACACATGCAACAACTGCCCTCCATAGGATTAGGATGAAATTATTTTCTCTTGGGTATAAGATACGCCAATAGGTGGCGATACTGGTATATGCACGTGCTAATTGGTTCAGGAGACACGGTTAATAGCGAGCACACATACATTTTTTTTCATAATAATTTCTTGTTCAAATGAATCAACTACCAATGTGTATGATTGTTTGCAAAATGGACTTATTCTGTTATTTCGCACACAAAATGTATATTGTTTAATTTGTATTCTAAATCATGATGATTTTTAAAATTTGAAAAACATCTGTCAGTGCCTATGTTGCTGGGAAATACAGTTTTTGTGTTATTTATCCTATTGGATGATATAGAAGAGAAGCTATTTGATGTTGTTACACTGTGGTTTGATGTGCTGTAGATCCTGCTGGAGCTTTACAATATCTCTGTCAAGTACAACAGCGGGGCTCTGAGTTCCCTGTTGGAGCAGCTCAATGCCACCCAGCTACCAGAAAATCAGGTAAGATTTCAACTCACAGCTGATAAGCTACCACCTGGTTGGTCGGGTGGTGCAGTGAATAGCGCACTTGCCTTTCACCAAGCGGCCGGGGTTTGATTCCGCGACCGGACGTGAAAAGGTATGGGGTCACCTGCCCGACCACGTGGGTTTTCTCCGGGTACTCTGGTTTCCTCCCACAATAAGACCCCACGCACTCTAACATCTGGGCCAACAAGAGTGATTAATATAAGTTGTATAGCTTATTTCATAATTGTTGTAATATAAATAAAATTTATATATATAAACTACCAGAAAATCAGACAAGATTTCAACTTACAGCTGATAAGCTACTAGAAAATCAGGTAAAATTTCAACTTACAGCTGATAAGCTACTAGAAAACTACATACATTGTTACTCTGAAAGTGTGTTAAAGTGATTTTAAGAATAGTGCAGGCAATATAGTGATGTAATTAAGCACTGTAGGTCAGGTAACTATGTGTTGAGGTTGCTCTGAGTACATCATACCACAGGTATTTTATTACCTTCAACAATGATTGATCAACAGTTATTTTCCATTGGTCCTTTTCATGTGTATTGTTAAAACAGCGGGTCCCACAATGTTGAAATCAACCATTTTAAGAAATTCAACATGTCCTTTTAAAACTAGGAGTACAGGATGCAGGATGTGAAAATAGATTTATCACTGCTTCAATCTTTACCTGTGAGACAAGGCTCTTTGTGATGCATTCTCAATTCCCTAGGACTGAATCAAAACTGAATTTCATGGTTGAGGTTCTACTTTATTGCTCGAATCATACCCTTAATTGGTATTTTCAGGTCGAGATTCCAGAGACCTCCGACATACTGGGAGAACAGGACTGGAATGGCGACAATGTTACTGAGGGTCCAATCACAAGTTCTGACGAATACAAAGGACGTCAACACAGAATACGAGTATGTTTTTCAGGATTTTCCAAATAAGGCTCTAATGAGAGAATGCTCTCATGATTTTATTCCCATGGCCATAGGCCCAGCAATCATTGACCTATCCCATTATGAGCTAACTTGGCCCGCTGGCACAGGTGAGATTATACCATGGTGCAGCGGCCGTAAACGTTTCCCTTAAAAACAATACTAGTCCTTAACATCTCGGAGGATTTTGACCAAAGTATCATTTGCCGAAGTTCTCAATTTTGTATAGATAGAGAATATACCCATGATCCACGGTAATGCATATAGTGTTTTCTTTGACCTGTTACTAAACCTAGCCAACAAGTGGTCGTATTGAATACTGATCTAAAGATAATGGAGCAATCTTTCTCAAATTTTGCAAAAGGGTGGACCCCAGGAAAGTTCCTCGGTTTTGATATGAAGGTTCCTCTTGGTCCTTAGTTGTGCAATTTACTGTTAAGTTGGACATTGATGAAGAAAATTTCAGTTTTCCAATAAAATCAAACAAAGTAAAAATTTACGTTTTTTTTTATCCCTTATTTATTACTTTATTAGAGTAAGTCCCAAACATTAATGCCCTACTACATAAATAATGAAGGAAATCCTTATTCGATCGAACCTGTCTGGACCGACGAAAAAACATGCAAATTGGGCATCAAAAATTACCTTAGTTTACATTTAAAGTCACAGTGGTCAAAAATTTAAAAACAAATTTGAAACAACATCTTTTGATTAACTAGAGGCAAAGATTTTTGATACTGGTACAATTAACTACCAACAGAGTTCTCTAAAATGTCCTCAAATAAATTACTTTCAAGGTCACAGGTGTTAGATTTGTCAATTTCTTTCAACAACTTCTTCAGTATTAATAAATGTCACAAGGCCTTGTGTAATGATGTTTGACTATTACCATGTTGGGATAGAGTAATATGAAGTAATATCATTATGTTCTGGAACATTCTTAAGTCTTCGACCTATTTGCTATTTTTTAAAGTGCTTTCAATGAGAAAAATTTCCAATGATTGCACAAATATCCAGGTGAGTAATACTGCCCTCTTGATCTCTTGTTAAAAGACCCCCAGTGATTTTACATAAGGAACTGTGGGCAGATTTTGTTTTTTCTCTATAGGACTTCCCTTGATAAAATGAGAAAATAGAGCTAACTTATTTCAAATTTGCATTTATTCTTAGGAAACAGACTTTATTCTATAACTGAAGCGATGAATGGAAAGAAATATGCTGTGTTTATTTGTGTTTATGTACACTTGAAGGGATGCAAGTTAACGAAGAATTGGGAACATCTCGGATCCATCTTTGTGGAGCTGTGCTGTGACTTGGAACTTAGCAACCCCCACTATGTCCAGGAATATATTTACGTCATTACTGACACTTTGAAACCTGAGTCAACAGCCAACAACTTCAAAATCTTTCTACAAGCCATTCATAAAGGTATATAGAACGTAATTCAAAGGTCTCAGTAAAACTGCCCTTTGAAGGAATGGGGATTTTTCAGAATTGTTGTGGCAAAAATGTTGCCATTGTAGTTACTTGTCCTGGTCATGTGTTTAAAGTCTGGATAAAGAATGGCTCTAGATACCATGTTGCTAAAATTACCTCCTATTCCTACGTCAGCTAAAGTTGTGCTGTGATATTAATGATGTATCGACATGTGATGAATCAGCTACTGTGTCCTGTGTCCTGCCAACACTTCCCTCTATAAGTGACGGTGTCAAAAAGATACTAAGTCAAATACATGGCTTTATGCTCATCGAATAGTCAAAGGGGAGACAACCCTTCCTTTGTTGGTTACATTGCTTTGGGTGTAGTGAATGGTCAAAGGGGAGATAACCCTTACATTTGATGGTAATTATGGTCAGGTATGCTCATTAAATGGTAAAAAAAAATCAGAGAATACCGAAGCGTCAACAAAACCATAATCCGAACTCAAAATCAATTAAACTAGCGACAAAATAGGAACAAAGGGAAAATTTACATGGAGACTCTCGTAAAAGCACAAGAGAATAAGACCAGGTGTTCTGGAAGAGTAAGCGTCTTCTGTTTCATCAACGACACTCACCATGTAAAAGTTGAGATAACCTTTAGGTTATTAGTTCCTACTAATCCAGAATATTACCAGTATGTTGTGCTGTCAGCCTACTTAGAAACTATTCCCCAAATTGCAATAAACCTGAGATTGCCAGTAATATTTGATAAGATCGTAGACAAATGTTTCTCTTTTTGGTGGCATTAAAAAAGTAAGGTGTTTAAGTTCAGGTCAAATATTGTCATATAGATTGACATAAATAAGATTTGTGAAGATCGGATTCACCATTGTAGACTAATATTCCCATCTTGAGCGACATTTGGATAAAAATAATTGTTAAAGATAGCTCCCATGTAGCATATGGGCGATTGGTCGAGTGGTTAACACTCCGGCCTTCCATGCATGTGGCCGGGGTTCGATCCCCGTAATCGTCATACGCATGGAATATTCAGAGAAAGTGTTTTTCTCCTGCCCACACAACCCCAACAACCAACAACCCAGGTGGAGTCTAAAATAGTCTGGGGTGGATGTTGCAGTATCTGAGCGGTAGCGTTCAAGTGAGGTGGCACTATAAAAGATGCTGTTGGAAACACGGTCCCACTACAAAACAGAACACAATTCATCTCCAACACACACACATACATACACCCACATATGGAGATATTAGCCAGGTGGTATAGGACAAGTAGTTAGTGCCTGATAAGGCAGCTCCTGCGAACTCCTCAGAATTGTATATGATAGAACTGTATGTGTTAATTGTATTGATTGTATGAGAATTGTATATCTATGTACTGTAAAGCACTTTAGAGTGGCTTATGTTAGCTAGATAGGGCGCTATATCAAATGTTGTATGTTATTATTATTATTATTAAAATTGTTTCAGAATTGGAGACGAAGATGGCAGATAATATGGATGTGTTGGATGAGCCGTCACTGGCACGTATCGGGGCAGGCCTGCTGGGTTGGTGCTTCCAGGAGAGACTTTGGGAGGAGGGCTATCGCCTGCTGTTTGTGATGCACCAGACAGGTGTCTACTACCACAAGTGTACAGGTTGTAGAGCCATTGGTACGGCTCTCATCGCCATGGAGATCTGCCTCAACACGAACAAACCGGAGAGTGCCCTACAGATTCTACAGCGTAAGCCGCCCAATACTTATCACTGCATCTTCACTACACTCTTTTGTCTGTTGTCTTGCTCCATACTTTTAGTTATGGAAATTGGAAATGCACTAGATTTAGTGGAAAAGCATGTTTCTCTGTCACATTGTCACATTCCTGTTAATATCATGTTTTTGTCTGACAAATGCAACATGATATTAAGAGGAGTGCACTGTATCATGTGATTGTCTTGGTAGTTAAATCATACTGTCAAAGAAGCATTTTTTCTTTTGTATAAAGAAATGAATTTGAGAGTATCTTTGTGATAAATAAAGTCTCACACTCACATCAATGCTATATGGAATTGATTAAATCATTGAACTTTTCATTGTGCATTGACTTTGTCCGCTCCTCCATCAATAGATGTCATGATATGCACATAACATGATAAGTATTAAATCCGACTCGTGTATCCTGATACATATTGTAACCTCACTACCTTTCCTTTACAAACATAATAAATGATTGCTGGGTCTTAACATAAACATTAATAATAATTATAGTTGTTGACCCTAGAAGGTAAAGAATTGTAAGTCACCGTATGGTACCTTTCTGCTTCCTGTAATCATGTGTTTACTAGCTCGACTTATACCGTGGTTCAGCGTCTGTCGTCCGTCCTGCGTCTATCAACTTTTCCTTTAAACAACTTCTGAAATACCAAAAGGCTTAGTGACAAAATATTTGGCTGGAAGCTTCCTTGGAAGGAGCTGAACATAAATTGCTAACAAGAAAATTACTTTTAAGGTCAAATATGTTAAAACCTTCAAAAGACTTCTTCTGAAATACCAAAAGAACTAGAGAGATCTAATTTGGCTGGAAACTTTTCTTGGAAGAAGCTGAGCAAACTTTCTGAGTAAAGCCACCTTGACATACTTTCAAAGTTACAGAGGTCAAATATGTTTAAATCTTAACAAGTTCTTCAGAATGATAAAGGATGACTGGAGTTGAAGAGATTACCCTCGAACATTAATCCCAAGCGGTGTCAAAGTGTGGAGTTGATGTATCTGATGACGGGTCAGTGGGTAGGATGATATGGTATTTTACATCTCTTATCGACTGGGATTCAAAATTGAAGTGGAGTGCTACAAGGATGTCTCTATGTTTCCTAATGTTTCGCAGGTGTTTCAAAATGCGGAATGTGAATTTGCGTTTTTAGGTCATCTGACCCGAAGGGTCAAGATGACCTATTGCCATCATGCTTCGTCCGTCGTCGTGCGCCGTCCGCCGTCCGTAAACTTTTCCTTTAACAATCTTCTTCTTAGTAACCAAAAGGCTCTAGGTGTTGATATTTGGCCAGTAGGCACCTGGGATTGAGTGCTACAAAGTTTCCTCATTTCAATGACCTTGACCTGTTTTCAAGGTCACAGGGGTCAAATATGTAAAAACCTTTAACAATCTTCTTCTCAGTAACCAAAAGGTCTAGGGTAATGATATTTGGCCAGTAGGCACCTGGGATAGAGTGCTACAAAGTTTCCTCATATCGATGACCTTGACTAACTTTCAAGGTCACAGGGGTCAAATATGTAAAAAAGCGTTTGACAATCTTTTCCTCACTAACCAATAGGCCATGGGTGATCATATTTGGCCAGTAGGTATCTGGGAAAGAGTGCTACAAAGTTTCCTCATATCAATGACCTTGACTAACTTTCAAGGTCACAGGGGTCAGATATGTAAAAAAACGTTTGACAATCTTCTCCTCACTAACCAAAAGGCCAAGGGTGATCATATTTGGCCAGTAGGTACCTGGAATGGAGTGCTACAAAGTTACCTCATATCAATGACCTTGACCTACTTTCAAGGTCACAGGGGCCAAAAAGGTCATAATCTTTGAACGACTTCTTCTGAATAACCAAAAGGCCCAGAGACCTGATATTGGGCCTGTGTTATGCTGGGATAAAGGGCTACCAAGTTTGTTCAAACAAATGACCTTGACCTTCATTCAAGGTCACAGGGGCCAAAAAGGTCAAAATCTTTTTAAACAACTTCTTCTGAATAACCAAAAGGCCCAGAGACCTGATATTGGTCCTGTGTTATGCTGAGATAAAGGGCTACCAAGTTTGTTCAAAGAAATGACCTTGACCTTCATTCAAGGTCACAGGGGACAAAACGGTCATAATTTTTAAACGACTTCTTCTGAATAACCAAAAGGCACAGAGACCTAATATTGGGCCTGTGGCATGCTGGGATAAAGGGCTACCAAGTTTGCTCAAAGAAATGACCTTGACTTTCATTCAAGGTCACAGAGGCCAAAACGGTCATAATCTTTAAACAACTTCTTCTGAATAACTAAAAGGCTCAGAGACCTGATATTAGGCCTGTGGCATGCTGGGATAAAGGTCTACCAAGTTTGTTCAAATAAATGACCTTGAACTTCATTCAAGGTCACAGGGGCCAAAAGGGTCAAAATCTTTAAAACAACTTTTCTGAATAACCAAAAGGCACAGAGATGTGATATTGGGCTTGTGGCATGCTGGGATAAAGGTGTGTCAAGTTTGTTTAAAGAAATGACCCTGACATTCATTCAAGGTCACAGGGGCCAAAAGGGTTTGTTGTCAAGTTTACTCACTAGGAATAAGCTGAAACTTGCCAGAAATGATATCCTGAGATGGTCCCAACAAAGTGTTGTTATTTTTCAAGCCCATCAGAAATCCAAGAAGGCCACTATCTTGAACTTGGCAATCTATACAGGCATATTATAACTTGATTTAATGACTACACGTATTTTCATAGTGATTTTACAATTGGTAGTCAGATGACCGTTAAGGCCCGTTGGGCCTCTTGTATTTCTACAAAGTATTTAAGTTTGATTAAGAGATTAAGACCAGGTGAGCAAAGCAGGCCCACTGGACTTCTTGTCTCCTTTGTAGGTACTTTTCCAACCCTAGCTTTAAAATATTGCCAGGCGATAATTTCATTAACTTTAAAATGTTACTGCATCAGATTAATTGATGATGTAGTATAACAGTGAAATAATGCTACGATTTATTGCAGGTTCAAAAGGACAGATTATGACCACAGAAAATGGAGCCAACGTCACCAGAATTTTGGACATCTTGTTTGATAAATTGTTGGAGAAATCTTTTACGAAGATGGCTTTCTCTGTTCTTGTGATAATCATAGAAAAACGAGGTAGAGTAGACCAAAAATTTATTTCATGTCATTTCTTCTCCACCCTACATCATGGTTCATATAGAAGATGAAAAGTGCTTGAATTGGGGTTAGTGCTGGAAAAGTGCTTGAATTTGCTCACAAATACATGAAAAGTGCTTTAATTCATACTTACTTGCTAGATGTTAACATGCAATTTTGTTCAGGTTTATATTTAAGAAAAAATTAACAAACATTACAAAAATTAAACAAAAAAAAAAATGAAAAATTACACCCCTAGCCTTTTTCTGGCAGGTTTGGACAAAAAATTGCAGCTTGGAAATTGAGATAGAAAAAGTGCTTGAATTTTGGTATGCAGTCTGATACCATTGCTACGGGGGTGGAGATGCAACATCCCTGAAGTCTTTCAATTGTAGAAATTCCGACTTGGGCGGATACCCAAGCTATAAACCGGGCTCAAAAAGTTAATCTTAATAATTGAATCTTATTGTGTTGTCCTCTCTCCTTTTGGACACCTGATGCCATTGGTTAAGATCTTTAAAAAGTGTAGTAGATCGTTGCTATCAACAAATTTCCCTATTTTTGTTGTGACTCCACAAAGTTTTGTGTTGCCTGTAAAGGCGACATGTTTGGATCTTTGTTGGCATTAGGTTGTATCGTCTGAAGTGAAGTTTCCTTGTGATAACTTTGAGTTCCCGTGGGCCTTTCAAACTCAAAAACTCCATACAGTGCTTCCTCACTGACAGAACGTCCTTGTTTGGATAGCTCTTCAGGTCTGAAGGTCAAAAATCAAGGTCACTTGCTGTAAAAAGTACTGAGGTCCCAACAGCTGTAGTAAGAAATGACTTACAACACTGATTATATTGATAGTACTGTTACAGTAGTGTTAATGAAAAGTAATATGTAGGCTTTTTAAGAAAAGCATGTCTGCCTTAGTGTTTTCCATATAGAAATACACTAAAAACATCGTGTGTAATATTATATTCCTTAAGGTACAGCTTTCATAACCTACATTGAAATAATCTTTCTTTTCCTCTCTTTCCATTTCAGAACAAGACCAAGCCAAGACAGGTATGTTTTGTCACCTTAATGCTGTTTACTTGTTAAAGTTATTGTGAAATAGGATTTAAAGAAATGACCACGATTATCGATGGACAATAAAACAACATAATAACCAAAAACCAAAAAAAATAATGATAATAAATGTTCACAAGGTGTTAAATTTCGCAAATTTTGATATGTTTGTGAGTTTGCAATCAAAACTCTCACGCATACTATACGATACCAGACTGTTGCAGCTATTAACATTTCAATACCAAAATAACAGGATTTTGGTTAAAAACAGATCTGAAGAAACAAATACAAAATTTTCCATAATAAGTGACAAAATAGTGAGGTTTTATACCATGTCACAGGTTTACAGATCTTATGTTAGATGTAATTGATGTTGGATATTTTTATTCTGATCAGTTACTTGCCATCATTACACAGATGTTTCAGCTGCTTCGTCTTTGATTTCGCAGATTTATCCGGACATTTCAATTTCCTGGTGCGGAAATCTCTGGCGACAGGTGACGTACACACTGCCTTCTTAGTGTACAAGGTTCAGAAGGAGACTGACAGCGGCCAACTGGAAATGCTCGGCCTGCGGGGGCTTCTCACAGCTTGTGGTAAACATCGGTTCGACAACAAATACATCAAGGAGGTGTACGAGTCCTGTGTCATGCGGAAGCTTTATCCCCCACAGATCTTGGACACCCCACGAGCGATTGTGCTGTCGTGCATGATGACTCCTGTAGAGATGTATTTATACATCAGTGACTACCTGAACGTGCTGTACAACACGCTCTGTGAATGTGTTATGGACGGCACCCTGCTGACAATAGAGAACTTCTGTCTGACTGTGCGTGTGTGGTGGGAGGAGAACCCGCTACAGCAGATGGACTTCCCCTACCTGTCCCTGGCTCCACAGACTCGACAGGAGGTGTGGCACATGGCGCTGTACGTTCTCAACAAGCACATCAACCCACCTATACAGGCCGACTACAACCAAAACTCTGACATCATCTACATCAACCCAGAATCTTTACTCAGCTACCTACAGGAGAAAGATAGAAATGGTAAATTTGACTCCACATAAACATCTATCAATAATGTATTGTAGCTCTCTCTATAGCTATCTCAGTGTTCGTACAGACCTTGTAAAGTGCTTAGTTTTTAGGGGGGTGCTTAGAAAGTACTTATAAATGGTCATGTCCTTACAAAGTGCTTTGTTTTCACAGTCGGTGCTTGTAAAGTGCTTATAAATCAGTATTTTCCTTAAAATGTCTCTTTTTTTAGTTTGACACTTTGAAGGAAGTTAAAATATCGTTTATTCATTATTGTTTTACGGAAAAAAAATCAGGTCCCATCGATTTCAGTATTAGAAACACCGGTCTTTAAAACGTTTGAAAATTGATTCCAAGCTAAGCGCTTTACTGAACCTGACCATGTCAAAACACATGTGTCATTTGCATGAATGACTTGGACTAGTTAATGCCTCGCTGAATAGAATGGGGAAATGTACATACAATCCTGGCTGGGCGAACAAGTATAAACGGGTCAAGGCCAGGAAAGGCCACATGTTCTGTTTGTCAGAAAGATATTGATGTTGGCAGCATGGGCGAGAATGCGCTCAAAGCTCACCGCCAAACGGACCGACATGTAGGCCAAAGGTTACAGTGACAAATTGAAGGTTCAAAGCTAGATTTCATTAAAAAGGACGCGACTTCCGATGAATCATTAACTGTGCCACCACCTCCTGAACCAAGACAATGTACAATTAATAATTTCAGTTGTGGAAACGAAGTATTGAAGGCGGAAATTATATGGACAATGCACACGATTGTCTCGCACTGTTCATACAAATCAAACGAAAAAATTGTGATTTGTATTTGAATGTGCTTATAAAGTGCTTATAAAGTGCTTATTTTTTAAGTCATTTTTTCTGTACGAACCCTGTATCTATACAAGTATAGGAATGGTAAATTTGACTTCACATAAACATCATTGATCAATAATATATTGTAGCTCTCTCTATAGATATCTACACAAGTATAGAAATGGTAAATTTGACTTCACATAGAGGATATTGATCAATAAAATATTGTAGCTCTCTCTATAGATATCTACACAAGTATAGAAATGGTAAATTTGACTTCACATAGAGGATATTGATCAATAATATATTGTAGCTCTCTCTATAGCTATCTACACAAGTATAGAAATGGTAAATTTGACTTTACATAGAGGATATTGATCAATAATATATTGTAGCTCTCTCTATAGCTATCTACACAAGTATAGAAATGGTAAATTTGACTTTACATAAACATCATCGATCAATACTGTATTGTAGCTCTCTCTATAGATATCTACACAAGTATAGAAATGGTAAATTTGACTTCACATAGAGGGTATTGATCAATAATATATTGTAGCTCTCTCTATAGCTATCTACACAAGTATAGAAATGGTGAATTTGACTTCACATAGAGGATATTGATCAATAAAATATTGTAGCTCTCTCTATAGATATCTACACAAGTATAGAAATGGTAAATTTGACTTTACATAAACATTATCGATCAATGATATATTGTAGCTCTCTCTATAGCTATCTACACAAGTATAGAAATGGTAAATTTGACTTTACATAAACATCATCGATCAATAATATATTGTAGCTCTCTCTATAGCTATCTACACAAGTATAGAAATGGTAAATTTGACTTTACATAAACACCATTGATCAATAATATATTGTAGCTCTCTCTATAGCTATCTACACAAGTATAGAAATGGTAAATTTGACTTTACATAAACACCATTGATCAATGATATATTATATACCTTGTATTGAGAGCCGAGATATTACTCCAACAGAATGACTTTTTCCATTCCTGGAATGAAGTTTAAAGTTATTTCTGCATTGCTCTAACAACAGTTGTTGACTCTGTGATTCTGTTACAGGGAGAAAACAGGGACTACATATACAGACGGGGGCTGGAGGGCCTGCCAAGATGAGAGGTAGGGCCTGGGCGCGCCC
This sequence comes from Mimachlamys varia, assembly GCA_947623455.1. Taxonomy (NCBI): domain Eukaryota; kingdom Metazoa; phylum Mollusca; class Bivalvia; order Pectinida; family Pectinidae; genus Mimachlamys; species Mimachlamys varia. Next base: position 3,807,507 of record OX392536.1, read on the forward strand.
ACAGAACTTCTCGAGTCGTGGGCGGGGCAGACCATACAGGTGACGTCCCTCTTAACCAAGGACGGGAGCTGTGTAACTTGATAATGCCTGAAGGTGTAAGGCAGGTCAAGGCCTGCTCAATAGATGGTACCTGTAGGACCACAAGTCTGTGAGGGTGTAACCTTGTCTGAAGTGACAAGGTTGCTGTAATTAACTCTCGTTCCCAGGGTCAGGTTGTGAGCTGTCAAACACCTGCTTTCAAAGATAAGGAATATCTACTGTGTCACTGGGCCAGGAAACATAATGTTACAGAATATCTACTGTGTCACTGGGCCAGAAAATGTAATGTTACAGAATATCTACTGTGTCACTGGGCCAGGAAACGTAATGTTACAGAATATCTACTGTGTCACTGGGCCAGAAAATGTAATGTTACAGAATATCTACTGTGTCACTGGGCCAGAAAATGTAATGTTACAGAATATCTACTGTGTCACTGGGCCAGGAAACATAATGTTACAGAATATCTACTGTGTCACTGGGCCAGGAAACATAATGGTACAGAATATCTACTGTGTCACTGGGCCAGGAAACGTAATGTTACAGAATATCTACTGTGTCACTGGGCCAGGAAACGTAATGCTACAGAATATCTACTGTGTCACTGGGCCAGGAAACGTAATGTTACAGAATATCTACTGTGTCACTGGGCCAGGAAACGTAATGTTACAGAATATCTACTGTGTCACTGGGCCAGGAAACATAATGTTACAGAATATCTACTGTGTCACTGGGCCAGGAAACATAATGTTACAGAATATCTACTGTGTCACTGGGCCAGGAAACGTAATGTTACAGAATATCTACTGTGTCACTAGGCCAGGAAACATAATGGTACAGAATATCTACTGTGTCACTGGGCCAGGAAATGTAATGTTACAGAATATCTACTGTGTCACTAGGCCAGGAAACATAATGGTACAGAATATCTACTGTGTCACTAGGCCAGGAAACATAATGGTACAGAATATCTACTGTGTCACTGGGCCAGGAAATGTAATGTTACAGAATATCTACTGTGTCACTGGGCCAGGAAACGTAATGTTACAGAATATCTACTGTGTCACTGGGCCAGGAAACATAATGTTACAGAATATCTACTGTGTCACTGGGCCAGGAAACATAATGTTACAGAATATCTACTGTGTCACTGGGCCAGGAAACATAATGTTTACAGAATATCTACTGTGTCACTGGGCTGGGAAATATAATGTTACAGAATATCTACTGTGTCACTGGGCCAGGAAACATAATGGTACAGAATATCTACTGTGTCACTGGGCCAGGAAACATAATGGTACAGAATATCTACTGTGTCACTGGGCCAGGAAACATAATGGTACAGAATATCTACTGTGTCACTGGGCCAGGAAACATAATGTTACAGAATATCTACTGTGTCACTGGGCCAGGAAACGTAATTATGGTACAGAATATCTACTGTGTCAATGTGACAGGAAACATAATGTTACAGAATATCTACTGTGTCACTGGGCCAGGAAACATAATTATGGTACAGAATATCTACTGTGTCACTGGGCCAGGAAACGTAATGTTACAGAATATCTACTGTGTCACTGGGCCAGGAAACGTAATGTTACAGAATATCTACTGTGTCACTGGGCCAGGAAACGTAATGTTACAGAATATCTACTGTGTCACTGGGCCAGGAAACAATGTTACAGAATATCTACTGTGTCACTGGGCCAGGAAACATAATGTTACAGAATATCTACTGTATCACTGGGCCAGGAGACGTAATGGTACAGAATATCTACTGTATCACTGGGCCAGGAAACATAATGTTACAGAATATCTACTGTGTCACTGGGCCAGGAAACGTAATGTTACAGAATATCTACTGTGTCACTGGGCCAGGAAACATAATGTTACAGAATATCTACTGTGTCACTGGGCCAGGAAACGTAATGTTACAGAATATCTACTGTGTCACTGGGCCAGGAAACATAATTATGGTACAGAATATCTACTGTGTCACTGGGCCAGGAAACGTAATGTTACAGAATATCTACTGTGTCACTGGGCCAGGAAACGTAATGTTACAGAATATCTACTGTGTCACTGGGCCAGGAAACGTAATGTTACAGAATATCTACTGTGTCACTGGGCCAGGAAACAATGTTACAGAATATCTACTGTGTCACTGGGCCAGGAAACATAATGTTACAGAATATCTACTGTATCACTGGGCCAGGAGACGTAATGGTACAGAATATCTACTGTATCACTGGGCCAGGAAACATAATGTTACAGAATATCTACTGTGTCACTGGGCCAGGAAACGTAATGTTACAGAATATCTACTGTGTCACTGGGCCAGGAAACATAATGTTACAGAATATCTACTGTGTCACTGGGCCAGGAAACGTAATGTTACAGAATATCTACTGTGTCACTGGGCCAGGAAACATAATTATGGTACAGAATATCTACTGTGTCACTGGGCCAGGAAACATAATGTTACAGAATATCTACTGTGTCACTGGGCCAGGAAACATAATTATGGTACAGAATATCTACTGTGTCACTGGGCCAGGAAACATAATTATGGTACAGAATATCTACTGTGTCACTGGGCCAGGAAACATAATTATGGTACAGAATATCTACTGTGTCACTGGGCCAGGAAATAAAAAACTGTATTTATAGTAAAGTGAAAGATGATGCTAATGAATACATGTAGCTACATTGTTTTGTCATATGGCCAATAATGAAAGAGCTGTGCCACAAGGTGATAGATTAACTGCGATGTGTCACTGGGCCAGGAAATGTAGAGCTGTACAGCAAAGTGAACCATTCTAACTTGAAGATTGGGCTGGCCAGCCAAACTTGTGTTCACAATCAAAAATGAAGAAATGGATATGTCTGCCATACGTGTAAAATTCTTCACTCCAAAAACTTGGACTCAATTTTTAGCCATAGCATTAGAGGTTTTCCTAATCAGCGAAAGGTTTGTCGAAGGTGATTAAGGAACCGATTGTTCACCCTTTTCCAGGATGTCGGTCCACTGGGATAGGGTTACATGATCTTCTGGGATGGCATCCTGTAATTGACTCATGATCAGTTCCAACTGACAATATATGGTTATATAACCATGAGAAAATATATTTACTTAAACATGCATTCTAGTCTATATGTTTCAATTTCGTATATACTGTATAGTTACTTTTATTCGCGGGGGATTTCATTTCACTACATTTGCAGTCCAATATAATTCCGCGAAATTAAATACCCGTGAAATATGACAACCTGTTAAGACTTATTACCATGAGACAACAAATAATCCCGTTATACCCGTGAATAAGTCCTAATAAGAAAATTTCTAAATATTCTCCCTTGAAATTAACACCTATACAGTATATTTTATATATAGGAAATGCATATCATATACGGAACATGTCATGGAACCATGCCAATCGCCAGAGTAATTATTTCGTTTTATCTCGATTTCCCAAAGTTGGCCAACTGTTGAATCAATTTAATGTTTGTTAATGTGATATGTGTGTGATAGAAACTTAGAAAAATAAAACAGTCTTCAGATGGGCAAAAGCCTGAAAGTATTGTTTAAAGGCCCAATATACGGAACTTCAGGGAAATTTTCGTGATTCTGAAAAATTCTGAAAAAAAATCCAGTTGATAACCATGCAAAAATAAGCCTAAAACGAAGTAAACCTGAGTGGTAACTAACAAGAAACTGTGGAGAAAAAAATCCAAAGAATTGAAAATAATTCAGGTGGGGCCCACTTCAACAACAAACCGAAGGTACATGTAGAAGACGGTTCGAAATGGACGCGTGTTTACAAATAGCGTGTTTCAACTGCTGCTGTACCGGTAACCGCAAAAGAATTCATCTTGAATATTGCTAATATCAGTTAATCTTAGCTAAATCTATAAATATAATAAGTTATAGGCTTGATTTTCGCTTCAAGTCTTGCCGAAAGTTACGTATATTGGGCCTTTAAAAAACAGATTATTGATGAAATGAAGTGTATTGATATGAAGAATATTTTGATCTGGACGTTTGTAATTACATACCAGATATATATGAGAACATTTACCATTCAAAAAGCATTGCATTGAAAGCATTATGTCATGTGCCGGTAAAGTTTTTACTGGAATTCAGTGATGTGCACTTCTTAAGCATGACTTTACAAACTGTGTCCACAGATTTGTTTTTCTAAGCCGTTTCCATTTGTCTCCGTAACTACAAAATATGTGTTGTGTATCATTTGAGGAGGTCAACATCTTTTACTTCTTGGAGTTAAACATGAATAACAAAACTGGTTTGTTTTCCAGCACCTATGTAGTTCCGTACTTTGTCAGTTTTACTTTTCCGTATGTCACGTGTCGTTTTGTATTATACTTGTAGTATGTGGTCATTTACATCGTGTTTTACCAGTATGTCATATATTTGAGGTATTTTTCACTTTTCCCTATGTTGCCGTGAACTAAGTCATATCTGATGTGTTTACATTTCCTTGTCGTTTGTCATTCTGTATTATACGTATACCCAGTCGATTTCCCTGACCTGGGGTCGATAAAACCATCATGTATCGACTTCGTCAAAATGCGATAGTTGTGTAATGTCATTCAGTATTTGTCCTATGTGTTTCCGTATTATGATATATCTATTTTTGCATTTAATTACATGTTTTGTTTAAGTAATTTTGTTAGCTGTTTGAGTATTTGATAAAAGGATAGAGATTTGTTTTGGTGTGTATCTGATTAAACACTGAATATACAACAAGAAGATTGTATGTTAGTATTGGTCAAGAATTCTGTGATTTTGGTTGTGCCATTCAAAACAAACATGATTCCATATGTGATACCTATAATAAATGTCAACCAGCCCGCCCAAAGGCACAACCAGATGCCATTTCTTACTCTTGATAAAAGAAAAGTTCAAAAGATACGATAAGATAATGTAGCCTGCAGTTTTTAATTTCGGTGTCGGTTATCAATTATGTTGCTAGCTGATCGACTTTTGACCTTTGATACACAAGTCGTTGCTGTGGTAAAGACAGTATTGGATGATGTATAAATGTTGACGATACTGACATCCTCAGTATCTAAGGTTACGCTCACCTACGCTCTCTACACCCCTGGAATCATCCTTGATATCCAGGGGTTACGATCACCTACGTTCTCTACAACCTTTGAATCATTTTCAATATCCAGGGGTTATGATCACCTACGCTCTGTACACCCCTGGAATCATCCTCGATATCCAGGGGTTACTCTCACCTACGCTCTTTACACCCCTGAATTAGTATGACATGGCAAAACTGAAGGGCGTGTGCGCCGCCTTGTTGATGAGGCAAGAAGACTTGTTCGACCCTTTGATGTACATCAAAAGAATCTCGAGGTCACATAATGGTAAACATTGACAAGCTTTGAAGTCGGTTGCAGCTCTTTGTAATCTTCAAAACCCAGGCATCAGCCTAGTGATTGTCCAGTTTATTTTACCTGAAGGTGCCTTCCAGGGGTGTAGACATATTCCAGGGGTGTAGAGAGAAAATGTGAGTGTAACCCGTTGATACAAATGATGATGATGATACCGCCTCCTACAAAGAAAGATTTTACAATACACTGGTGTAATTGGATATTTCAGACTGCATTTAAATTGTATTTTTCTATAGGTGATGATTGCTGTTAGCTTTTTAGAAGGATTATGACATATTTGTCTGTTTTACTTAAAATACTATGTCTTTATTTTGTCAAACCACATACTAGGGTATGTTTTATGGCAGTTTTGTTTCATTTGAAGTTTTGATATCATGAAATTTGTCTTTAATTGTGTTTAATATCACATGTTAAATTGAGAAAACTTTCATCGAATCACAAACAATCAAGCGAACAATTGAATTGTACATTTATACATTAAGGTTTTCTATTTCGGTGTATGGATAATAATCAAACAATTATGAATACTCAAAGATAGGGAATGTTGATTTTATTGATATATTTGACTGTTTCAAGTTTATTTTTTTCTGCAGTCACATTATGGAAATGGCTTGAGTTTTGTATGAAAATTAAGGTTAAAATGAACAAGTCCACCAGTAAAGTCACAGAGTCTTAAGTTTCCAAGGTTGGATAGTCCACTATAAAACTGCAGGGGTGAATTAGTGGTAAGAAATTGAAGACTTCACCATTTGGGTTAGAAAAGTTTAGTGATAAGGAGTGAATGTGGATTTTATAATAGAAACTCGTACAGATACAAGGTATGTGAATCCCTGAAGAGCTATACAATTTACGATATGTGCTTACAACTCGAAATACAAATTGTGTTCATTTTGTACTTTTTGCTATGCTTAAATGCTGTGTTGTATTCTTTAATTAAAAGTATACCATTTGATTGCATTACAAGTGTTGTTAGTTCCCTTAATATGAAAGGTTTTTGCTCAAGTATCTTGCTGATGAAGGCGTGTTTACAAATAGCGTGTTTCAACTGCTACTGTACCGGTAACCGCGAAAGAATTCATCTTAATATAATAAGTTATAGGCTTGATTTTCGCTTCAAGTTTTGCCAAAAGTTACGTTTATTGGGCCTTTAATTTTACAAAAGATGGATATAAAGTCTGCAGCGATATCTCTGTAATATTGTGGCGAATCAGCGTAATCACCGAGCGTGCATACAGTATGATCTCGCACACATTCCATTCACTGGAACATCGCCAAAAGTGCACAGTTTTCAGATCACCAAAATGTTTCCAGAAGTGAACCTCATATACGGATTAACCGTGATACTTGGCCAATGAATCTTAAGTTCAGTAGGGTAATATACGATCGACTAGGTCAGCAAACACATCGTCGATATACCTGAAAGTGAAATTGAAAGATTTGAAAGTTTTTGTTACCTGTCCTGACCAGCGTCTTTATCATTAACGAGTGTTTTGAATGATTGTAAAAACTGATGTGTGGTTAGAATGTATTTAACATATATATGGTGAGATATGTTTTGTTGATGGGGATAAACGAATGTCATTTTCCACAGTTTATATATGGTTTACTAAATTTCATTCTAGTCACGAATCAGTCAAATATGCCCTTTACTCAGGAAGATCTACATGTAGCAGGTCAGTGACTACCAAATTGAACGTCAATGAAATCAAGTAACTCACTGAGAATAATATGCGTTATACAGTCAGCAGCTTGCACTAATGACAAACTTGGGTTTAGCATCTGTGTTCACTTCATTCTGAAAAAAACTCTCAAGAGTAGGAAAATAAGTGTTCGTTGGATCCCACATTTACTCACTGGCGAGCAGAAACGTAAACAGGTACAAATGGCTAAGAAACTGCTGAAGAAGTACCCAAAATATCAGAAAAGGTCATTTAATAGTCTCAGAATGGGTGATGAGCTATGAGTTAATTTTTATGAGCCCAAGAGGAAAGTTGACAATAGGTTATGGGCTTTGAAACATGCCAAAACGCCAAGTATTGTGAAACGAAAACTGAAAGCAAAAAAGATGTTATGCGTATGCAAATTGCTTTTCCAAAAGGTAGGAATGTAGTTCTGAAAATATTGCGAACACAAAAGAGAAAAAATCTTCCTAAAACGGTTCTCTATCATGTCCAATTGTTACATGACAATTCCCCAGCCCACAAATCAGCAACTGTAGTCTAGGTTGTTGTTTTTTTTTGGTCGGAAAAGGTCAATGTATCACCATACCCTCCATAAAGCCCACACCTTGCCCCGTGTGATTTTTCCGAAATTAAGAAAACGGTTCAATACTGTATGTGGTTGGAGATATAGTTTCAGAAGTGAGCTGGGATCTGCAGTTTACCAGTTTCTGATTAGTGTACCCTAAGAGGAGCATCAAAGATTGAATCGGTGTGTTCAAATGTTTCTAAGAAAACGGGTCATTTGCAAAACTTTTCGAAAACCCCTCGTATGTCGTCTAGTGATCGATATCAGCCAAATTGTGAGGAAAAAGAAACATGGAAGACGTGGGGAGCGGGTAGTTAATTGTCAGACGTATATTATATATTAAACTTAATTGATACAGAATATTAAGTAATATAAACTGTTAAAGTCTGATTTGGGCGTAGCCCCGAATTTTTGTTTAAAGTATTCAAACCAATATATGCTTTGCAATGATGTCTAATGATGAAATTCTTAGTTTTATTTCTTGCAAAAAATGGTCATTTGGCAAATTTTAGAGGGGCGCGCGCGCGCCGGCTGCACCCCCCCCCCCCCTGGATCCGCCTATGGTGGACACATGATATTTTGAATGTCTTCCATATTCAGACCCTTAAACATTATTGAGCGTACATTATGCCGACATAACTTAAATGAATATCGCGGTTTACCTCAATTAGGACCATAAACACAATATATATCATATGACCGATAGTGACTGAATAAATCTTGCACCAATATACCCCATATTCCCTAATCTCATTGATTTTACTTTCAATGTTTTCAAGTAAATTGTTTCATGATTGCTGTCCATGATTTGAAATATTATATTCTAATTATATAATCGCGTCTGACGCTGACTTTAAACACATGATGCAGCACCGTTCTCACAATGAGGTTATACTTGTAAATTCAGGTTAATTTTACTTCTAAATTCATAAATTTAAGGGGTTTTACGCACCTGGATTCCCACCTTTTGGCCCCTAGCATCACTGAAGAGTCCTAGGAGGACGAAACAGCTGTATGGTGCAGTTTTATTCATTTTTTCGGCATGCTGTATCTATAACTAAATTTAAATGGTGCAGCACATGTGTGTGTTACGTCATCTTTGTAAAGTTATCTTTATGAGAAACATTAAAACCAATAAAAATCTGTTAGGAACATAAGACTTCCCAGCACAACTAGTTGTTTGATGTTTTAAAAGCAGATGTTTAAGAGATCGGCATATGTGCGGAGTGTTAATCTGAAAAGAATATCTAACGTGAGGATGAAAACGTTGGTAAAGAGGATGACATCATAATGTCGCGGAACATCCCATTTTTATCCATAGAGAATCTATTATATGGTCAGTCTTCCCACGCCAAATATAAACTATGTATGAAGAGTTTCATTCTAAATTCGGTCATATTGCCCAAGCGCGCAATACATCGCAAACTGTGGTGTCCTTGGTCCTCATGTTTCTGATCACATCATTTAATAGGAAAAGATCCTAATCCTAACTTTGAGACTCGCATTGATGAACTAGAAATGTTGACTTTCCACCTACCTTATAGATCAAACGAAATCGTCAACGATCTCTTGGAGATAGCACATGCCTTCAAAGCACTAGTGTTTCTTTACTCTGTGTTTCTCTCTCTGGATGATGCAGATTGAAAGCTTGGAAAGGTTGGACAAGAACTAGACATTCTTTCACACGGTTTCTCCTCTATTAACACCAGTTTTTATCATTCCAAACTATGAGGATGCACTACTGTAACCGGGTAAAAGTGAAAACGGGACATATCGTGGAAACACTGTTCAACACGTCAGTTTCCAATTTATCCAAAACATTTCATTCCATACCAAAAGTATTAGACATAAAGATTGTTCCATTGTTCCTTGGACATGAACATCTTGCAAGAGAAAACAGTCTGGAGCACAACACAGTGTTCTCCATGGTAGTGGTAGGCAAGTGGGCGACTGTCATACTTGACGGTACATAAACCTTTATTCTTAAAAGTTCTAAAAGGGGAAGCAGAACTATTTGAAGTTCATGATCATAGCCCTGCCTGATAGATACATTCTGGTAACACAAAAGAAAAACAAACCCAGACAATACCGAAGCGTCAACAAAACCATAATCCGAACTCTAAATCTAGAATTTTTTACACTTCGATAAACTAAGGCCAAACGATGGACAAAGGAAAGATTTACATGGAATCCGTTGGAAAAGAACAAGAAAATAAGACCATGTGTTCCGGAAGAGTAAGCATCTTTTGCTTCATCGACGACACCCGCTTGTAAGTCACATCCAAGTAGACATCAAGTCTTCAAAGTGCGAACCGAAGTATAGCACACTAATTAGCATACTCAAAAAACGCCCATCTTCATATCACACAAAGATGCAAAATATTTCTCCATGAGACAAAGATGGAGACCAAAAAACTTGCTCATAGTGTTCTCATCAACCTGCATGTCTTGAATCCGTTTACACGTAAGTAAGTTTGTCGGCTGTCGACATTTATCACGAAGATCTCGATATTTAGAGCAAACCCTAGAATAACTGGCGTACATGTAAATCTTTCCTTTTTTCACATTTTGCCCACAGTTTAATCGATTTTGAGTTCGGATCATGGTTTTGTTGGCGCTTCGGTATTCTGTTATGTTTAACTAAAACGCCATTATCAGCATGTTCATATTTGGTTCTGAAACAAATGAAGAAGTGATGTTTACTCATTTCCCCCATAAACCATATTTCATTTTGGCACAAATAGGGTGCTCTATTCGTACAGTATATATGCTTTTAATGAGGCTGCTGTGACCTGATTGGCTGTTGGTTTCTGCAAAATATCTTTATAAGGAATAATCAAACGTGCCTGGTAGACTTACTAACTAAACCCCTCGCTCAAGTTAAATCAGAGAGAGGCTGGGGTGAGGGTCCGAGATTGTATATTGGTCTTAAGATATGGAATGAAATTTAAATGGATGAAATAGTTTGATAAATGTAACAATTTATATAAAGTTGACAGTGTAGAATTACGATTTCGGGGATATTGTTAATAAGGAATAGTAAAATGTAACCTTGTCTGGAGGGAATCTTGGTTTGGACACTGGAGACGCAACATGCTAGTTGTGTAGAAGTAGGTATTACGATTGTACACGTTCGAGTTGCTTTCTTGGGGCCGCGGTGGCCGAGCGCTTAAGGTGTCCCGACATTTTACCGCTAGCCCTCCATCTCTGGGTTACGAGTTCGAATCCCACGTGGGGCAGTTGCCAGGTACTGACCGTAGGTCGGTGGTTTTTCTCCGGGTACTCCGGCGTTTCTCCACTTCCAAAACCTGGCACGTCCTAAAATGACCCTGGCTGTTAATAGGACGTAAAATAAAATACACCAAACCAAACCAAACAGTTCCTTTCTTAAAAACTCGGAAGTAGTCATTGATACAATGGGTTCCTGATATCCCTTAGGCTATGTTGTATTTGGAAATCATATATTTTTCCAGGATCTTATGAAAATAAATTCTATACAAAGTAGACATATTTTGTCGCTCAGAATGACTGCCGTGTAGGTGCACTGCAGAACTCCAAAGTCTTGCCAACTGTCATGCCAAAAATCATTAAATGGCAACACTGATAGCAATGGTACATAATATCACATTGCTTTTTGTACCAGTTTCAATCTCATTTCACACATTAAAAGTAGAAATATTGAAGAAAACTGTAGATATTTAAGGAAATTGGTTCAAGGGGATTTGTATAATGAACTCTTCGTGAAAATGTTGTTTCTTTTTCTTCAATATGTATAATTCATCAGAAATAAGCGAAATTATTGATAGGTCTTTGGGCTTATTTTGAAGATATAATGGATTTGAAATTTAGCACCATTTATTCTTTCTTTCAATTGTAATATGGTGATTTAGAACACAACTGTACATCCATATATAACATGGAAAATTGTAACAGACTAACAGTCTGATTATATTTTTCTATAAACAGGCGCATGACACCCCGTCGTGACAAGATATTTTCTCAGTAGACAAAAGACCGCGTCGACAGGGTGACAGAATCATGTCTCTGCACACAGGGAAATGCTTACGTGTTATAATTATAGAATAACAAAATACCTGATCGCTGACATCCCTTGTTCTGAATGTGTTTATGTATATTTTATCTATCTAATCATGTGAATTGAATATCTGATATTGACTGGTGATTTATTGATATATAACACTACCTATGCCTCACGCCTCGCATCAACTCATGCATGGTTATACATTCGGTATTTGATTTTAGACTTTTAATTATGTTAATACAATAATTTATCACCCTGAGAAACGGATATTCGACGACGGAGGTCGAATTGATTGAAAAAATGTATCTTTCGGGTCTAAATTTACGGTGACATAAATAGAGGTTTCACAAGTGGTTGTTAAATACGGTATTTATTTCACTCGATTTAATTAACTTTTGAAAAAGAAAATAACGAGAGTGAAATAAATTCCATATCCAATAACCATGAGTCGTGTGAAATGTCCCTATCACAATCTCAGTCAGAACCAACTGGAGAGAACTGCGAACTATGATATGCGCAAAACCTATCATCTCGTTCAAGTGGTTACGACGTCAACAATCGATGACGTCGTAAACAATCAGCAAGGGACGTTGTTCTGGTCAAAGTTCATCATGTCAGCAATCAAAATGCATTAAGAGTTTATTAGTTGTTTGGTATAAACATTATGTTATTCTACAGTTGTAATGATACATTGATGCCATGTGAGTAGAATACTACCCACCTATTGTGGTAGAAATTTATTTCTGAACCATCTTTACTACTCTCTTGGCTGTAAGCACGGTCACTTTCAGCTTTTGATAAATTAATACGGATAAAATGAGCACTTAATTTTCTAACCAGGATTTTGTGTAAGGTCCGTATACGTTGAAATACAATTAATTTTATCCGTTTGGATTTTATTTCTCAATAACTACTAGAATTGTTTTCCACATATCTAATGAGCATATGTATTTCTAACTTAATTACATTTAAGAGTTAATATCAAGATAATTATATGAAAAAAAGATATTTTCTGATCATGTTGTCAGCCACCGAGACCGTGTATGCTAAAAAGAGTGCAGTATGTAAAAAATATTTCTCTGTCAATGTAGTATCATTTCCATTTGAAAATAATTCAAAACTTCCGTAAACTTTTTGAACGAATGTTATCTTATAAGCAACTACAATATATTCCTCATTTTGTTTGATGACCAGATTGTCCCTGCTCTGGATCGTAATATACACACTTAATATATATACACACTATAAATTGCATCTTTGTTGTTCATACTTGGAGGGTTCGAAAATTGTTGCAAACGCACTGTTTACTCGAGTGTCACGTGATGTATGTGCACTTCGAACTGGTTCACCACTTACGCTATATTGTATATAAATTTCATTGCAATCCACTACCTGTGTCCCTTGCAATATACACGGTGTTGAAATTGGTAAGAAAACGAATAGAAAATGTCGCTTTATTAAAATCAGCTAAAATAAGCCCGTTGTAAGTTGAAATTGAATAAACATGATGAGATATGTGCTGTTTATGGGAATAAACGAATGTCATTTTCAACAGTTTATAGATGGTCTACTCTGTTCATTCCGGTCACGAATCAGTCATAGATGCCTTGACCTCAGGAATACCTAGGTCAGCGATTACAAAATTGAACGTCAATAAAATCAAGTCAATCATTGAGAAAGATGCATGTTATACGGTCAGACAGTTAGCACGCATGCGAACTTGGGTTAAGCATCTGTTCCCTTCATTCTCAAAGTTAGAAAAATGAGTACTTGTTGGATCCCACATTTACTCATTGAAGAGCAGAAACACACGCGGGTATAAATGGCTAAGAAGAACCCAAAATATCAGAAAAAGGGCACTTGATAGTCTCATATTGGATTATGAAACATTGGTGCATTTCTATGAGCCTAAAAGGAAAATTGACAATATGATATGGGCTTTGAAACACGAACATTGACAGCAAAGAAGTTATTCACAATAATCTTTAGAGATACAGGGTCCTGGGATAAATTTAGGTGTAGTCATGAGTCCTGTACTCATGAAATTATGATTGGGCTCATAGATATTCTAAAAATACATTAATTTAACATTGTGGGACCCATTGTTTTTAGCAATTAGAACAAAATGACACATGACAATAAATTGATCACTGGAAATAGCTGACCAATTGCTGTTCCAAAAGGTAGTGGTGTGTCTGGAAGCTTCTCCGGATGTATTTCTTTAACATTTGCGAACACAAATGAGAAAAAAATCGTCCTAAAACAGGTCTGTTGCATGTCCAATATTTACATGACAATGCCCCAGCACACAAATCAGCAACTGTAGTCCAGTTTTTTTAAGTCGGAAAAGGTCAATGTATTACCACACCTACACACAGCCCAGACCTTGCCACGTTCAGTGTCTGATTTTTTCCCTCTTTCCGAAATAAGAAAAAAAAAATAAAACAAATATTTGGCAGGAGATACAGGTCCTACTGATTAGTGTACCCGAAAAGGAGTATGGGAGTTGTTTAATAACATGGATTCAAAGATTGAAACGGCTTATTTAAGTTAAAGTGGGATATTTAGAAGGTAAATAGACAAAACGCATTTAGATTTTGATAAGCGTTTCCAAGAAAACAGGTCATTTGCCAAAGTTATCGAACACCCCTCGTATGTCATCGTGTGATCGATATCGACGATGTGTTGTCTATAAACAACAAGAAGTTTGCTGACCACGTCGATCGTATATACCCTTCTGAACTTGAAATAAAGGACACAATTAACAGACGACTCTTCTACATCAGCTGCTTACCTCGATCTCTACTTAAGCTACGACCAACATGGTCAGCTTACTACTAAGTAAAATCAGAGAATACAAAAGCGTCAACAAAACCATAATCCGAACTCAAAATCGATAAAATTAGGGGCAAAATAGGGACAAAGGAAAGATTTACATGGAGACTCTCGTAAAAGCACAAAAGAATAAGACCAGGTGCTCCGGAAGAGTAAGCGTCTTCTGCTTCATCGACGACACCCGCCATGTAAATATTGGTCACATCCTAGTAAGCATCAATTCTCAAAATGAGAACCGAGTCACCATTGTCATCACAACAAGTAAACACAGTAACAAGCAAACTCAAAAACGTCCATCTTCATATCACACACAGATACAGAATATTTCTCGATGAGATCAAGATGGCGACCATTAAACTTGGCCATAGTCTTCATCAACCTGCATCTCTCGAATCCCTGTGCCGCAAGTTTGTTCGTTAGCGGTTGACATCTATCACGAAAATCTCGATATTCAGAGCAAGCCCTAGAATAACGAATCAACTGCGACATGTCAACACCATAGGATGGAGAAGCAGGGATGTTACTCTCAAGAATGGGAGAGTTCACGATCGGAAAATCGAAATCGTCACGTTTATCGTACAGCTTAATAGTAAGTTGCCCGTGTTGGTCATAGCTATACGATAAACGTGATGATTTCAATGTTCCGATCGTAAACTTTCCATTTCTTAATAGTAACTTCTCCAACCTATGGTGTTTGCATGTCGCAGTTGATTCGATATTCTAGAGCTAGATGTTGCCTGCTGACAAATAAACTAACAACATAAGGATTCGAGAGATACAGTTTGATCAGAACTATGGGCAAGTTTTATGGTCGCCATCTTTGTCTCATCGAGAAATATTCGGTATCTTGAAGTGATATAAAGATGGACGCTTTTGAGTATGCTCTTTAGTGTGTTTACTTTTTGTGATTGACAATGACACTCAGTTATCGTTTTGAGAACTTGATGTTTACTTGGATGTGACAAAGATTTGTCTCCGTGTACATATTTTTGTTCCTATTTTGCCTCTAGTTTAATCGATTTGAGTTAATTGCCAGACGTATATTATATATTTCACTCAATTGATGTATAAGTATTGTCTGATTTTGGGCGTAGCCCCAATTTTTTTTTATAAATATTTCTACCCAATATATTTTGCAATGCTATCTGATGTTGAAATTCTTAGTTTTAAATCTTGCAAAAATGGTCATTTGACAAATTTTTATGGGATGGGGCGCCCCTCAGGATCCGCCTATGACAATTATTAAATTATGAAGGCAAAGTACGATTTATTCCTGAATCGTCTTTTCCTCTGTCTTTCCTTTAAGCACTGTCGCTTTCATATATTTGTGTCTTTAAGTTAATGCTAATAAAATGAGCCCTTGATTCTCTGAATCCGGTCTCTGTCCCTGCTCAGGACCGTTTACGCTAGCAGCTACACTTATAGACTATAGGCCTATTGAATGTTAAAATAAAATATATCGTGTATGTGTCTGGTCAGGTTGTGTCCCTGCCCAAGACGTGTTGTCAGCTCTAGAGAGTTATCCTATCTTGACGGTCATCACTAGTTCCGGTCCTGCTCAAGGACTCACACAACTAAATCACCAAGTGTTTCATTACGTTTGTAGTCCCGACTGAACATTGTTCCGGCTAAGTATAGCGATTCTGAGTGATTTATTTAGGTAATTGTTGACCTTTTCTATATTGAATGAAATATACAGATACTTAACTTTTCAAAAATATATACTTTTGGTAGATTTTGATATGTGATGGCGGATTGATATGGGGTCAAAAGTCAGGGGGTGTTCCCGTCCCGTTTCACTGGTTTGACCTGTAAAGTTCCGTTTGTCCGAATTCGAAGCAGACGCCTGTAGCAAGCTCCCCGTAAAATGCCCTTTGAAGCCTTTGTCATGTATGTATCTGTGAATCTAGGCAGTTGTCACAAGTGTTGAACTTCAAATATTAAAGTTATTAGCTCGAAAGCTTAGTAATTACATATAGTAAATTATTTAGGTGTGTGAGTCCTCAACCCCAGTTCCGATGAGAGGCAGCGCAGCTGTCTGACGCCCCTCGCCTCCTATGACTCTGCGCATGACCTGGCCCGACGCAATGGTATATATAACATGAACACAGCAGTGCTATAGTAATTTCAGAACTTTAATTTTCGCCATATCGTGGTTACTTAAGCGTTTGCTGCTCACGCCTTGTGTTTATTGTCAAACGCCTGTTAGACAAATCTGTCACAACCAAGAGAGTCATGGACGATAAAGCCGGTAGGTAGAACGGGCTTCCAAAATTGTGTTCGCCCTTTGAAAATTATAATTGAAAATATCATAGGATTGTTACATTTTCAATTGTAGTACTTAAATTCAGCTACATGTGGTAAAGTAATCTATTTATGAGAACCACTAAATGTGCTGCTGAGAGAAAAGATCGATGTGTGCTGGGCACCAGCACACTACAACAGTGAATTGAGTAATCTGTTTATTTGTAGCTTTCAATACATTATTATCGTTTTAATAGGATCGCTGATTCACCAGTGTTTCATAACACGTATTTTTACATATGAAAATAGTGTATAATTAGGTGTCAATGGAAAGAAAGAATACCTTCACATTTAATCAATTTATAGGAGCTCGTTAACTGTCATGAACTATATCTTAAAATAAGCCAGATTTCAGACACCAAAGGTCATAGCCGCCCTCTAACGTCACATTATTTAAAATGTATTCTTCATGATAAACTCTCGCTAGATAAAACGGCCATTTCCAAACAGATATCTTGAATCTAGTTACTATACATGTATCTTCCGCCAAAGGAAGTTGCTTGGGGAAATACAAATAGAGTCCGTCCGTCCGTCCGTCCGTCCGGGTTGCTTTCTTCACCATTTCTTTTGCAGCCATTGTCACATTTTTACGCTTTTATATTCACTGATTTTTTGGCAGTAATTGTTTGTGATTGCTATTTCTTGAGAAATGCCGGATTTATTTTTTTCAAATTATGACTATGCAGGTTCCCCGTGGCCCTTATTTTTTGCAATGTTCAGATTTTGAACTAATGCGAAAATAATATGGCCGACAGACAGCCACCTTGTATTTGACTCTGAAATTTGTCTATTTCTTGAATAATACAACCATTGATCTTTCTCAGATTAATTTTGTAGGGTCCCTTGGTTTTTAGTAGGGTCCTATTTAATTTGGGGATAGTCTTGAAACTAAATCGCGGATAGATTAAAAAAAATGGCATGTACGGCTAAGATTGAATACATGGAAGCTGAACTGATTATGGAAAGCTAGAACTATATTATTATAATGAATGGACATAACTAAAAGTTTGCATCATTAAAACATTAACAGCAGTAGCACATTTTTAATCTGATGCTTACTTTTGCAGGAATACCTGAAGCCACTCTTTCAGACTTTAAAAAGACATTTTCCAAAAGTGAGAAAAATCTCTTGGCTCAAAATGTTTGCTACAAAACGGATCTTTGGGAGACAAGTAGACAACAAGATCTGGTTTGGAAAAGTCCGCACGTGTTCAACTGCAAGGTTAGCATGTCCCTGTGTTGTAGATGCTCAACTGCAAGGTTAGCATGTCCCTGTGTTGTAGATGCTCAACTGCAAGGTTAGCATGTCCCTGTGTTGTAGATGCTCAACTGCAAGGTTAGCATGTCCCTGTGTTGTAGATGCTCAACTCATTCATCCGTGAAATTAAACTAGAACAGTTCAAATGTGTGTCCAGGGGTAAATGTGTAAACCATTGCCGTAACCTACATATTCCCCTCGTATACGTACCTCTTCCCAAATTTTCAAGTCGGGTCATCAACTACGCGTTGTTGATAACCTCCAAATCTAAAATGGTAGGGAGCGAGGGAAATGCAGAGTTGTTTTCCCACCATCCAGATCATAAATATCAGTACTACCTATGTGAGTCATACTTGATCACTATCAATGTCAGAGAGGACCCTAGTTCTCGTAATTGTCTTGTTGTCATTGGCTTTATAGTCAACTTGCGACTTGGTGACGCTGTGGACACTCCGTGTTTCGTTTCTTTCGATCGTTAGAATAAATGGCCTGCATATAACATAACAATTTCCTTAAAATGAGGGGTAGTTGTGGACTGAAACGCCTTTTTACCAGAGAAAAAAATCTCCACGGATAGGTAACAGATCTGGTAATTCTGGGCAGTATAATGAGGCATTCGTGTCGTTAAGGTACTGTAATCAATGTGTGACCAGATTGACAACTTTAAGTGTATCCCATGCTAGTTTGTTAGCTGTGTTTCGATTGTTGATATTTTTCACTAGTGAAAATGTCACTTCATAGAATGAATAATTATCGATATTTCACAGGTAAAAATGTAATAAGTATGTTTTGTTGTATTAGGCAGGAGAGGGGAAGCCGATAACGAATCAGAAAAGTTCAGGTCGGTGTTGGTGCTTTGCTTGTCTCAATGTTTTACGAGTGCCAGTGGCAAAACACTTCAAGCTGGACGACATGGAATTCAGCCAGAACTATCTTTTCTTCTGGGATAAGGTTCGTACCTGTATTCATTGTGTGATTCCTTAGAGGTACTGAAGATGACGTAACACACACATATGCTACACCTTTTTAATTTAGCAATTGATACAGTATGCCGAAAAAAGAAATTATAGCTGTATCGTCCTCCTAGGACTCTTCAGTGATGCTAGGGGCCAAAAGGTGGGAATCCAGAATTGCTTAACTAATGTAGAGGCAGGAGGTCAGATGCGTAAAACCCCTTTAAGTTAGGAACTTAGAAGTAAAATTAAACTAGTTCTGTATAATTTCAAATCGTGTACTACGAAAATGTGTATATTATGTACCGTGCCACTACTCAAATGAGATTAACTTTGGGTATGGAGGCTCCAGCAAACATCGGAACTAGAAGTCCACCAGCAGAGTCTGCCACCCCCTATCATTAAAGATAACGTAATACACACATATGCTGCACCATTTAGATTACCGTTTATTAGGGATTATTAAAGTGTCGTTATATCAACAGTAATCCTGCTGCACCCAATGCAATACAAAATGTTCTTGAGATCTTATAGCTTCTATCCTTTCTCAAAACTTTGAATTGTAATGTCGTTATACAGGCAACACTCTGTAGTACGCGTGTTTGTCTCTGGATTTTTGTGTAGATTGCTTCTCCAAGCTAGAGTCTGAAACAAATTTAATAAATCATTTCCGCTGGAAGTGAAAGTGAAAGTGCTTCAAAGGTACTAGGAATCACTTGTCAATTGGTTTTATGTTAGATATTAGTTGCTTTTTTATACCCATATGCGATGTGTCGTCAAATGAGTATAGGGATACCCACGTATTTACATACGAACAAACACCATCGCTCTAAAGGTAGTACTTCTCAACTGATTAGCATGCAACTTCACACAAATGTTCTCAAACATCATTGCTTTTGTACGAGAATATGTTACAATATTCTGCGGTCAAAAAAGGTCAACATTACAATAAATAGAAATTGACAAACACCCTTGACCCCAACACCCTACAGGCTGAACTGCTCAACTGATTGACACAATTCTTCACACATGCATTTACAAACATAATATCTATACAAGTAAGCGTTTAAAATTATGGGGTCAAAAACAAGGTCACTGCTACTATTAAATATAATTTCAGTGCCATCATTACAGCTATTTTTTATCCATGACGTACACCTGCTCATGAAACATGTGCAATTTATCACTCAACATTTTTATAACTGTTACTTTTGAAGCTGATGCGCGAGGGTATTAGTATCGTCTGAGATGCTTTGCTTATCAAAGCACAGCCGCGTCAGGAAAAACATTATTAGTATCAACGGGGTGACATGGCACGTTTTCAGTATGGGTACTCTTGTAGGTGGAGAGAGCCAACTAGATCAGTCACTTACTCTATAATCCTATGGAGGATGGAGGTCAGTGGGGCATGGTAGTCAATTTGGTGGAGAAGTACGGACTTATACCTAAGAACTATTTCCCTGATGCCCAGAGTGCAGAGTCTTCAACAAGGATGGATATGATGATCAACAATAAGGTAAAGCAGGATTGGGGTCACTCAGAGGTCAAGGTCTCTCTGGGGATGGACAGAATGATCAACAATAAGGTAAAG
The DNA here is from genome assembly GCA_947623455.1 of Mimachlamys varia. Taxonomy (NCBI): domain Eukaryota; kingdom Metazoa; phylum Mollusca; class Bivalvia; order Pectinida; family Pectinidae; genus Mimachlamys; species Mimachlamys varia. The sequence continues at coordinate 3,828,200 of OX392536.1, forward strand.
CAGGATTGGAGTCACTCAGAGGTCAAGGTCTTAATGAGAATGGACACAATGATAAAAGCTCTGTATTAAGGGATTAGTTCTTGGGAGTCAAGGGTTCTTAGGATGGACAGAGCGGTCAACAAAAAGCTTAAATAGGTAAGGGATCAAGGTCTTCATGAGGATAAGATGAAAGATAAAAAATATCACGTAAACAAATCAGATATCATAAGGGGATCAAATGCTCTATGAAGATGGCCATAGTATGCTTAAGACTGAGGCTCACTGATACAGGGTATAAATGAGACTATACAAAACAAATGGTAACAAATAAGGGAGTCATGGACATGTCCGAGTTCACCATCTTGTATTACATGTAATCCAAAACATGTAATCCAATACATGTAATCCAATACATGTAATCCGATACATGTGCAATTGGTAATTTCATTACAATTTTAACTTTGTGTGTTGTTATCAATTTAACATTCTAGATGAGGGAATTCTGTATGCGTCTACAGAGCATGGTTAAAAAGGAGAAATCTGAGGACGAAATCACAGCAGAGAAGACAAAGATGTTAGAGGAGGTAATTAAACAGGTCATGGACACTGATATCCCTGTCCATTCATAAACATAACAGTATATGAAAGAGAAATACATTTATTTGGTGAAATACTGCATCGATACATAACCAATGCAATACATTCGTGTTGTAAACATCATGGCTGCCCCGAACACTGCGGTCCTTAAAACCACTTCTTGTTGGTAGAAGGAACATTTACATGTTCAGGTCTCTGGGCCTGTTGTTGATATATGCACTAAAACCAAATAAAATACAAGCACTTGTTTTGAGGTACGTAAATTTTATCGCCGAGCCAGATCTAAACAGAGCACAATTAGGAAGATGACGTAACACATCCATATGCGGCACCTCTTAGATTTAGCAATAGATACAGTATGCCGAAAAAATGAATTGAACTGCATCATACAGCTGTTTTGTCCTCCTGGGACGTGATGCTAGGGGCCAAAAGGTAGGAATCCAAAATGTCTAAACTAATGTAGAAGCAAAAGAGTCAGGTGCGTAAAAAACCTTTAATTTATGAATCTAAAGGTAAAATTAAACTAGTTTTGTATAATTTCAAATTAGTGCACACATAATATGATATTTGCTGCAGAAAATGATAAACAAAAAATAATTTAGCGGTACACTTCCGATGTAAAAATTAAAAAAAAGACATGTTTGTTTACAGCATTTCCTGTTATATCCAGATTTTGTCACCATTTTACACTGTACTATTTTGTGTTATTTTCAGATCTACAGGATCTGCTCCATTTCCCTCGGAACTCCACCAGAGACGTTTACTTGGGAATTCTACGACACCGAGAAAAAATACAGGAAGATTGGACCAATCAAACCAGTAGACTTCTACAAGGAACATATCAAACCATTGTCAAACCTCCGGGATAAAGTATGTAATGTCATAAAGGAAACATATCAAACCATTGTCAAACCTCCGGGATAAAGTATGTAATGTCATAAAGGAAACATATCAAACCATTGTCAAACCTCCGGGATAAAGTATGTAATGCCATATAAGAAACATATCAAACTATTCACAAACCTCCGAGATAAAGTACGTCATATTATACAAGTAACGTATCGAACCATTGTCAAACCTCCGAGATAAAGTGCGTAATATTATACAAAGAACATATCGAACCATTGTCAAACCTCCGAGATAAAGTGCGTACTATTATACAAGGAGCGTATCGAACCATTGTCAAACCTCCGGGATAAAGTTCGTACTATTATACAAGTAACGTATCGAACCATTGTCAAACCTCGGAGATAAAGTGCGTAATATTATACAAAGAACACATCGAACCATTGTCAAACCTCCGAGATAAAGTGCGTACTATTATACAAGGAGCGTATCGAACCATTGTCAAACCTCCGGGATAAAGTTCGTACTATTATACAAGTAACGTATCGAACCATTGTCAAACCTCCGGGATAGGGTACGTAATGTTATACAAGAAACATCAGTCATCATCAAAACCAATACCGAACTTAAAATCGGTTAAGTTATGGACAAATAAGAGCAAGGGAAATAATTACATGGATACCTTTTTAAAAGACCCGGAAAAATAAGCGTCTTCTGTTTCATCGACGACAACCGCTATGTAAATCTTGGTCATATTTACGTACACTTCAAGTCATCAAAGTAAGATCCGAGTCATCATTATCAATCACAACAAGTAAGCACACTAATAAGCATATTCACAAATATCCATCTTCACATTACACAAGGATACAACTTATATCTCAATGAGACAAAGATGGCGACCATAAAATTTGCTCATAGTTCTCATCAATCTGCATCTCTCGAATCCCTGTTATAAGTTTATTTGTCAGCAGACGACATCTATCACGAAAATTTCGATATTTCAGAGCAAGCCCAAGGATATCGAATCAACTGAGAGATGTAAACATGAAAAGCAGTGATGTTACTTTCAAGAATTCGAAAGTTCACAATAGGAAAATTGAAACCGTCACGTTTATCATATAGATTAGTATTGAGCTGTCCATGATGGTCGTAGTTTAAGTAAGTAGAGATCGAGGTAAGCAGATGATGTAGAAGAGTTTGTTGTTTCTGTCCTTTATTATTATTTATATTCTGTATCTTTAAGTGATATGAAGATGGACGTTTTTGAGTATGCTCATTAGTGTGTTTACTTGTTGTGATTCACAATGATACTCGGTTCTCATTTTGAGAACTTGATGTTTACTTGGATGTGACAAAGATTTACAGGGCGGGTGTCGTCGATGAAGCAGAAGATGCTTACTCTTCCGGAACACCTGGTCTTATTCTCTTGTACTTGTACAAGGGTCTCCATGTGAATCTTTCCTTTGTTCATATTTTGCCCCTGGTTTAATCGATTTTGAGTTTGGATTATGATTTATGATTGATGTATACACGATCGACGTGGTCAGCATATTTTTCGTTGTTTACAGACAAAACATCGTCGATATATCTGAAAGTGAAAATAAAAGATTTGGCAGGGCGTATGTTACTTTCCTGAATTCCTGCATCAGAAATTGAATGTTAATGTAGCTAGTCACTCTACATACATGAACATGATTTGATACATCGTCCTCCATCAGCGGTTGAATGTATATATACAGCTACAGTTATAAAATGTCCAAGCTTTCAGGCTTTAAGTTCTTTATCATATGTTAAATAATCCTCATTATACGTTGGTCCTGTTGTTCTAATGGTGGTTACTTTATTATATAGCAATCATTATATAGTGACATTTTTCAACCTTTAATTTTTGTCAATATTCAAGGTACAATCCCACAATTCGACATGTCATTTGACTCTGCTAGATATTTAATGTCTGGGAAGTTGTACCTTATTTTATGGTGTCATTTTAAAATACAGGAGAATTTGCTCTAATATTTGGTAAAGCTTTAATATCACCTTTCGAACAACTGGGCCCTTATGTATGTTTAATGCATTAAAATGTTGATTCCTCTTCTTGTGCCCCAGGTTTGTATAGTAAATGACCCCCGTCCAAACAACCCTTATGGTAAACTCTACACCGTGGAGTACCTCAACAATATGTCATCTGCCAAAACCATCCTTTACATCAACCAGCCTATACAAGTCTTAAAGGACCTGGCGGTAGCATCAATCAAAGAAGGGGAGGTAAGTACCGCCTATATATGTCTCAATGAAGGTTGAACATGTTATGACAAATTATCACATTTTTTCTGTCATAATGCATAGTTCGTCTCAGAAATTTACATTTGTTTTCTCAATTAGCATGCTTGTATGGCGGGCGAGCAGATTTTCCTCAAATGAATGACATTGACCCACTTTTAAGGTCACACGACTTAAGTATATATTTTTAAAACTTCTCGATAACAAAGATGCCCAGAGTAATTATATTTGGCCAGTATCATGCTAGGATAAATGTCTACCGTGTTTTTCCAATGTATGTCCTTGACCTTCCATATATACCAAGAGGAACAGGGTGGCAATATTTGGACATTAGCATTCAGGGATAAAGTGCTGCCAAGTTAATTCAGATGATTGAGCTTGGCCTACTTTTAAGGTCACATGGGTCAAATGCTAAAATTAACTCGTCATAGATGAATAGATGAAGGTTTTTTTGACCGCATATTTTTCTTTCCTGATTTGACAAAGTGGCCTCCATTGAAAAACAACTGATAAAATTTAAATGATGCACGATTTAGATGAAATTTGGTATGTAAGTGTATTATGATTCTTTGAACACAACTGCAACTTCTGTTTCCTTCTTTGTGAGGCAGCTAATGTACATGTGTTGTCAAATTTCAATCACTTTAGGTAATTATTATATGTATAATGAATGTATGAACACAACTGTTACCGTTTAGAGGCTACTAATGTGTAAACATTTAAATGTTGTCTGAATTTCAAAACCTAGGGGACCTCCCCACCCTCATGTATTACAATATTTCGGAATTGAAGATAATTTAATAAAAATGTATCGGAGACCCGACCTGCTCTATATCGGATTGTTAGAAACTGGTTTGAAGCGTAACCCAGGTATATGTAACTCTATCTGCACTAGTGATTGTGCGTATACACGTGGTGTCCTGATTATTAAACTGTAAGTGACGTCATCAGTTCGGTATGTCTGTACCTGACTTGTGTTGTTATGTTCTGTTTCAATATTCCGACTGAGTTGTACTCACGACATAGACTTTGGACCTGTCCCCTTCACGACTAAAGCATCCTATATTCCGCAACTCTTCTGGCTACTGGGTATATATTTGACATGAATTTTTATAAGAACATATGTCTGTCATTAAAAAAGCATAGGGTCACGATAAAGTGTAGTTTTAAAATTGATTTCTCCATGTCAAATAGGATGTTTTACTTATATACTCTATTCTATTCGATTTCTCTTTTGCCCTGCAGTTGGAAGAAGGGCGTAAGAATTGTACCTGCTGTCTCCATTGCATGGTCGTATAAGAGACGACTAAATTTGGGATATCTTATAAACAACTTCCTCGACACTTTTGACACGACCTCACATTTGGCCTTTAGCTGAGTGTTCGCCCCTGTGAGGAAGGCTTTAGGCTCTGTCCCTTAGTCGAGACATACCAGAGTCTCAAACATTGTAGTTCTCCTTGCTTAACGTTCAGCATTATGAAAGATGAACGACTGGTTAATCCGTTGGTAGTTTGATATCAACAGGTTTGGTGTTTTGCTAGGGGCCTTCGACAGTATCATTCAGTGTGGTAGCACTTTAAATCGGCAGACGATCCGGACTATCGCAAGGAACTTGCTTTCACGAGCATATCGCAGCCTCCCGAATACACAAGCATTCAACACATTACTCTCCAATCGCATACACCGGGAGCCGTCCTTGAATGACCTTAACTGCTAATTGGACGCAAAAACAACCAACCAAACCAAATCTATTTCTCTTTTCAGCCTGTTTGGTTCGGATGTGATGATGGCAAATTTTTCAGTCAGAAACCAGGGATTCTTGACCTGAACATGTGGGTGTTTGCTTCATAAGGTCTCCTGAGACGAAGTCTCAAGTGACCTTTTCTAATCGCTTTAATTGTCCGTCGGCGTGCGTCATGCGTCCGTAAGAAATTTACATTTCCAACTTCTTCTCAAAAACCACGTGACGAATTTCAATGAAATTTGACAGAATACTTCCCTGGCCAAATACGCACCAGAATTGTAAATTAAGTGGTATTAACCTCTAGGGGCCTGAGAGACGGGGCAAAAGGGATCAAACTACCCAGTATTTAAATTTCACAAATCGTTTCCACCAGCCCCAGTGATGCTTGAATCAAATACTCTTCATTAGGACATAAGAAAGGTCTTAAGGTGCATTATCTATCAAAAGTTTGTATTTCATACCCCCAGTCTTCACAAGAGAGGGTGTGGATTTTACTATAGTTTATAAGGAATATGACACGGTTGTAACTCAGATGAAATGCTTTATTTTATCATTATCTTTTCTTACGAAATTCTTGTCCGCACAACTTATCCTCAATTTATTTCAGCTAAACTTAACAGCTAGGAAACTATTTTGTGTAGTCAAAATCAATATATTTTCCCTTAAAGACACATTTAAATTCTTCTAAATCAAAGAATGGAACAGCTAGTTCAACAAAACCTTTCAGGGGTGAATGAGTCAATAGCGTTGTGACAGTTATTTATTGAAATACCATGAATATGACATAAGTCAATAGCGTTGTGACATTTATTTATTGAAATACCATGAATAAGACATGAGTTAATAGCGATGTGACAGTTATTTATTGAAATACAGTCAATATGACATTGTATCATTTAGGAAACGAAACAAGTTCATCAATACATTGTTTTAAAAAAATCAGAGAATACCAAAGCTTCAACAAATCCGAACTCAAACTCAATAAAACTAGAGGCAAAATATGAACAAAGGACAGATTTACATGGAGACCCTCGTAAAAAGTACAAGGGAATAAGTCCAAGTGTTCCGGAAGAGTAAGCGTCTTCTGCTTCATCGACAACATCCGCCATGTACATCTTGGTCACATCCAAGTAAACATCAATTCTCAAAATGAGAACCGAGTCATCATTGTCAATCAAATCAAGTAAGCACAATAATAAGCAAACTTAAAATCGTCCAACTTTATATCACACAAAGATACAGAATATATCTCGATGAGGTCAAGATGCCGAACATTAAACTTGCCCATATAGTCTTCATCAACCTTCATAGTCTCCATTAACCAACGTTAAGATATATAAAAAGAAACAGATTCACAAAGACATTGTATAAAAGAAACGTGTTTACAATTTTTGCTTTATTCTTTATATTATCAATCTTGGCATTTCATTATTATTAATGTTTATTTGGATGTGACCAAGATTATCATGGTGGGACTCGTTAATAACGCAGAAGACGCTTACTCTTCCGGAACATCTGGTCTTATTATCTTGTACTTTTACAAAGGACTCCATATAAATCTTTTCTTTTTTCATTTTTGCTCCCAGTTTAATCGTTTTTGAGTTCGGATTATGGCTCTGTTGACGCCTCGGTATTCCCTATTTTTGCTCACTTAAAGCTGATATACACCAATTTTAATACTCGTAATATATTTTTTGTTCTCAGAATCAACACTGACTTGGTTTTTGGTACCAGTCTGTTGGGGATGAATAAAACTGAACGACTACAGTATGGCGAATCTCTGATGACACATGCCATGGTGCTAACAGCCGCTCATGTAGAGGTACAGTCGACAACTTTGTTAACATAAATATTCACACAGTCTGTAATACACCTGACATGGTGCTAACAGCCACTTATGTAAAGGGAGGTATACTCAATATGTTTGTACACAGAAATATTCACACAGTCTGTGATACACCTGACATGGTGCTAACAGCCACTTATGTAGAGGGAAGTATACTCAATATGTTTGTACACAGAAATATTCATACAGTCAGTGATACACCTGACATGGTGCTAACAGCCACTTATGTTGAGGGAAGTATACTCAATATGTTTATTCACTGAAATATTCACACAGTCTTTGAGACACCTGACATGTCTGTATGTTCCCATAAAGTGATCGTCACGACAAAAATACGCTGAAGTGTTGATTAATTTGTGTAAGATTTCTTTCATTTTAAAGTATGCATTTCCAAGTATGTTTAATTTACGAAATACGTTGCAAAAAGGGATAACGGAACACAATTTTATAAATATTTGGTGTTATTATTAAAAGTAAACAAACTTCACTAAATTGCCCTTTCAGTCATTAGTACATTATATCTCTTGTGCTGAATTACTAGAAACTTCCATCTAGTTTTGTTTGTGTTCTTCGCAAAAAAAAATGCATGATATAATTCAGCAGATTATTTGCTCTTTTGAGGAGTTTTGTTATGCAAAATTCTCTTTATTTTATCTCAGGATGAGAAAACTGTGAGGTGGCGCGTGGAGAATTCTTGGGGAGACTCTATTGGAGATAAAGGTAAGTATACCCAGTCTCTACAACTGACGGAAATAAAGGTAAGTATACCCAGTCTCTACAACTGACGACGATAAAGGTAAGTATACCCAGTCTCTACTACTGACGGAGATAAAGATAAGTATACCCTGTCTCTACAACTGACGGAGATAAAGGTAAGTATACCCAGTCTCTACAACTGACGGAGATAAAGATAAGTATACCCAGTCTCTACAACTGACGGAGATAAAGGTAAGTATACCCAGTCTCTACAACTGACGGAGATAAAGATAAGTATACCCTGTCTCTACAACTGACGGAGATAAAGATAAGTATACCCTGTCTCTACAACTGACGGAGATAAAGATAAGTATACCCAGTCTCTACAACTGACGGAGATAAAGGTAAGTATACCCAGTCTCTACAACTGACGGAGATAAAGATAAGTATACCCTGTCTCTACAACTGACGGAGATAAAGATAAGTATGCCCAGTCTCTACAACTGACGGAGATAAAGGTAAGTATGCCTAGTCTCTACAACTGACGGAGATAAAGATAGGTATACCCAGTCTCTACAACTGACGGAGATAAAGGTAAGTATACCCAGTCTCTACAACTGACGGAGATCAAGGTAAGTATACCTAGTCTCTACAACTGACGGAGATTAAGGTAAGTATACCCAGTCTCTACAACTGACAGAGATAAAGGTAAGTATACCCTGTCTCTAAAACTGACGGAGATAAAGGTAAGTATACCCTGTCTCTACAACTGACGGAGATAAAGGTAAGTATACTGAGTCTTTACAACTGACGAAGATAAAGGTAAGTATACCTAGTCTCTACAACTGACGGAGATAAAGATAGGTATACCTAGTCTCTACAACTGACGTAGATAAAGATAGGTATACCCAGTCTCTACAACTGACGGAGATAAATGTAAGTATAATTAGTCTCTACAGCTCCATTTGACGGATATAAAGGTAAGTTTACCCAGTCTCTACAATTGATGGAGATAAAGGTAAGTATACCCTGTTTCTACAACTGACAATGATAAAGATAAGTATACCCAGTCTCTACAACTGACGGAGATAAAGGTAAGTATACCCAGTCTCTACATTTGACGCAGATAAAGGTAAGTATACCCAGTCTCTACAACTGACGGATATAAAGATAAGTATACCCAGTCTCTACATTTGACGCAGATAAAGGTAAGTATACCCAGTCTCTACATTTGACGCAGATAAAGGTAAGTATACCCAGTCTCTACAACTGACGGATATAAAGGTAAGTATACCCAGTCTCTACATTTGACGCAGATAAAGGTAAGTATACCCTGTTTCTACATTTAACGCAGATAAAGGTAAGTATACCCTGTTTCTACAACTGACGATGATAAAGATAAGTATTCCCAGTCTCAAAAACTGACGGAGATAAAGGTAAGTATACCCAGTCTCTACAACTGACGGAGATAAAGGTAAGTATACCCAGTCTCTACAACTGACGGAAATAAAGGTAAGTATACCCAGTTCCTACAACTGACGGAGATAAAGGTAAGTATACCCAGTCTCTACAACTGACGGAGATAAAGATAAGTATACCCAGTCTCTACATTTGACGGAGATAAAGGTAAGTATACCCAGTCTCTACAACTGGCGGAGATAAAGGTAACTATACCTAGTCTCTACAACTGACGGAGATAAAGGTAAGTGTACCCAGTCCCTACAACTGACGGAGATAAAGGTAAGTATGCCCAGTCTCTACAGCTCCATTTGACGGATATAAAGATAAGTATACCCAGTCTCTACAACTGACGGAGATAAAGGTAAATATATCCAGTCTCTGCAACTGACGGAGATAATAGTAAGTATACCTAGTCTCTACAACTGACGGAGATAAAGGTAAGTATATCCAGTCTCTGCAACTGACGGAGATAAAGGTAAGTATACCTAGTCTCTACAACTGACGGAGATAAAGGTAAGTATACCCAGTCTCTACAACTAACGGAGATAAAGATAAGTATACCCAGTCTCTACAACTGACGGAGATAAAGGTAAGTATACCCAGTCTCTACAACTGACGGAGATAAAGGTAAGTATACCCAGTCTCTACATTTGACGCAGATAAAGGTAAGTATACCCAGTCTCTACAACTGACGGATATAAAGGTAAGTATACCCAGTCTCTACATTTGACGCAGATAAAGGTAAGTATACCCAGTCTCTACATTTGACGCAGATAAAGGTAAGTATACCCAGTCTCTACAACTGACGGATATAAAGGTAAGTATACCCAGTCTCTACATTTGACGCAGATAAAGGTAAGTATACCCTGTTTCTACATTTGACGCAGATAAAGGTAAGTATACCCTGTTTCTACAACTGACGATGATAAAGATAAGTATTCCCAGTCTCTACAACTGACGGAGATAAAGGTAAGTATACCCAGTCTCTACAACTGACGGAGATAAAGGTAAGTATACCCAGTCTCTACAACTCACGGAAATAAAGGTAAGTATACCCAGTTCCTACAACTGACGGAGATAAAGGTAAGTATACCCAGTCTCTACAACTGACGGAGATAAAGATAAGTATACCCAGTCTCTACATTTGACGGAGATAAAGGTAAGTATACCCAGTCTCTACAACTGGCGGAGATAAAGGTAAGTATACCTAGTCTCTACAACTGACGGAGATAAAGGTAAGTGTACCCAGTCCCTACAACTGACGGAGATAAAGGTAAGTATACCCAGTCTCTACAGCTCCATTTGACGGATATAAAGATAAGTATACCCAGTCTCTACAACTGACGGAGATAAAGGTAAGTATACCCTGTTTCTAAAACTGACGGAGATAAAGGTAAGTATACCCTGTCTCTACAACTGACGGAGATAAAGGTAAGTATACTGAGTCTTTACAACTGACGAAGATAAAGGTAAGTATACCTAGTCTCTACAACTGACGTAGATAAAGATAGGTATACCCAGTCTCTACAACTGACGGAGATAAATGTAAGTATAATTAGTCTCTACAGCTCCATTTAACGGATATAAAGGTAAGTATACCCAGTCTCTACAATTGATGGAGATAAAGGTAAGTATACCCTATTTCTACAACTGACGATGATAAAGATAAGTATACCCAGTCTCTACAACTGACGGAGATAAAGGTAAGTATACCCAGTCTCTACATTTGACGCAGATAAAGGTAAGTATACCCTGTTTCTACATTTGACGCAGATAAAGGTAAGTATACCCTGTTTCTACAACTGACGATGATAAAGATAAGTATTCCCAGTCTCAAAAACTGACGGAGATAAAGGTAAGTATACCCAGTCTCTACAACTGACGGAGATAAAGGTAAGTATACCCAGTCTCTACAACTGACGGAAATAAAGGTAAGTATACCCAGTCTCTTCGACTCCATCTGACGGAGATAAAGGTAAGTATTCCCAGTCTCTACAACTGGCGGAGATAAAGGTAACTATACCCTGTCTCAAAAACTGACGGAGATAAAGGTAAGTATACCCAGTCTCTACAACTGACGGAGATAAAGGTAAGTATACCCAGTCTCTACAACTGACGGAGATAAAGGTAAGTATACCCTGTTTCTACAACTGACGATGATAAAGGTAAGTATACCCAGTCTCTACAACTGACGGAGATAAAGGTAAGTATACCCAGTCTCTACAACTGACGGAGATAAAGATAAGTATACCCTGTCTCTACAACTGACGGAGATAAAGATAAGTATACCCAGTCTCTACATTTGACGGAGATAAAGGTAAGTATACCCAGTCTCTACAACTGGCGGAGATAAAGGTAAGTATACCCAGTCTCTACAGCTCCATTTGACGGATATAAAGATAAGTATACCCAGTCTCTACAACTGACGGAGATAAAGGTAAGTATATCCAGTCTCTGCAACTGAAGGAGATAATGGTAAGTATACCTAGTCTCTACAACTGACGGAGATAAAGGTAAGTATATCCAGTCTCTGCAACTGGCGGAGATGAAGGTAAGTATACCCAGTCTCTACAACTGACGGAGATAAAAGTAAGTATACCCAGTCTCTACAACTGACGGAGATAAAGGTAAGTATACCCAGTCTCTACAACTGACAGAGATAAAGGTAACTATACCTAGTCTCTACAACTGACGGAGATAAAGGTAAGTATACCCAGTCTCTACAACTGACGGAGATTAAGGTAAGTATACCTAGTCTCTACAACTGACAGAGATAAAGGTAAGTATACCCAGTCTTTACAACTGACGGAGATAAAGGTAAGTATACCCAGTCTCTACAACTCCTTCTACATGGTTCCCTCATGTTTTGTTAACAAAAGTTATAATTATACCCCCTCTTACGTAAGGGGGTATACAGTAATCCCTTTGTCTGTGCGTCCGTCCGTGCGTAAGGACGGACTTTGTTTACAACATATGTATTTTTAAAAACCCTTATATTTGGTTGATATTTCCCCATACGAGCATATATTTCCCCATATATCTATGTGAGTCACTGCTCGCGTTCTTTTTAGCAATGGCACAATTAAATGAAACACATATTTTAAGTCTTTTATTTGAAAAAAAATATTTATAAAATCAATTTATTGTGATATCAATAGATAAAACGTGAGCAGGGGCTCACATAGATACATCCCTCCTCTACACTATATCAAAAGTGTCCATTCTCATTGCCTTCAATCTGTTGTGTGATGCCTGTTTTGCACAATGCAAAGACAATAATAGTTTAAAATACTGTATCATTGTCCAGTGTAATTCTTTATTTGTGTGATATGAAGATGGACGTGTTTGATTAGGCTCATTGGTGTGCTTACTTGTTGTGATTGACATTGTTACTCGGTTCTCATTTAGAGAACTTGATGTTTACTTGGATGTGACAAAGATTTACATGGCGGGTGCCGTCGATGAAGCAGAAGACGCTTACTTGTCCGGAACACCTGGTCTAATTCTCTTGTGCTTTTGCGTTTGTCCGTGTGGATCTTCCCGTTTTTCGTATTTTGCCTCTAGTTTAAACGATTTTGAGTTCGGTATTCTCTTTTTTTTCTGTTGTTATTATACTGTTAAAGTATGGGGTTGAGGGATATAGCAAGTTACTTGTTTCCCGAAACCAGGTCTATTTCATCTATATTCACCGTCGTTGTGTTACAGGATTTAATGTCATGACAGATGACTGGTTTTCCGAGTTTGTTTACGAGATTGTCGTGGATAAGAAGCATGTTCCTTCGGAAATCCTGGATGTTCTGAACCAAACGCCTGTAGTCCTTCCAGCTTGGGACCCGATGGGGTCACTCGCGAGCAACCGACATGCTGATAATACTGCAAAGCTGTAGTCATCTCGGGTAATACCAGCTTTCTTCAATCACCGGTTATGCTATGTCCAATCTGAGGAGCAATAACAATAATGATGGACCTTCATCAGTTTCAGGACAAGAGGGTCAACATTGAAATCAATATCAACTGTAAAAAAAGAATATGGTATTTTAGTGATTAATTTAGTGTATATGTTGAGATAATTGTGATATCTATGTTATACATAATTTATTAAGTCGAAAAAGTTGATATACAGTACATGTATTTAATATATTATTCACAACCAAATCTGAAAATAAAAGCATGTTATTGGTATATTGAATTTTGTCAGCATTTTATTCTGGTTCCGTATACGTACAGTACAGGTGCCTTTTGGAAAGACATACAAAGAATCTTGATATTGCAAAGTGAATGTATGATCTAAGCTAATCGAATTCCGCTGCAGAAATTAGCAACCAGATCATTGCACCAAAGGATACATCAGTTCAAATATTTTGTTTTCTGGTCTACCCGTCAGCCTGTAGAACTATGTTTTTAAACCGATTGCCCATCACTACAGGAGATGACATGTAACCCATTGACCCTGAACTTTCACAATGAACAATTCCAACCAATGAATTGGAAGTCTAAATGTATAATTATGTCAAAAGTTTTAAAAAGCATTTTATTACATTCATAACAAGTTCAAAATCCACGGCGGAAATTTGCATATATGAGGGGGACACGTACGTGAAATGACCTATTTGTCTGCCCGTACGTGAAATGACCTGTTTGTCTGCCATATCAATATTTTTCACGCTGATTTTTTTTTCATACGAGGCTGAATTTGTGGAAGAGCTAGTCAGGACAGAACACAAAAATTTTGCCAAATCTTTGAATTTCGACGATGTGTTCTCTATTAACAACAAGATTTTTTTTTTACCACGTCGATCGTTATACCCTATGAAATAAATGACACGACGACTCTTCTTCGCCTGCTTACCTCCATCTCTACTAAACCTTCAACCAGTATGGACAGCTTACTACCAAGCTATACCAAACCGTGACGATTTCAATTTTCCTATCGTGAACTTTCCCTTTCTTGATAGTAACATCCTTACATCTTCATCCTGTGGTGTTTACGTGTCACAGGTTATCTTTATTCTAGGGCTTGCTCTGAATATCGTGATTTTCGTGATATAGATGTCGACTGCTGACATACACACTTACTACACAGAGATTCGAAAGATGTAGGTTGATCAGAACTATATGCAAGTTTTATAGTAGCCATCTTTGTTTCATTGAGAAATATCCTGTATCTTTGTGTGATATAAAGATGGACGCTTTTAAGTATTTTCATAAGTGTGCTTATATTTGTGACTGGGAATGATGATTTGGTTCTCACTTTGAAAACTTGACGTTTATTTTGATGTGACCAAAATGTACATGGTGGCGTCAACGAAGAAGAAAACACTTACTTTTACGGAACATCTGGTCTTATTATCTTTTCTTTTAACAAAAGTGTTCATGCAAATCTTTCCTTTGTTTATATTTTGCCCCTAGTTTAATCGATTTTGTTTCTTCGTACTTCCGATATAAAAGTACACCTATTATTTCCTACAGCTACTCGATATCTATAACATCTGAATTTTTCGATTACAAGCAAATACTGCAACAGTTGAACATAGACGACTTTAGAATGACCGCTACTTCAGAATTTTAATGTTCTCTATCCCCATATTGCTATGGTCCAGCTGGATATATGTGTGTGTTACGTCATCTTTCATGATATGGGGTGGCAGACTGTGCTGGTGGATGGTTTAGTCCCCGATGTTTGCTGGAGCTTCCATAGCCACGGTTATCTCACTTGAGTAGTGGCACGGTACATAATATCCACATTATCGTAGTAGACGATTTGAAATTATACAGAACTAGATTAATTTTACTTCTAAATCATAAATCAAGGTAGTTTTATGCACCAGACCATTCTGCTCCTACATGTACATTAGTTTAGAAATTTTGGATTCCCACCTTTTTAGTCCCTAGCATCACTGAAGAGTCCTAGGAGGACGAAACAGCTGTATGATGCAGTTTGATTCATTTTTCGGCATACTATATCTATTAATAAATATCAAAGGTGCAGCATATGTGTGTGTTACGTAATCTTGCAAGATACATTGAACATATAGACTCTGGGTAAGATACACTAAACGTGAATATGCTGATTTAGATTCACTTTCAGGGTGGGTGAAATCTATCAGGCCCTCAATTTTGAAAAGATTGAAAACTAAACACAAGTATTTCTTGATCCCGATGATGAACAACATTGAACGACCTACATGATAAGTTTGTGACCGTCGCTGTAGACAAGGCATATAATAACTCGATCCTTATTTGCAAAAAGAACTAGGCCTGCTTGATAACCAAGACAACTCTACTTACACATTGACCTTTTTTCAAAGATGAAAAACTATGTAATCAAACATCACTATGACAGTCTTTCAAGAAAGACTCTGACCATCCTCGTCTTTATTGGATACCGAAGCTAAACGAGGATCCTAATAAACAACTTACGTTTTATCGCTGGCTTTCCTAGTTGCTGTACCAATCCTTTATCAAATGTTCTTACTACCATTCTAAGCAACATTAAACCAGTGCTTCAGTCTGGATTTTGAGGATACTGACTGTTCTACATCAGCTTCTTACCTCGATCTCTACTTAAACTATAACCAAAATGGCAGCTTACTACTAAGTTGTATTATAAATGTGACGATTTCGATTTTGCTATCGTGAACTTTCCTTTTCTCGATAGTAACAATCTTCTTCTCCAACCTTTGGTGTTTACATGTCGCAGTTGATTCGTTATTCTAGGGATTGCTCTGCATATCAAGATTTTCGCAATAGATGTCAGATGCTGACGAACAAACTTATTACATAGGGATTCGAGAGATACAGGTTAATGAATAGTATGAACAAGTTTTATGGTATCCGTCTTGGTCTCATTGAGAAATATTTTACATCCTTGTATGTGGTCATTAGTATGACTGCTTGTTGTAATTGAGAATTATGCCTCAGTTCTCACTTTGAGGCCATGACGTAGGCCCTTACGTTTCCTTTGATTTGATCAAGATTGACATCGCGATTTCATCTAGAAGCAGAACATTAAAGGCCCAATATACGTAACTTTCGGCAAAACTTGAAGCGAAAATCAAGCCTTATAACTTATTATATTTAGTAAAGATTAGCTGATATCAGCAATATTCAAGATGAATTCTTACTCGGTTACCGGTACAGCAGTAGTTGAAACTCGGTACATTTTGTATTTGTAAACACGCGTCCATTTTGAACCGTCTTCTACCTTCGGTTTGTTGTTGAAGTGGGCCACACCTGAATTATTTTCAGTTCTTTGGATTTTTCTGTCAAGCGTTTCTTGTTAGTTACCGCTCAGGTTTACTTCGTTTTAGGCTTATTTTGTATGGTTATTAACTGGATTTTTGTCAGAATTTTTCAGAATCACGAAAAAAATCCTGAAGTTACGTATATTAGGCCTTTAATAGACGCTTACTCTTCCAGCATGCCTGGTCTTATTCTCTAATACTTATTCACGGGTCTTGGAGTAAATCGTTTCTTTGTTCATATTTTGTCATCAGTTTAATCGATTTTGAGTTCTGATAATGGTTTTGTTAACTCTTTGGTATTCTCTGATTTCTTTAACCTGTAAAGAAATCAGATAATACCAAAGCGTCTGTTTTACAGTTCGAGTTACTTCCCTTGTATTGCTGTTCGGGTCACCACTTTTGCACTTCTGTTTCGTCAAAGATTACTTATGTATCACAGGCACTTGTGGCCAGGAGAATAACCATCTAAATATATACATGTAGATAATATAGCGAAATATGAATAATTAAAATAAAATATAAAAACAAAATTTTCCAATTTTCTTTTTATCTTATTAATCATCTAAAACCATAATGAAAATAATTGCCAAATTTCTGCTTGACACGTTAAGCGGTTAAACTTTACAAAAAATCAGACACTGAAAAGAGAGGAGGTATGCAACTCAATGACAGAAAATACCTCGACCATGTTACAAAACGGTCATAAAAACTTACTTTCCGTTCATACAAGAGAAAAACGAACAGCTACCATCCATCCCCTATATGTTTCCCTTTCTAAAAAGCCACACTTTTATTTATCGATAGCAAGCGCGGAGTCGTAACATTCAGAAACCCCCGAAAATTTCGATATAGGAATACTTGTGGAAAAGCCAGAAAGGTTTCGATGTTCGTTTTTGCGCCAAAATACAAAAAATCGTTTTTGCGTCAAGTTAAAACGTTTGTTTTAAATGATTTCGTACGATGGCAGCATCGGATTTCACTACTTAACACCTTAGGATAGTTTAATGGTAAGATAAACTTTAGTCGTTTGTATACTAATGATTTGTGAAATATTTGAACATTTTAGAAGTACATAAATATAATCAGAGTAGTCTCCACTGAGACGTTAGCAGTGACTTCCGTCAAAAGGAATTCCAATATCGAAGATTTCGGGGGTTTTCTGAGATGTTACGACTCCGCGCTCGCAATCGATAAATAAAAGTTTGGATCATTATAGCTTTTTAGAAAGGGGAATAAATAGGGGATGGATGGAAGCTGTTCGCTATTCTCTAGCATGAACGGAAAGTAAGTTTTTTGGACCGCTTTGTAACGTCGTCCAGGTATTTTCTGCCACTGAGTTGCATACCTTCTCTCTTTTTCAGTGTCTGATAGTTGATTTTTGTGTGAAATTTAACCGCTTAACGTATCAAGCTGAAAGTTGGCAATTATTTTCATTATGGTTTTAGATGATTAATAAGATAAAAAGAGAATTGGAAAATTTAGTTTTTATATTTTATTTCAATTAATCATATTTCGCTATATTATCTATATATTTAGATGGTTATTCTCCTGGCCACAAGTGCCTGTGTTATGTATGGGGCGCCGTTTTACTATTTATTAACAAAACTGGATATATAAAATTCGAATTATGGATATCACTCAATCATTTTTTGGATATCCATAATTCGAATTTGGGATATCTTTAAATGCTTTTAATTAAGGATATCCAAAATTGAATTATGGATATCTAAAAAGGAATTATGGATATCACAAATTCCATGTACATTTGTATTTTTGAGTATCCATAATTCGATTTTTGAATATCCAAAAAATTTATGGATATCCAAAAATAATTAAGAATATCCAAAACTCGAATTAGAATTCTATGGATATACATATTAAGGTAGTATTGAGGTAGATGTGATTTTATAAACACCGCATAATATGAAATATCTCTTCGCGCACAATACAGCGTCAGAAACCCACGGTACACATCTCTGACGTTTGCATACCGTGGGCTAGTCCGAAGCGTTCTGACTCTCTGACCCGCTAAATATTTGGACGACGACAGGCGCGCACTAACCGTGGGCTAAAACCGATGGAAACTCTCGTTTTCTTACTAAGAGAGTAGCCAATCATATCGATACTTTCATCCGTGACTACATCTAGCCGGAGTAGCCCGTTCAATTTGTAGCACCACCTGCCAACAAAACCTGTCGATTATATATTCATAATTGTGTCGATTGTGATTAAAATATAAGGTCGTGCAAATACGGAGATTGACCTCGGCGTCATGACAACAGAAATATACCGGTCGTGGTCACGATAAAATGATCTAGCTCGAGTGTCACGAGAAACGACCATTCTGATTGGTCGAAATCTCCGAATAAAATTCTATTCGTGGAAACGAAAATCGTGGGTTTCCGACGATGTTTGCGCAGTGCTTTCCGGATTTTGTACTCGCCCTACATCGTGGTTATTAAAACGTTTGCTGCTCACGCATGTGTTTATTGTCAAGCGCCTGTTAGACAAATCTGTCACAACCAAGAGAAATCATGGACGAAGCCGGTAGGTAGATCGGCCTCCCTAAATTGTATTACACTGGGGGAAATTATAATCGAATAGACCTTATGATTGTTCCATTTTCAATTGAAGTGCATCCTCTAGCTTTGGGGTAGATATAAAGCAATCTATTTACGCGAACGTCTAAATGTCGGAGTTCACTTGGAACGGCTGATCATGACACGAATGTCGGCCAACACTCACCGCAACAGTAAATTGAGTAATTAGTGACTGCGTAGATTTGCCAGAATTTGCTTTCTATATTAGGCCTAATTTTTATCTTACTAGAATTCTACATGAGATATGTAATCTTCGATATGATAATGGTCCTATCGATTTTATTTTTTTTTTTTGGGGGGGGGGGGGGGGGTTAGCAATGACTTACAATGTAGATCTAATAATATGCCTTCGGGTGTTTATTTGAGAGGTATAATATGAAGACGCTTATTCCACCTATTGAGTTTTATCAAACACATATGCCACACTGCCGATCGTAAACATTAAAATCGTCATAACTCAGTCAATTTTTTGGATATCAGGTTGAAATTTGGTACACAAGGAAGTGTATTATAGTCATATTAACAACATATCTTCTGATGTTTGGCGATGCTTGTTGAACTGTGCAGCGGTAATACACATGTGCCCAGCCACCGATCGTACACATTAAAATTGTCATAACTCGTCAATTTTTTTAATATCACACTGAAAATTGGTATAGAGGTGTATTATGATCATATCAACAACATGTCTTCTGATGTCACTTACTTATTTTAGTATTTTAAAAGATATTTTCTGAGGACGTTTGAAGACGCTTGTAGACAAGACACCCACCAGTGATTTTTCACAGCAGCTGTGAAAGATCATGCCAACAATTTTGACCCGGAAAAGAATTATTTTCAGAGATTAATCAAATTTAAAATTGTGCATCATTAACACTTGAAACATTTAACAGCAGTAGCACATTTATAATCTGATGCTTACTTTTACAGGAATACCTGAAGCCACTCTTTCAGGCTTCCAAAAGACATTTTCCAAAAGTGAGAAAAATCTCTTGGCTCAAAATGTTTGCTACAAAACGGATCTTTGGGAGACAAGTAGACAACAAGATCTGGTTTGGAGAAGTCCACACGTGTTCAACTGCAAGGTTAGCATGTCCCTGTGTTGTACAGACTCAACATAATTTGTTGCAATCACAATTATCTACATAATTATAATTCTCCCCCACCCTCTAATCAAGGACATCTAGACTTTGTAACATAATTATTCCAACCAGGGCATAAGCATCAACAGCATTCCTGCAGCTTTTACCTGTTTGGAGGAATTAATTTTCAGAAGTTTGTACCCTCATTATGTCCATAGTTTATATAATGCTTATCCTTGTAAATCAAGCATACAAGTACCTGTTTTAGGGGTAAACTACCTTATACAGGGGGTGTCGGGGGGAGGGGGGGAATGTCTGCTAAGGAACATGAAAGTATTGTATATAATTATGCTGCTGCCACTGCAATACAAACTGTTCTTCATATCTTTCCCTTTCTTTCCTTTCTGAAAACTTCACATTGTAATGTCTTTTTTGGAAATAACAAGTTTTTGGCTTCTGATTCTTGTATGGAACATTTCCCCATCGGGAAATTTGATTGAGATTATATTGCAGAATCTTAGCCCCGACTGTGACAACCCAATCTTGCTCAGTAAGTTACAGGTAATTGATTTTTCTCTTGAAGTTTGAGGAAAAGTATTCAATTGGGCATACAACTGCATTGTATTACATGGATTATGGACCTCAAATAATCGTTGAATTCATCACTGTTTGAAAACTCCACAGTGTTCCGATTCACGTAGAAACGTGCGTGATTCACGTATATTCTAAAAAGATCATGTACAGATTTTGGCTACCTTACGTGACCTGAACGCGAAAATAAATATGTGTATCGCATTCAAAATGACCTTATAATAGTTCTATATAATTTCACTTCGCTTAAATGTGAATTAAAAAAGTTGAGAATGCGCTGTGATCACTAGGCCTAGGGGTTTTTCGATTTTCTCAGTTGGTAGTCTTGCTCATGAAAACGCTTTTAAACGGTCTGCGTATCTATCTAGTAAAGTGCCTCAAAGGCCAAGAATAATTCTCAAACAAAACAGAGGAGGCAAAGTTTAATTAACATTAGCTTCAGTCTGCCCAAACTCCGATGACGCAGTTGAAACAAATGGACAGCTCCGATAAATGTAAGCCTGGGACTTCCAATTACTAATGCAAAACATGAAAGTTTTAGAACATTTAAAACCAAATGCCATGAGGATTTCGGATACTTAAAGCCAGATAAGCAGTCGAAATATGGACTTTGTAGTGTTATTACAAAGATGATTAAATTATCATACTTATAATTACCAAACATTGGGTGTCGTTACGTCATATGTGTATTCAAAATTATATACTCTATCGGTAAAAGAAGAAATAATTAAACTAACCATTAACATATAGATGAGAATCATCATTTTACAAAATGGACCTTGTTACATTGTGTCTTGATAACAAAATATTGACCATAAAAATGAAAACAAACACTGAAGATAGGTATAATAACTTTTTTATTTCGTTTGTACATACTTTCAGACTAAATAAATGATACCCCAAAAATATCATGCATGTACCCCCAAATTTTGCTGTGTACCCCCATTTTGTAAACCATGGGGGTACCAAAACCCCCAAATAGAAAAATGAGTGGGAACACTGCTACACAAAACATCATTAATGGTGCCAGATGGATCAAATGGAAAAATTCTAACATGGGGTATGATGTGGCATAACTCCGTCTGAGATGGGAGAAATTAAAAAAAAGTGTTTGAATATTAATCAAAGTTGAAGAAATATGTTTTTGTTGTATTGGGCACTAGTGAAAATGACCCTTCATAGAATGAATAATTATCAATATTTCAAAGGTAAAAATGTAATAAGTATGTTTTTGTTGTATTAGGCAGGAGAAGGAAAGCCGATGACGAATCAGAAAAGTTCAGGTCGGTGTTGGTGCTTTGCTTGTCTCAATGTTTTACGAGTGCCAGTGGCAAAACACTTCAAGCTGGATGACATGGAATTCAGCCAGAACTATCTTTTCTTCTGGGATAAGGTTCGTACCTGTATTCATTGTGTGATTCCCTCATTGTACTGAAGATTTTCTTTATTGAAGTCTACTAAGGAACTTGAAAGTATTGTAATATAATTATGCTGCTACCACTACAATAAAAAATGTTCTTCAGATCTTTCATTCTGTCTCCTTTCTGAAAACTTCACATTGTAATAACTTAATTGGAAATAACC
Organism: Mimachlamys varia; assembly: GCA_947623455.1. Taxonomy (NCBI): domain Eukaryota; kingdom Metazoa; phylum Mollusca; class Bivalvia; order Pectinida; family Pectinidae; genus Mimachlamys; species Mimachlamys varia. The sequence continues at coordinate 3,850,753 of OX392536.1, forward strand.
AGTTTTTGGTTTTTGATTTGTGTGTGGAGCATTTCCCCACCGGGAAAATTCGATCAGTTCTGTCCCAGTCTGAAAAAAATCAAAGAAATTCATTTCCCTAGATGAAACTCTATAAAGAGATAAAATACTGCTAAGAAACTCTTGATAACTGGGTTTATGTTACCGGTAGATATGATTTTTTTAATAATCAAAGCAATAGTTGCACCAGAACAAGCTATCTCTGACGGATAGTCTTTGGCAGTGGCGTGGTGATACTTCAATTTAGCCATGCTTATTGTTTTATGCTTACTTTTTCGGAACACCAAGACTTATTCTCTGAAACGTTTACGAGGATCTCCATTTAAATCTTTCCTTTGTTCACAATTTGCCTCTAGTTTTATCAATTTTGAGTTGCTAGATCGGGTTATGGTTTTGTTTAGGCTTTGGTATTCTCTGATTTTTGTTGTTGTTGACAATACTTGTATTGTTGTAGGTGGAGAGAGCCAACTATCTGCTTGGCGTGTTTGTTGACGTGTCAAGAAAGGGAGAAGCTCCTGATGGTCGACTGATCAGTCACTTGCTCAATAATCCCATGGAAGATGGAGGTCAGTGGGGCATGCTGGTTAATTTGGTGGAGAAGTACGGACTTATACCTAAAAACTATTTCCCTGATGCTCAGAGTGCAGAGTCTTCAACAAGGATGGACAGAATGATCAACAATAAGGTAAAGCAGGATCGGGTCACTCAGGGGTCAAGGTCTCTTTGGGGATGGACAGAATGGTCAACAATAAGGTAAAATAGTTGGGGTCAAGGTCTCTATGAGGACGGACAGAATGGTCAACAAGGTAAAAAAGTTGGGGTCAAGGTCTCTATGAGGATGGACAGAATGGTCAACAAGGTAAAATAGTTGGGGTCAAGGTCTCTGAGGATGGACAGAATTATCAACAACAAGGTAAAACAAATTTGGGGTCACTTAACGGTCAAGGTCTCTGTGATGATGGACAGAATTGCATTTTAAAGCAAGCTAAGGGTCACTCAGGCGTTAGGGTTTACATGAAGATAAAACAATAAGAGAAAATGGTGTAAAAGGGGTCACTTTTGGGTTAAAGGTTTTTGTTGAGGTTTGACAATAAAAAACAGGTATGCAGGTGAGCAATTGCAAGTCATGAAAATGGAAGGAGTTCAATATCTCTTAAATGTATCACATTTAAGAATCAATACTTCAAAGAATGAAAACAGAAAAGGCTTTTATTAAAATTTTACTTTTGTGTAAGGGTACCTGTTTCACAAATGTATATGTGTAATCTTTTTCTAGATGAGGGAATTCTGTATGCGTCTACAAAGCATGGTTAAAAAGGAGAAATCTGAGGAAGAAATCGCAGCAGAGAAGACAAAGATGCTAGAGGAGGTAATTAAACAGGTCATGGAAACTGAAAATCTCCGTCCCTTCATAAACATGACAGTTTATGAAAGACAAAAACATTCCTGACTACCCCGAAAACTGCAGTCCTTAATACCACTTCTTGTTGGTTGAAGGATCAATTACCATTTTATTGAGAAAAACATATGGTATTTAAGAAGTGGTATTACAAGTGAAACTTAATATTCCAGGTGACCTGTTCAGGTTTCTGTGCCTCTTGTTTTGATATTGATGGAAACCAGGTAAGATACTGTAAACCTATTTATTTTGACACACAATTTTAGCACATAACCAAATCTAAAGAGATATTATAAGCTCAATAATGATTTGATACACTCATAATACTTGCTGTAGAAAGTAATATACAGAAACTGTAATTATTCCCTTGCAGCGAAGTTAGGGGGGTAAACTGGAATCAGGTTGTCCGTCTGTACACAAGACGATGTATACTGGAATCATGTTGTACATCCGTCCATCTGTAGACACAATGATGTACCAGCTAATCCTCCTAAACTACTGAGAGGATTTCAACAAAACTTGGTTGCAATAATCCTTATACATTGTAGATGGGTAATTTATATTACGTTAAAAAAATTGGTTGCCATGGTGGGGGGCGGGGGGTATAAGTTAGCCATTGGCTTACAGTGCTAGTTATTGCAGTCATTTAACAGAATGCCTTCAGTGGTGGGGGGTGAGGGGTATAAGTTAGCCATTGGCTTACAGTGCTAGTTAGTGCAGTCATTTAACAGAATGCCTTCAGTGGTAGGGGGCGGGGGTATAAGTTAGCCATTGGCTTACAGTTCTAGTTAGTGCAGTCATTTAACAGAATGCCAGTGGAAAAAATTCAATAAAAAGATTCCCACTAATTAAAGTTTGTTTACAGTATTTTGTATTGTATTCAGACTTTGTGCTTTACCATTTTACACTGTATTATTTTGTATTATTTTCAGATCTACAGGATCTGCTCCATTTCCCTCGGAACTCCACCAACGACCTTTACTTGGGAATTCTACGACACCGAGAAAAAATACAGGAAGATTGGACCAATCAAACCTGTAGACTTCTACAAGGAACATATCAAACCATTGTCAAACCTCCGGGATAAAGTATGTAATGTCATAAAGGAAACATATCAAACCATTGTCAAACCTCCGGGATAAAGTATGTAATGTCATAAAGGAAACATATCAAACCATTGTCAAACCTCCGGGATAAAGTATGTAATGCCATATAAGAAACATATCAAACCATTGTCAAACCTCCGGGATAAAGTATGTATATGTCATAAAGGAAACATATCAAACCATTCACAAACCTCCGGGATAAAGTATGTAATGTCATAAAGGAAACATATCAAACCATTGTCAAACCTCCGGGATAAAGTATGTAATGTCATAAAGGAAACATATCAAACCATTGTCAAACCTCCGGGATAAAGTATGTAATGTCATAAAGGAAACATATCAAACCATTGTCAAACCTCCGGGATAAAGTATGTAATGTCATAAAGGAAACATATCAAACCATTGTCAAACCTCCGGGATAAAGTATGTAATGTCATAAAGGAAACATATCAAACCATTGTCAAACCTTCGGGATAAAGTATGTAATGTCATAAAGGAAACATATCAAACCATTGTCAAACCTTCGGGATAAAGTATGTAATGTCATAAAGGAAACATATCAAACCATTGTCAAACCTCCGGGATAAAGTATGTAATGTCATACAAGGAACATATCAAACCATTGTCAAACCTTCGGGATAAAGTATGTAATGTCATACAAGGAACATATCAAACCATTGTCAAACCTCCGGGATAAAGTATGTAATGTCATACAAGGAACATATCAAACCATTGTCAAACCTCCGGGATAAAGTATGTATATGTCAATATACAAGATAAAATGCTGACTTCTACAAGGAACATATCAAACCATTGTCAAACCTCCGGGATAAAGTATGTAATGTCATAAAGGAAACATATCAAACCATTGTCAAACCTCCGGGATAAAGTATGTAATGTCATAAAGGAAACATATCAAACCATTGTCAAACCTCCGGGATAAAGTATGTAATGTCAATATACAAGATAAAATGCTGCAGTTTTGCATGTAAATAGACAACTAGATTTTTAGCCCATCTGATCGTTTGATTTTGGGACTGATCGGAAGAGCAAAATTGCTGAAAGTAGACCATCTTGGATTTTGACATTGTTAGATTTTATCGTGATTTCTGGAGAAGAACTTGATGAATCTTTCTCAAACTTCATATTTTGGTTTCCCATGTTCCCTAATTGTGCCCTTTCGATTTTGGAGAAACAAAATGGCTGAAATGCAGTCATCTTGGATTTTGCCATTGAAAGTTTTTTATCTTTTTTTTCTGGAGAATTTCATGAGAAGTACTTAATTTCATATGTAGATTCCCCTTTGTGCCTAGTTGTGCCCTTTTGATTTTGGAACTGATTGAAAAATTAAAATGGCTGAAAGACAGCAATCTTGGATTTTGACATTGAGAAGTTTGTTATCGTTATTTCTTGAAAATTAAGAACTTGCCACATCTTCCTCAAATTTCATATGTAGTTTCCTGTCGGTGCCTTGTTGTGCCTGTTTGATTTACGCGGACAGACAAACGAAATGGCTGAAAGGTGGCCAACTTGGAATTTGCCATGGAAATTTTGTAATCCCTATTTCATGAAAAGTACTTGATGGATCTTCCTCAAATTTCAGAAGTAGGTTCCTCTTGGTCCTTTAAGTTGTATTATTTTGTATTTAGGACTGATAAGAAAAAAATACAGTAATTAAAATTAAATACATGAAAGAGAAAAGAAGGGAAAAGATTCAACTTTTTAAGAACAAATAAAGACTGTCTATGGTGGGTGCCAAGATCCCTCTGGGATCTCTTGTTGATATCTGGAAATTAAGTTTTATTATTTTCATTTTGTCGTTTTAAAGTTACAGGAAAATCAAAATTTGCTCTAAACTTTGATAAAGCTTTATTTAATATCACCTTTTAAACAACTGAGCCCTGATGTTTGTTTGTTGTATCAAAATGTTTGACTTCTCTTCTTGTGTCCCAGGTTTGTATAGTAAATGATCCCCGTCCAAACAACCCTTATGATAAACTGTATACCGTGGAGTACCTCAACAATATGACGTCCGCCGAAACCGTCCTCTACATCAACCAGCCTATCCAAGTCCTGAAAGACCTGGCTCTCGCCGCAATTAAAGAAGGGGAGGTAAGTACCACCTGTATGTCTCAATCAAAGAAGGGGAGGAAAGTACCGCCTGTATGTCTCAATAAAAGAAGGGGAGGTAAGTACCGCCTTTTTGTCTCAATAAAAGAAGGGGAGGTAAGCATCATCTGTATGTCTCAATCAAAGAAGGGGAGGTAAGCACCGTCTGTATGTCTCAATCAAAGAAGGGGAGGAAAGTACTGCCTGTATGTCTCAATCAAAAAAGGGGAGGTAAGGACTGACTGTATGTCTCCATCAAAGAAGGGGAGGTAAGCCCCGCCTGTATATGTCTCAATTAAAGAAGGGGAGGTAAGCCCCGCCTGTATATGTCTCAATCAAAGAAGGGGAGGTAAACACCGCCTGTATATGTCTCAATCAAAGAAGGGGAGGTAAGCACCAATTGTATATGTCTCCATCAAAGAAGGGGAGGTAAGCACCGCCCGTATATGTCTCAATCAAAGAAGGGGAGGTAAGCACCGCCTGTATGTGTCTCAATCAAAGAAGGGGAGGTAAGCACCACCTGTATATGTCTCAATCAAAGAAGGGGAGGTAAGCACCACCTGTATATGTCTCAATCAAAGAAGGGGATGTAAGCACCACCTGTATATGTCTCAATCAAAGAAAAGGAGGTAAGCACCACCTGTATATGTCTCAATCAAAGAAGGGGAGGTAAGCACCACCTGTATATGTCTCAATCAAAGAAGGGGAGGTAAGCATCGTCTGTATATGTCTCAATCAAAGAAGGGGAGGTAAGCACCACCTGTATATGTCTCAATCAAAGAAGGGGAGGTAAGCATCGTCTGTATATGTCTCAATCAAAGAAGGGGAGGTAAGCATCGTCTGTATATGTCTCAATCAGATCAGTCTCAATGATTTTGGTCATACTGATACTTTCCAGTGTTAAACAAATTATGGCAGTTTTTTTACTTTTTTTCTGTCTTCATGCATGGTTCATCTTAAATTATAATCATTTACATATTGACTTCTTCCAAATTTAATAGTGTGCTTGGATGAAGGGCTTCCAAATCTGTTCAAATGAATGACCTCGACCCACTTTCAAGGTCACAGGGATCAAATATGTTAAAATCTTTAATTGTCAATAACCAAGATGTATATGAGACCTAACCATGCTCTATATGGTATTGTTAGAAACTTTTGAAAGTTAAAAAATGTTTGACATGAACATTTTTACAAGAAACCTATATACAGGGTAACTTCGTTATACCGCCACTTTTTGTCCGCAGCAATTATGTTGGTTTAACGAGGGTGGCGATAATATAGATATATGAAAATTATAACCATGAATTAAATTGCATAATAAATTGCATTTCCAACATCTACATTGGCATAAATTTATATCTGAAAATAGTTATTGATCTGCTTTTGCCGCATGCCATTCCAAATGGAACACTAAAGAGTTCCTCATTCTCCAAAAACAGAAAAATATGGCGTTATCGTCGAGGGAAATATATAGCGATTCGGGACGTTTGTATTTTAAAGGGTGTGGTGGATGGCGGTATGTGAAGGTGGCGAACTTCACGAGGGAATTATTTAGGACAGAAATCCGTTCTAGAGGTTTAGGTGGCGATATGCAAGGGTGGCGGTAGATTTGGGTGATGATTGGTATGTCATTTATAACTCGTACAAATATGATGGAGTGTCACTTTTAAGTCTTAGCCCATTTCTCTACGTCCAATTATGAGTGTATTTCTACTGTAGTTATCATTGAGTCAGTTGATGATCTGTTCTATTTTTCTTTTCAGCCTGTTTGGTTTGGATGTGATGTTGGCAAGTTTTTCAGCCGGAAGCCAGGGATTCTAGACCTAAACATGTGGGTGTTTGCTTCATTAAATAATAGTCTTGATGCTGTTTTTAGAATTTTGTGTAATCCTCTGTTTAGTACCTGTTTGCTCTGGACTGACTTTTCACAGGTTTATACAAATGCAGGATAATAAATGATTAGCCGAAATATATTTTTATAATGTTTTAAATATGGTTGTAAATAGTATAAAGCTGAAATACTTTATTTTAACTTTCCTTGCGAAACTTGATAAAACTTAAATCTTTCATATACATATTTTTCCATTCACAATCTTTCATATTTGTCCTTCATTTGATGATCACCTTCATAAAACTGAAATTTTTCATATACATTTTTTTCCATTCACAATCATTCATATTTGTCTAGTCACATCAGTATTTCAAAATTATTTTCCCATTTAAAAACCAATATTTGTATGAGTGAAGCACTTACAAAAAAATCAATATTCAAATATTCTGCAATATACCAGAAAAAGATTATAGTATTCAACAGAAAACAGTTAATAAAGTTAGAGTTATTGCATTGTGATTGGGGTGTGGGTGGAGATCACTCAATGGAGGAAAATGGTTGTATTATTGAATAATCATACCTGGAGGTTTATTACCTCAAAATCTTGATGGGCGTCTCCTCCTTAACATGTTAAATGTTTTCATTGGTGTGTTTTATGGAGTTAACTTCAACAACTATGCTGATTTCAGATAAACTTTACAGCTAGGAAACTGTTTTCTATAGGGCTTTCTCAAAAGTGTTGTTATCTCCCTTGTTTGTCATACATGTATCAATCATGGCTACATTGGGTAGTGTTTTTGAAACAAATTTGTGCCATGTAATTATGATGTCATCAATTGAAATTATGTCATCTGATTGTCACATGGAGCCAAATCATAACAAAAACACACTTCCCAGAAGTCCAACTTGTATCCACCATTGTTGCCTATCAAGGGGAATAACATCGTCGGATACCCACGGTTGATCTCGCTTCGCTAACTCACTCATCACCCGTGGGCAAACTCGCCGAGATATCCTCGTAAAATATGGTAATTCGTATATTAGAACGGACCAATGAGAACAATTCGGAACTCTCCAGTTTGAAGACCCGTTTCGTGGTACACCAAACACAACAATGGCTGCGCCCGCGAGAAAGCATGTAAACAGCGAGTAGAAGACGTGTTCATAACGATGGCGGCGTCAATTAAGTCTTGTGAATTTTGTTTAAAAATCATACGAGACAAGTCGTACAGGTCGTTGACTTCAAAAACGAGTCAAGAGAAATACAGTGCTACTTATCTAAGTTATGCTTCCGTATAGATTATATTACGCTAATTCTGATTGGTTTAAAATCCCATCGCAAAACTGCACTGGAACCAATCAAATGCTTCGTACATATTAATTACGTACGAGGATTTCTCGGCGAGTTTGCCCACGGGTGATGAGTGAGTTAGCGAAGCGAGATCAACCGTGGGTATCCGACGATGGGGGAATAACAACTTTTTGGGAAAGGCCAGTAGTCAAAGTTTACTCATTTTCTCCTGAAGACACATTTAAACTCTTCCACTTCAAAGGTTGGAATAGTTCATTATGAAATTTCAGGGGTGATAAAGTAAATGGAATTATGACCATTCTTTATTAAAATATAATAGATAAGACATTGTTAAGTGATATCAAAAGAAACAGGTTCACAATTTTTGCTTTGTTCTTCATGTTATCAATTTCGACATTGCATTATCAGTCACTTTAAGCTGATTTATTTACATTTCCACTGCAGAGAGACTAGATGAAGCTGCTATGCCCAATTTATCTTATTTTCCAGTAGCATATATTGGAACATCATGTGACATCATGATTATGATATCATAATTGTCGTGTTGGAGATTGCACTGCTTCACTGTCAACTGGTGACTGTATGTTCTCTCTCTGGATTTACCCTGACGTAGAAACATGCTCTGACTAATACTATATGTATACATCTGCATCAACTGTATATTGGTTAACAATACATGTAAATATAACTATATATTGGTTGTCATAGTTTAGACAATATTGGTGTGTAACATACATTGGCTTGTAGCTACATATTCAGCAAGTTGCGCTGGTGCGTACCATACAATATGTAGGTGCACCAATGTATATTACAAACCAATGAATGTAAAAAAAAAAAAAAAAAAATGTCCTCTGAATTTGAAAAATGAGTATATTTTGTCCTCAGAATCAACACTGACCTGGTTTTTGGCACCAGCCTGTTGGGGATGAATAAAGCTGAACGACTTCAGTATGGTGATTCCCTGATGACACATGCCATGACGCTAACAGCCGTTCATGTAGAGGTACAGTCAATATGTTTGTTAACATAAATATTCACACAGACTGTGATACACATGCCATGACGCTAACAGCCGTTCATGTAGAGGTACAGTTGACATGTTTGTTAACAGAAATGTTCTTGGACGACATATGTCATGGATGGCTCATTGAATAATGCTCAATCTTGTTTTTTACCTGGCCAGCAGGGTGTTCCATTCTTTGGAACATGAAAATGCACTGAGTCACCTGCCTTGTCACATATTTTTCCTGTTCTCCCATACCACTAAGCCCCGAGCCTACATTTGGTTTGGTTTGGTTTATTTTGTTTTATGTCCTATTAACAGCCAGAGTCACTAAAGGACCTGCCAGGTTTTGGAGGTGTAGGAAAGCCGGAGTACCCGGAGAAAAACCACCGACCTATGGTCAGTATCTGGCAGCTGCCCAAGGTGGGTTTTGAACTTAAAACCAGGACACCTTAACCACTCGGCCACCACGAACCAGAGGTGGAGGGCTAGTGGTAGAATGTCGGGACACCTTAACCACTCGGCCTCCGCGGCCCAGAGGTGGAGGGCTAGTGGTAGAATGTCGGGACACCTTAACCACTTGCCACCACAAACAAGAGTTGGAGGGCTAATGGTAGAATGTCGGGACACCTTAACCACTTGCCACCACGAACCAGAGGTGGAGGGCTAGTGGTAGAATGTCGGGACACCTTAACCACTCGGCCTCTGCGGCCCAGAGGTGGAGGGCTAGTGGTAGAATGTCGGGACACCTTAACCACTTGCCACCACAAACAAGAGGTGGAGGGCTAATGGTAGAATGTCGGGACACCTTAACCACTTGCCACTACGAACCAGAGGTGGAGGGCTAATGGTGGAATGTCAGGACACCTTAACCACTCGGCCACCACGAACCAGAGGTGGAGGGCTATTGGTGGAATGTCAGGACACCTTAACCACTCGGCCACAGCGGTCCATTGCCAGGGCCAACAACAGTGATTAATATAAGATAAAACTAAATGAATGTCATGGAGATGGAAACCAACTCTACGGGCTGTGCGGTTGCAAGATAAAGTCAACTTGTAAAGAATCTATTGGAGTACGAAAATTTTCATTGAGTCTGCATAATTTATAGTAAGGGCAATTTGGTATGAAAGATAGGCAATCTCAAAAAGTAACAGGTAGATTATATAGCCTGAAACAACCTAAGGCCACAACAGTTCATAATTATAAATTGGCCTACAAATTGGTTGGCAATACTTAAACACTGACATGTCAGACAGGGCCCAACTATCTTAGTCGGACTCCAATAGTTATAACCTTGATGTTTTGTTTTTTGCTACCAACTTTGCTTCATTATGTTTTAACATAATGTTTAGCAGTTAAGAGATGTAAATGTTTGAAGTTTGGTTATTGTATGTAGTTAGACACAGTGAGGAACCATTGGCATCACCTTGGCATCCACCTTTGAATTTTCAAAGCCATTAGATATTTTTGTCTTTTGCTCTTTGGGTCAAGGTCGCCTCTTTGGGTCAAGGTCGCAATGACCTGATGAGAACACACTGCACATTATCTAGTAGTGGTTAATAAGTAGACAAAGTTTCATCCCTCTACTATGATAGGTTATTAAGTTATGGGAAGGAGACAAATGTGTTTCACAATAATGAGGTCCCATGATAAAACAATAATTTTAGACATTGACCTTTAGAGGACAAAATTCATTGAGGTATACAACACTTTCTAATAGTGGTTAACAATCATGCAAAGTTTCATCACTTTACTGTGACAGGTTACAAAGTCATTGAGCCGAAACCAATGTGTATTAGACGGAGACGGACAAATGTACAGAAATACACGGACAGTGATCACTAAAGGGTGTTCGCTCTTTGTGGCGGGCCCTAATAGCTTGTTTCATAATTTTTTGTGCTAAATAATTAGTACATTGTACATTGTATCTAGTTTTGTGTACTTTGTTAATAATAATACATGATATAATTTAACACTTTATTTGCCCATTTGAGGAGCCTTGTAGTGAGAAATTCTCTGTATTTCATCTCAGGATGAGAAGAGGACTGTGAGGTGGCGTGTGGAGAACTCCTGGGGAGACGCTGACGGAGATAAAGGTATATATTCCAGTTTGTACCACAATACCCTGTGTTATTCCACTCCCAGACCAATGTATAAATGTGCTGACTGTTGGATAAATATATGTTATATACCACTAGTGGAATATGACCTTCCAGAGGTTTGATTGGTCGAGAAGTTGAACTTTGACCAGAAATCACATGGTTCAATGCCACATGCGGTGTCTGTCTCATGTTGTGCAGAAACAACTTTTTAACTACTTATCAAAAACTGTTTGTCTGATTTTGATTAATATTTGTGAAACTTATAAGATTAAAATCGGGATCAGGACCTAGCTAAACTCCAGGAGGGACAGAACCCAATCTAAGGTTTAAGGGTGGGTCATAAGTGGTTGCAAAGGGCAAAATCTTCAAAAGGCTTCTCTGAAACTTCTCTGAAAAAGTAGATTTTCACCAATATTTTGTAAAATGATGATCAGATAATGTTTAGACTATTCAAAAGGTGCCCAAGGGGAAGGGCCATGCATGGGGTATAGAGCAAAATCACAGCTAGAGCCATAAGCGATTATAAAAGGAAAATCTTGAAAGATTTTACAGAAACAATTAAACGGGTGGATTTGCACGATTTTATAAAACAGGCCATAATGAGCTGGTGCCATATATTGTGTCTAGCACATATGCAAAACATGAGATTTTCCCTTTTGGTATAAGGGAGACAACTTGTATATGTTTCATTACTCGAGAATAAAGGCAATAAAATCAAAGGTAATTTGTTTTAAATATTTTATCCGAAATATTAATTGGTTTTCAGTTTGACCTAGCTCTCCTACGGCCCATATGATGTACTTGGGATATATTTTACAAATGTTTGAGATTTCCAAGGTTTTCCCGTAATAGTTTTGAAGTTTGCAAATTTGTTGCATGATCCTTGAATGAATATGAATTTCTTATGCATTTCATTTATGTTAAGATCAAACTTATTTTGTGTCTTATTTTTAGTATGCAGAATATTCTGTACTAATTTACATTATTAGCTCACTTGACCAAAGGTCCGGTGAGCTTATGACATGGCACAGGGTCCATCTGTCCGTCAACATTTTCTTCAAATCGCTACTAGTCTTGATTGGATGTTGACAAAATATGGTCAGAAACATCCTTGGGGGAACGGGAACAGATTTTGCATAAATGGAGACTCGGACCCCTAAGGGGCAGGGCCCAATATGGGAAATAGAGGCAATTCCTTTAAATTGCTACTAGTCATAAAGTTATTAATGGATTTTGACCAAATATGGTCAGAAACATCCTTGGGGTAAGGGGAACAGATTTTGCACAAATGATGACTCTGATCCTCAAAGGGCCAGAGGGGTGGGGCCCAATAGGGGAAATAGAGGTAATTCCTTTAAACCGCAACTTGTAATAAAGTTATCAATGGATTTTGACCAAAGTTGGTGGGAAACATCCTTGGGGGAAGGGGAACATATTTTGCATAATTGGTGACTGGCCCCAAATAGCCAGAGATTCGGGGACCAATAGGGGAAAAAGAGGTAAAGCCTTTTAAATCACTACTTATTCTAAAATTAAATGGATTTTGGCCAAATTTTGACCAAAGTAATGAATGGATCTTTTTGGAAAATATTTTACCATGATTATCTAGATACCAATGTATTCAGGTGAGCGATACAGGCCCTCTGGGCCTCTTGTATATGATTATCATTTATGAAAACTTATGCTTTTGTGTCTATATTTCATTATTCGTCCTCCTTGTATTACAGGATTCATTGTCATGACAGATGACTGGTTCTCCGAGTTTGTTTACGAGATTGTCGTGGATAAGAAGCATGTCCCGTCTGAAATCTTGGATGTTCTGAACCAAACGCCTGTAGTCCTGCCAGCTTGGGACCCGATGGGGTCACTCGCGAGCAACCGACGTGCTGACAACACTGCGAAGCTGTAGTCATCTCCGGTTATACCAGCTTTCTTCAATCTGAGGAATAATAGCAATAAATGGACCTTCGTCTGTTTCAGGACAAGAGGTCATGAACTTCAAAATCCATATCAACTGTAAAAAAAGAATATAGTTATTAGTATTTTAGTGATTGATTTTGTGTACATGTTGAGATAATTGTGATGTTTAATTTATGCAGACTTTCTTTTACATGTACAGTGTACCGTTATACATAATTTATTATGTTATTATTTCCCCTCAAACCAATAGAAAAATGTACTCATAATTACCATTTATTCACAATATTTTGTTCAATATTTGATCATTCTTTTTTTCAACAGTTGAACCCCACTTAATAATGATGGATTTTGATTATTCTTTTGTCCTGATATTTCTGTGATTTGTTTTGTTCAAACAAAACCAAATAATCGTATTCGCCATAACTGGCACCCCACCCCACCCCCCTTCTACGGAGGTATTAACACAATATAAGCACCACTTTTAATCATAACAGAACTAAATGATTTAAAAGCGCATTAAATCTCACTGTGCACAGGTTCACAAGAAAAGAACCAAAAAAAATTGGTAAATTGTCCGAAAGTGCATGATGATAATATAATCTTGCATATCAGGAGTTCTACCCATTTTTGCATAATATGTTGTACTTCCACTTCATATTTACTTTATGAAAACATTTTTCATCCAGATCCTAGTTTTGTTATCTTATTAGGTGCTCCCTGTGGAACTATTTTTTAGGCGCCCTGGGCCACAGGTGTCAACCTCTGAAACCTCAAATGAGGGAGATCTCCCTCTTTCAATATTTTCAATCAAGGAGAAAATGTGTGAAATGCGACTGAAACTGCATTGCTCAATTTGTCTTTCCCTTATTATGTATCAAAATAACTTCACAAAGTATTCATTTGATCCAGATACACCTATTGTGGTTCATTACACATATCCTGCAGTAACTAGGATCTCATTTGACCACAAGATGTAGATTTCCAGTCATTGTGGATTTGGACTTAAATGAGGGAGATGTCAAGGGAGATTGTTAAATGTTTGTCAAAATGAGTTTTAATGAAGGAGGGTTGAAAGGTATGCCTGGGCACTGATTACGGTACCTACATCTATCGTTCCATTTCATGTTCTAGTTATCGCCTTTGACATGTCCTGAAAAATGCCATTTAAAACTGGTGATTTGTTTCCAGTGTGGAGCATTCTGTTGGAAATCATTTATCTTTTTAAACACCGGAAAACTCTTATTTTGTACATTAAAACACCACATGAAACCTTGACTTGCTCAAAATTAGATCGCAAGCTCTCTTGATCAAATATAGATAGCTTATAATTAAATCAAATCCGTTTTAAATAGTATCTTTCTTTGCAAGATTAAAACAATTCTTTGCAAGATTAAGACAAAATGGTGAATTTTTGTAATATATATATACCAGTATAAATTAATTTTTATTGTATGAATATAGCGGAATTTGACTGGATTCATCTGTTGCTACCATGTATAGCTCATGAATTAGTAGAGCGTCCATCTTAGAGTTAAGAGGTATCCGGTGTAATTTTTAATTGTTACAGTTACTAATCTATTAAATATTTATTTAAATAATTAATGTACAATAGAAATCTCTGAAGTTTGATTTAAGTCTATCTGGGGTGGAAATAATTAAGATTTGTTTATACGGTTAAAATCATTTAGAACTGATATAGAAACTGACCTTAATTCTTTTGAAGGCCCAATATACACATCTTCAGGGAATTTTTTGTGATTCTAAAAAATTCTGAAAAAAAATCCAGTTGACAATGCAAAAATAAGGCTTAAATGAAGTAAACCTGAGCGGTAACTACAAAGACATTTAACTTGTGACAGAAAATTCCTAGGATTCAAAATAATTTTTAGGTAGGTGTGGACCACTAAAACAACAAGGTAAAGTTTGACGACATTTCAAAATGGATGCATGTTTATTTACAAATACTGAGTTTCAACTGCTACCTTAGTATGAAGATTTCATCTTGAATATTGCTTATATCAGTTAATTTTAACAAAATCTATAAATATAGCAAGTTACTAGGCTTTATTTTTGCTTAAACTTTTAATCTTTTCTGAAAATTACATATTGGGCCTTTAGTTCTTTGAACACATGTGAAGTATTTTTCACCACTTTCTTTACTTCAGTTTGGTTTTTAATACCGGTAGCTAGTATATAATTATGACGCTTTCAATTCACAGACTAATAACATGTATCCTATAGGCCTGTTACCCAAGTGTACTTACCAGTATATTTACCGTATCCAAATAACTAATTTGATAAAGCCAACTTTACACCTTTGTGTACATCACTGGTCATTTGTATTATCAAGACGACAGAATACATACATATTTAAATACAGTACTATTCATCTAAAACTTCACATAAAATCTCTTACTTGTTATGATGCATGAACCTTTTTATCATGTATATTCACGTTCTGAATCAAGCATTCCAGGTGCAAAGATTGATGAAACAAGAGAGCAAGGAAATAGAATAAAATATGTGATTGTTCATAAAATACCCGATTGTTGTATGGTCTCAAATGAATTTGCATTTATACACATTTTTTAAAACTTAATTATCATCTACCAGTCAAATTTTTGACATGTACAATCGAATTGTGAATCTTTAATTTAGATATGTTGTATTCAATGTATTTTTTTCTTTTTTGGAAATGTTGTATTTGATTCAATTTTGATGTGCTATATATATTTTTTGTAATCTCAACCAATTTAAAAACCAATCAAAGTGCTTTTACTTTTTATGTTGTTATCCAAATTCTGTAAAATTGTTTTCAATGGGTTTATGGAAAGCCAATTCAGAACCATAAGCATGATGTAGGTTGCAAAATTGAAGTGAAATTGTTGACCAATCACCTTTCAATTTATCAAAGGAGAAAAAACAAGCAAGTATTTAAAAGGTGTTTGGCAGAAATCATTGATTACCCCACACTCCAACAAGAGTGATTAGTATAAATTGAATAACTTGTTTCATAATTGTTATAAAACAAATAAAGTTTACATTTTAAAAGCATCAATGTTTAATAAGGATATTTCTCTGGCACATAGCATGCTTGTTCTGATGTTGGTTTGAACCATACAAACTTGATTATATTAATCATGCAATGTTATTTCTAATCATTTTATGTACACATATATTGATTTTGTATTTATAGTTGACATATAGCACATGTATTTATATCATTAACCAAATCCGAGAGTAAATACATGCTATTTGTATGTTGAATTTTGTCAGTTTTTATTTTGGTTCCGTACAAGTGCGTTTTAGAAAGACACACAAAGAATCTGGAAATTGTTAAGTGAAGGCATGGAATTGGTTTGTGGAAATTAGCAGAAAAACCATTATACCTCCATTCTTTCTGGATAACTTTTACTAAACTTGTGGACCTATTTTCACAAAACTTCACAGGAATGTCAGGCAATGTGTATAGATGTGCACCTACATGTTATGAATCCAAAAGTTTGGTTGCTATGAAAACTGGTTACTATGAACAGGTTTTTTCTAAACTTTTACTAAACTTGTGGACCTATTTTCACAAAACTTAACAGGAATGTCTGGAAAAATGTGCAGATGTACATGTAGCTTTTATGATTTCGAAAGTTTGGTTGCCATGGTAATTGGTTACTATGAACAGGCTTTTTCTTGTCCGGAAAATTCCTCCTTTACTTGTGGACCGATTTTCACACAACTTCACAGGAATGTTAGGTAACAACTGTAGATGTGAATGCAGCCGTTTTAATGCCAAAAGTTTGGTTGTCATGGTAACTGGTCACTATTTACAAATTTGTCTTGTCTGAACTCCTAAACTTGTGGAACGAAGGGTAAAAATGACCTTGAACCATTGTGCACGATCGGTCATGCATACACTTTTCCTTCAAACAACTTCTCAAAAGTCGAGCATCTAGGGTGCTGATATAATGCATGTAGCAAGCTAGGATAAAGGGCTAAATAGTTTAAAATAAATGACCTTGAATTTTATGGTCAAGCTTGGATGAAAAAATACAAAGATTTAAAGAGAGGGCTTGTATAGGATTTGGCTGTTGGTTAATTCCTATTGAATATTACTTCCATAAAATCTTTGTGAAATGAAAACAAGTTTGTTAAAAGGTATGACCTCGACCTACTTTCAAGGTCACAGGGGCAAATATATATAAATCTTCAAGCAACTTCTCAATAACCAAAAGGCTCAGGGAACCGATATTTGGCCTGCAGCATGCTAGGATGAAGGGCTACCAAATTGCTCAAATGAATTACCTTGACCCACTTTCAAGGTCACAGGGATCAAATGTGTTACAAACCTTCAAGCATGCCGACATGAAGAGCTACAAAGTTTGTTCAAATGAATGACCTTGACTTATTTTCAAAGTCGCAGGGGTCAAATGTCTAACAGATGACTGTTAGGGTCCATGGGGCATTTTGTTTATTTCAAATTTCTGGTACCATGGTAACTAGGCACTACATGCATATTTTAGTGCCCAAACTTTAAACAATTTTGCTCCGACTTAATAGGAAAATTTAGAAGCATGTGGCAACACAATTTGATACACATTTTTCTTACATGTTTTGGATCCACCATCTTGGCCTCTGAATAACAGTTCCAGTTGTCCAATGACTCGGGGTCGTTATTAGTAAGCCATCCTTGTGACAGTTCTAGCTAGTTCATCTAAGGATACTTTAGTTCAGATTTTGTTTTCTTATCTGCCCATACCATTACTATTCGATCATAATTTTAAACAATTTCCCCATCACTATAGGAGATGGCATGTCACCCATTCACCCGAAACAATTCCAACCATTAAATTGGAGGTCTAAATGTATAATTCTATCAAAACTTCAAACGTAACAAAGAGCACTTAATTTGTAACAATCTGTGGGGAACAGGTGATATGACCTGGCTGTCTGCCATGTCGACATGAAACTGTGCTAGTGTCATTGGTATACTGTACATAGTTTGATAGTAATGTGGTCTAATTACTTTAGTTTTAGCAAAGAGTTTGAAAGATACACGTTTCGCTACACCAATGTAATGTACTACCGAAATCAGTTGGGCAAGAACTTCCAATTGAAAACCAGTATGGTTGCTCTTTCTCTAGCCTTGACCATTGGACCCTGAGATGCAGTGATGTCCGAGGTTAACTTGTATTTCATCTCATAAAGTTTGGACAAAAATGTATCAAAGATGAAGCTGTTATGATTGTATTGAGATGGATGTGACGCGACGGACACGGGTTACACCACACTAAGTCTATGAATAACGAAATCAAACTGAATTATGTTTTATTCAGATCATTTTATTATGAATTTTTTTTTAGAAACACGAATGGTTGATATATAAATGCTTCAGTAAAAGAAGCAGAGGATTTTGGGTAACACACATACAATCACACATGACCACTCTCTCTCGCACACTTACTATGCAAATGGTTCAAATGTGAACATGAACACATCGAACTCGCAAAAGAAATAAATATTTTATATCACATTGATCACTTCAAAAGCACTAGACTGTTTTTTGTTTTGCTCATTTCAAAGAGATCAACAATCTTCAATCCATTTTACGTGAAATACTCACCCTCTTTCATTTAACTTTCAAGAATATTTTTGGTCATAAATCACCTCTTCCATTCACAAGTCAGAAAAGCTCATTCATGGAATACAGAAAAAGTATTCAACATGCTATAACAATGTTTTGCTGAATATTGAGACAACTGGTGACTGTCAAAGACTTTGAAGGCATTTCAGCCCTGTGACTTGTTCATATACGCTTCAGCTTTATAACTGTCTGGAGCTGAACAGTGCTCAACATGATGCAATACCCCATAAAATCATTTGTTCAATTAAAGCCCTAACTAGCTGACCTACATCGGCCTGCCACGCCCCCTTCCCATACCGCCGCCTGGAGCTCCGCCTTCTCCTCCAGCCTTTGGGTTTCGTATCGTCTCGTCCACAGATAAGATAAGACAGGCAGCCTCAGCTGCGGCTGTAAGTGCGTTGATCTTGACAACGGCTGGTTCCCAGATACATCCTACGAAGTTGTCGGCTATATCTTCAGTCATCACATCCACACCATACCACATGGAGCCTGTCAAAAGAGATAATGTATAGGTGTGTACAACTTTTAATCCAATTCAGTTTTTACCCTCGGGCACGAGGTCCTATGTATCATTACGGTAGACCTTAATCAACAACATAATTTATGGTGACTACCTGTGGAAGGTAAAATTAACACTGCAGGGCAAATGGATTTTATAGTCAGAAATATCCAGTTTAAATTCTGTTTATAACAAAACACACTTTCACCTAAAACATCACAAAACTGAACTCTCTCAGCATAACTTTAGCGCTTCATGATTATACACACAATTAATATATAAATATTTCAAAGATTTCAAGGTTGTTGTATTCATATACTCTAACACAAAAGGTGAATGTATCTATAGCTTTGTGTAGGCCCCTATAGTGGATGAACTGTTTTTCATTTAACAAAGAATCATTGATTATTTTTTCGTATGCAACTTGAATTTCCAAAATAAGCCAAAAGCTACTGAGCAAACTAAAAAGAACATTCTATGTTTCAGAGAGGTAGTAATTGTAGTCATATTAGCACTTGGGCACACAGATAAACATAGGAATAGGGTTGGGGGGAGGGTAATCAATAACAGGAACAATGAGTTTACACAAATACTGACCACTGGCATGTTTCTGTCGGAGTTTGTTGAGAATGTTTGTAGCATCAAAGCCAGCATTTTCACAGAGCTGACGTGGAATAACCTCCAATGCCTTGGCTATAGCAGCTATCAGCAACTGCTCTTTACCGGCAATGGTTCGGGAGTAGTCCCGCAGGTACTTGCTCAACTCCATCTCAACAGCACCACCACCTACAACAAGATGACTTATTTATAGTCTTCATTATAACATCTATTATGGCTTTACACAGTTCATGGATTCATAAGACATCTTTACAGTTCATAAGACATCTTTACAGTTCATGGATTTGTAAGACATCTTAACAGGTCAGGTATTCATAAGACATCATAAGACATCTTTACAGTTCATAAGAAATTTTTACAGTTCATGGAATACACGATTCATAATTATAAGACATCTTTACAGTTCATGGATTCATATGACATCTTTACAGTTCATGGATTCACAAACATCTTTACAGATAGGGTTGTGGACTAGACAGCAGCAGACATAATATACTCTACTCGTAACAGATTTACGAACTCTTTAATTCTCAAGTATAGAAAGGTTAAAGTAACATACATCCTTAAATATCACAGTAGATATATTACCTGCTACAACAGCATCATTCTTCATGGCCCTTCTCACTATCATAATAGCATCGTGGAGGGATCGCTCCGTTTCCTCTATGAACTGTTCAGCTCCACCTCTCAGGATTAGTGTGCAGGTCTTGGCTTGGGGACATCCCGTGAAAATATTGTACCTAGGAATAAAAGAAAAATTTGTATGTAAAAAGTTTACATGAAATGTTGAACAGGGAATGCAAGTGCTGAAATATGTCCTTCCAATGAAACAACTAAATGCTAAGGACTGTTACAGATTTATTCATAATGGAGACCCTTGCCACCTGTTAAATATTGAAAGTGATTCAATAAAAGAAATAGCAAGCACATCTGATTTCAGAAATTTTGTCAGAGAAAGCTTGGCTTGCAAAAGCCAAAACATTGCAAGTATGGTCAAGATCTCTCTTAATAATTTCCCAAAGCTTTGGCCCTCTCATATCCATGGGAAAGGAAAGAGAGGAATTTGACATACTTTGGATATCTCTAACATTGGAGTTACGAGATAATATTTTGGTGAAATAAACATAACCTAACATTTAATGAATCTCTATTAGCAGGAAGCTAGCACCTATAATATATAACAGGCGTAACAGTCTTAGAATTTGAATTTGATAAGACATATAGATATTTTACTGACTCTCTGAAAATTTGATAGAAAATACATTTTAAGAAGGAAATTTCATTTGCAATATATATATGAAGTAAACAATAAATTAAGAAAATATGTGTATGATGAGGAAAAGAATGAGCAACAAGAACATGGTTATCATTGTTTCATGATGTCTATGTTTCCTTAATTATAAGAGACCTACAATGATTTTCGTAGCAATTGTTTATGTGTCTGTAATTAAGTTTGAACACTGATCATGAGAAATGATCATGAAATACCTGACAAGTTTGATAACTAAAAGTTGATATTAACCTTTCTCCTCCTACTTGGATTTCCTCAAACTTTTCACAGCGGCCTAGGACACTGTCATCTAGACTCTGAATGGAGGTTTGGATGGATCCTCCACACGCCTTCATTGTCCGCCTCAAATCTTCATCTGCTACACGGCCCGCACAGAACATGTCTCTGTAAGGTCAACAAGGTTATATATTTTAGCTTTATCAGACATCATGTACCCTCTATAATTCCTGCGTGGAGTTGAATACTTTTCATTCAATAACTTTTTTGCTTGATGTTTTTGACAAATCATTAAAGGCCCAATATATGCAACTTCAGGCAAAACTGGAAGCGAAAATCAAGCCTGATAACATATTATATATACAATTTATAGATTTAGTTAAGATTATTTATTATCAGCAATATTCAAAATGAATTCTTGCGCCGTTACCGGTGTCTTCTACCTTCGGCTTGTTGTTGAAGAGGGACTCACCTGAATTATTTTCAATTTTTGATTTTTTGTTTTGTGTTTTGTTTCCTTAATGTTAGTTACTGTTCAGGTTTACTTCGTTTTATACTTATTTTAGCATAATTTTTCAGAATCCCGAATAATTTCCAGAAGTTACGTATATTGGGCTTTTAACGTTTACCATAACATGGTGCCATCTAGTCATTAGCCATACACTTTCACTACAAATGATGAACAAGAATCTTGGTGTTTGTTTCAAAAACTATGGTGGAGATCTCAACATATTCTCCATCAACTCTCAAGAAACAGAAGACAAAGTCCGAACGAGAGCGTCCCTGTCCAGAACGGAGTGAGACACGAGTCAGACAGAGTCATTGATCTACCACAGGTGTAACACTGGAACCAGCTACACAGAACTGGTCAGCTGACTTACCCGTGGAGAAAACTATATAAATACATTGTTTTAAATTGGTTGTTTACTGGCTACAGTCTAAAAATAAACCTTTTTCATTTCATGTACAAAAAATTGCACAAGCCAAGTGCTTACCTTGACATGCATTAACTTTTGAACAAAACAGTATTACAGGGCAACAGAATGTGACAACATAGATACCTTTATACAAAATGTTAATATATTTCGAGACACCTGCTCTGCTGATTTTATTTACTGGTTAAGAAAGTCATGCTGTTACCTTTTGGAAATAGATTTTACCAAACATGATCGAAAACTATCCTACACTTGAATCTTGCATGTCTTGACAATTCCACACAAATCTTGTGATACTTACCTGTCGGCAAAATACTGTGTGGCTACATCGCCAATGGGCAGCTTGGACAACACGACTTTAGCTCCACTTTCGTGAATTTTATCTAATTTATCATAAAGGATTTTCCATTCTGCATCAACTATAGACTGATATTCCTGCAAAAGAAAATGAAACAACTCCACCTCAGATAAACAGTAGATTTAACATTAGGTCATATAAAGTATTGCTTCCTCAGATTTTATCTTAACATTGTTTCATCAGACTATCAATACAAATCTAATCGTTGAAACAATGTGATTGCTTTCACAAATCTGTGTTGAAAGATTTCGGGTTGCACATTCACAATAAATAAATGCACTGAACAGACGACTAATAATGGACACTGCCAGAGCCTAAGCCAGGGATCACTTTGAGGCGAGATTTTGGGATTTTTACCCATATCTTTTCTGAAAATCTTATTGAAATTTCAAAATATTATTACTTTATATAGAAAAATCTCATAGAAATTTTACTAATCTAATGAAATCCCTCAAAAGTCTCCGATAGGTTTTAAGAGCCACAATTATCCCTGTTAAGCTCACTTGCCCATCAGGCAGGTTAGCAAAAATAGCTTGATAGCGATTCATGTTTGTCATGTATGCCTGCACTCCTTGATTGCTGCCAAAGTTTGGTTCCAGTTTTAAACACTTGATGTGGATGTCTTGAATTTTCTATTGACTTTCTTTAGATCTGAGTCTGCTGTTTTCTGTAAGATAGGTTTAGACGGCTGAAAAGTGACCTTGATGTAACAGAGCTGTCCAACATACCTCTACGCTGTCAACCCGCACTTCAGCATTGTCTTTCTCAGCCTTCAGTTCTAGTTCCACATTGAGCAGGGCAATCTTCGGGCTAACGTAGGTCTTCGGCTGCATTTCAAACCCAGCATAACTGAAGGTCTTTTTGAATGCTACTCCAGCAATTAATCTAGAATCCTGCAAAGAAACCCGAAGTTAGTTGTTTGATTTGATAAATCTCATAACTTTTATATTATGGTGTAATACATGAATTGTAATTTGTAAACTGTGTAGGTAATCTTTTAGAAAAAACAACTCTAGAATGGGTAAAATTAGCTGAGATTATCCTTACAGATTCATTTATTTCATAAAGCTTTCTTTTAAAAGAATTCCCAGCAAAATTTGAAGACAAAGTGAGGAAATGAAACTTGGGACTCCATCTAAGGGGGATAACTCAACCAATATGAAATTGATATAAAAATGCTTTTCTTTTTTATATTGTTTTGAATTCTATATGATTGTAATTTATTCACCACTTTGTTAATTGTTGGAACAACCGTTTAAGTCTACGTTAAATACAAAATTATCTGTCCAAGTGAACTTGACTTACAAGAGAAAAATACAATTGCAAGTTTAATCAAGTATTCTTCTATAATTTCCCAAAGCTTTGGCCCTCGATATCCATGTCAGGGAACATAGAGGAATTTGACAGACTTTGGAATGTATTGAACAGTAGCCCGAGTAGTTACAGCGGCAACAAGAAGCATAAACAGTCGACAACATTTTATTAACATTACTTTGTAATGGTATGCAAACAATACCAAACATAATTGACCTATTACACAGTAGAGGACCTCTTTCACGAACAATGGGATTTTGCCCACGACCTGATTTAATCCAAACTAGGTGTCATGTATAGCACCCAAGCATACTTTCCTGAAACAGTGTTTAAAAAATTCAAAAGGTCCATGGGGCCTGAACTATGAACATCTTTGTGATGTTTTGCAAGAGTGTGTGGCAAGGTTCAGAAATGGCTCCATAACAAAGACAAGGAATTACCACACAGAAACATATTATCTCTTATTTTGTCCATAAGAACCTGCTTGACATTTTAACATACCATACATAGATAAATGTGACACATACGGAAAAGTACCCAGATTGAAATACGGGAAAATGGCGTTTTATGGTATATTTTTTTAGCAGAGTACACTTTTTGGAGCAGTGTACCTTACATTGTTCGTGAAAGAGGTCCTTTACTTTCTCCCACAAAATTTTACTCGACTTTTTTTACCTTAACCTTGTCAAATATAGTTCAACTTGAGATATATTTGCGTTTGACTCTAGTATGAAGTTTCAGAAATGAAGAGGCTTAGTCTTGAGGGATGGAAAAGCATTTCTATCGACATTAACAAGACTATGACAACCTGTAATCACTAGCCCTCCAATACTGCGTTGCAGAGTCGAGGGCTAAGTGGGGCAGTAGACAGGTATTGACCACATGTAGGTGGTTTTTCATTGGGTACTCTGGCTTCCACCTCACACCGAAGCCTGGCAAGTTCTTAAATGACCCTAGCTGTTAATTGAGAAACACAAGCAAATGATAAAAGAAATATTCATGCCAACCCACTCAACCATTGGACAACTTTACCTCTAATCCACCTCCTGTGACTTTCTTCACACCGATCATGTTCAGTGGCAACAATTCATCCAACAAACTGACGGCTTCAACAACCATCTTGGCAAAGAACTCTTTCTGATGAGCCACAAGTTTGGAGCTGAGCGTTGTAGCAGCACATTTCTCCAACAAGTTTTTCTGCTCACTGAAAATGAAATGGAGGAAAAAGATTAATTTCTAAGAAGTTTTTTTCTCTCGATATTCCTGAAAGTGGGCGAGTGTGAACTCAAAAAGTATTTTCCACTTACAGTTTCAAACCATATGGTGAAGAATTTAACATATTATTTAAAACTTTACACTAAAATAACTTTAAACAAAAGTGCAAATGAGAGTTTCTTCTTCCAGAATGGACCGAGACCCAAGTCAGTTACAGTGGAACCAGCTAAGGGCCATTCCATAATTAATCATGTGGGGGACATGGGAGGCACCTGTATTAATATATCACGGGTGGTGGGGTTAAAATCATATCTGCACACTACTCCTTATATTAATAAATCTCTTTTTAATATTTGATGGGCAGAGGGGCCTCTGAAAAAGTGTCTCCCGCCCCTCCCCTATGGTTAATTCTGGAACAGCCCCAAGAAAACTGGTCACCTTATCTGCAGAGAAAAACTTTTATAAACAGACACAATATATATTACTGGTATGAACTTAGTTGATTGTTGAAAAGGTTCATGTTGTGGTATTTTGAACTGTACCTTCTAAAATGGTTGATTTGACTCCATTTTCAAAATAACATTTTTGGAGTTTTACACTTTACTTACTTTGAACTTGAAGCATGCTTATCTACCTAGTTACTTCTATATGTGAACTTAACTTATCACACTAATTCGTAGTTTGTTGCTTCAACAGAAAAAAAGGTCCTGAAATGAGCCATGATCCAAAAATTATGATCATGCATGTTTGTTTGTTTGTTTCAAAAACTATGGTGGAGATCTCAACATATTCTCCATCAACTCTCAAGAAACAGAGGACAAAGTCCGAACGAGAGCGTCCCTGTCCAGAACGGACCGAGACACAAGTCAGACAGAGTCATTGATCTACCACAGGTGTAACACTGGAACCAGCTACACAGAACTGGTCAGCTGACTTACCCGTGGAGAAAATTCCATTACCAATAAAACTTTATTTACAAATATTATTATAACAAATTAATGAAAAAATGCTCCATTTTCCATAACTTACTTGGGGTCATCTTTCTTAATCTTGATTGATATTTCTTTAATCCTCTGTACAGACTAAAAACAAACCAAACAAAATTGTTAAATAATTTCATGAACAATCAGTTCATGCACAAAGCCATGTTTTTAGTATAAATCAATTCTTGCTGACATAATTACATGTTACCAGGACTGTTTTTAGATAATTTCATTTCCTTGCCCTGTAGTTGATTCTTTGTTCAAGTAGTTGATATATGTTTACTTCTTCCCCTGTTTTTTTTTTTTTATTTTGCTTTTAATTTATAAATAAATGTCTTTTGTAATGAACATAGAAAGTATTTTACATCTTTTGACAGATTGTATGTAGCCACACATTACAATTATGGCAAGTTCTAGTGTCAAGAAATTTTTCTTTGATATACATTTCAAATGGTACGTAAATTTGGAAGTTCAAACCATATCATTGAATCTTGAATATTGGGCAAATTCGCAAAAGTACAGTTATGCTTCCACAGGGACATGGTTTCTGCTTTAAATAGAAATAAAATTATATATCTATGAAGACTATTTAAGTATTGGGACACATTTCTTTTCCTCAAACAATTAACCTGCAGAATGGAAGGCCTATTTTCGAGACCTTATTTACAGATGGCACGTGAAACCCACCAGTGCTGCAGCCTTCCTGTAGGCTCGGACCAAGACCTGTGGGTGAACATTTTCTTCCACATACGGCTTTGCTTGCTTCAGAAACTCGCCGGCCAATAGAACTACAGAGGTTGTGCCATCACCGACCTATAAACACAAGTCAAATTCAATTAAATATTCAAAGAACAGAGGAAACTTTTCAGATGTAAAAAAAAAAAAAAAAAACTAAAAGTCCATTACTGATTATGGTTCAAATGACACATGAAAACATTCAAGAGTTATCGAGATAAGGAGCTCACCTGAAAATTATCAGTTAAATAATGCTACCGATATTTTTATCATGTACTGCATGAAAGTATTATATTTTAATTTTAAAACGTAGATGATGGGATCATTTATACATGTACTACATGACCTAAAAACTTCTCAAATGAATATTTTTATTATCTTTTTTTATATTTGAAAGAATAGATATATAGATTCATGTTTGTTTGTTTCAAAAACTATGGTGGAGATCTCAACATATTCTCCATCAACTCTCAAGAAACAGAAGACAAAGTCCAACGAGAGCGTCCCTGTCCAGAACGGACTGAGACACAAGTCAAGACAGAGTCATTGATCTACCACAGGTGTAACACTGGAACCGGCTAAACAGAACTGGTCAGCTGACTTACCCGTGGAGAAACTAATTAGATATAGTACATGGACATTATTCACCTGGGTAGGTATTTTTGTCTACATAAGTTAGCTAACACACACAAACAAATTTCTTTTTTACTTCAGCATCTTGAGACTTGGCAATGTCAACCAAAGTTTTTGCAGCTGGATGAACAACGTCCAGAGTCTTCAAAATAGTTGCACCGTCATTTGAAATCACAGCTTTTCCTGAGGAAGAAAAGGGAACAGTACAGTTTGCTCTGAAATCTTACAAATTATATACAAGTTTCTGTGCATTTCACTTGAATTATCTAATACCCAAAACGATCATGGTTTCAGTGATTTTGTTTGCCCATTTTTACAGCCGATAGATCTATAAGGCTGTGTTTCCCCCAAACGAAATTTGTGTTATTTTCCCAAAATTAAACAAAATTCAAGAATATTTCCCCAATTTATCTGAAAATCTTACTATATTTTTCCCAATTCAAAAAGGCACAGGTTACTTTAAAATCAAGGTGGCAAAAACACTGGATTTGCAAACAGTGATAAAACTATGTGTGCATCCCGAGTCCTGTACTGATAGAATTTTGAGATGACCCATTGAATTTCCAGAAATGGTTACATTTAACAATGTGGGATCCATTGTTTTGGCAATACAAATGAAAATAAACCACAACAAATAAAGGCAGTTATAAGGATATCCTCAAATACATTGTTAGCAAATCAAGTTTAATTGTAAAAGATGAACAATGATTAGGTTGCCTTAATACACGCTCGAGCTGTAGGGAATTTCCCTTTAGCTCAGTCGGTGGAGCATTGGACTGGAGAGTCATTTAAGGGACGCGGGTTCGAACCCCAGCGTCGACACTATCTTTAATCACTTTTCCTTGTCCTATTACATACCGTTATCAATAAATCATGATAAAACTGCAGCTGGTGTGATATAACACTTTTTAAAAATTTGCAATATTTCAGTACTTTTACATCAAATATATTTTTAGCAGCAATCTTTAAAGCTGTTTATTCACCTTTATCGTCGACAATAAGTTTGTCCATGCCCCTGGGGCCAAGAGTGGTTCGGACAGCATCTGCGATCGCCTGACAGGCACTGATATTACTCACTACCTGGGGGACACCCTGCGAGGAATCAGTCCCCTCCTTCAGCAAAATGATTTGGGGTTGCTGAAATTTAAAACAATTTTGTGATTATATCAATGAATACGAACATACATTTGCAAAACATTTATTATAATATTGCATTGTTTATTAGTAACTACAATCAATGCTAATGCATTGTATCGAACCATGGATATTCAATATTTTGATTTGGTAAGCCGGCGTCTCGAGTCCAACAGATAGAACTGTGAAAGCAGATTCCTGAACACTTTGATTCAAAATATATCCATCTCTAACACAATGAATACGAATATGTGAGTGATAAACTAAGTCGAAAACATAAATCGTAGTAGCTAACCAACATGTTTCTACACATAAACATTGGCCGTGCTCATACATGTTGAGGAACGTTCCAGAACATGTGTAGTTCAAGAGATCAAAACATATTTTCCTGAATATCCATACACAAAATTGCATCAGAACAACATAAAATGATAAAGAATTAAAAAAGTATTGCACTCAAATTAAGTCTATAATTGATATCGAAACAGATGTTTGTCGATTTTGTTGTCATGTCTTCAGATACCCACCATAGTTGCCTGTAAGGATTTGTTTACTTCGTGATAGAGAGCTTGGCGAAGGGGAATAACTCTAGATCTACTGACTACACTCACAAAATTAAAAAAAATATACAACACCAAGTACGCATTTCTAAATCGTTGTAAAGGAAATAAAGTGAATAGTTTGTTTTGTACCAAAATCATTTCATTATATTTTCACGTGAAAAACTGTATTTTGGAAAGGTTGTTTGTTTTTTATCTCCACGCGTAATTTTTATACAATAGTCAATTTGAATGTTACTGCTTCTTCTAAATAACGAAGTTTCAATACACCTCCGACTAGTTGTTTTTATTTTCAGTTAATAGCTATATATAGCCTATGGGGTGCCGTTTTAGTGATGTTTTACTTTATTTTATTAACAAAACTGAATGTCCATATTATATAATTCGAATTTTGGATATCTTAAATTCTTTCATAGTTCGAATTTTAGATATACAAAAATATGGGGTGCCGTTTTTCTATTTATTAACAAAACTGGATATCCATAATTCATTTTTGGATATCCATAATTCGATTTTTGGATATCAATAAATGAATTTTGGATATCCAAAAATAGAATTATGGATATCCAAAATTCCATGTATTTTTTGGATATCCATAATTCGATATTTTGGATATCCAAAAATGATTTATGGATATCCATTATTCTAATTTTGGACATCCAATTTTGTTAATGAATAGTAAAACGGCGCCACATATGCGCCTTTTTACTTTTCATTAACAAAAATGGATGTCCAAAATTCGATTTATGGATATCAATAAGTCGAATTTTGGATATCCTTAATTATTTTTGGATATCCTTAATTATTTTTGGATATTCTTAATTATTTTTGGATATCCTTAATTATTTTTGGATATCCAAAATTCAAATTATGGATATCAATAAAATATTTTTGGATATCCAAAAATCAAATTATGGATTTCCAAAAATATATGCAATTTGTGATATCCATAATTCGAATTTTGGATATCTATAATTCATTTCTGGATATCCATAATTCAATTTTTGGAAATCAATAAATGATTTTTTGATATCCAAAAATCGATTTTAGGATATCCTAAATTCAGAGCATTTAAAGATATCCAAAATTCTAATTATGGATATCCAAAAATGATTTATGGATATCAATGATTCGAATTTTGGATATTCAAAAATTAATTTAGTAGGATATTCAAAATTATTTAATGATATCCAAAATTCGAATAATGGATATCCTAAAATGAAATATGGATATCCAATTTGTTAATTAATAGTATAATATATAACGTACAAATAAACATATAAAGTACATGTAGAGTGTCTACGTTTGTATTTCTGACAGTGTAGAATTTGTCAAATTTTCGGAACACTTCGCGCTTTTCACTAAAACCACAACAACAATTTCTGATCATAAAGAAGTATCCTTAGAAGTAAATTAAAGCCTTCGTACCCTGATAACGGTACAATACACTTTTGATCACGAACCTTTAGATCATAATTCAAGATACTTTAATCGTAAACAAGATGATGAAACAACAGGCTTAAGACTGATTGTGTCTTCTCCAATTTCGGTTACAGTAATATGAATTTTTGTATACATTATATGTTAAGATGAGGTTCAATTATGATGGACGTCCAGAGATTTCATTAGGAATACGATAATTAAATAATGGGGCAACGCTAATATACATTTAATACAATTTTGAAGGACCTCTAGATCAATGAACACAACCTGATGCACGTACTCGGGAAGCCTTACGTAGGTATTTTATGTATAGAAGCGGCATGTCCATGTGCGGCCATCTTTTTCATTCTTGACATTTGCTTGTAAAACAGTATAGAAATAAAACACATTTGTTATAAACTGACATATAAACAACCAAGGTGATTATTTGACTTGATTTGGCGTATGTGTTCAGCTTGATATGTTCTTCAGGGTAGGATACCTTTGACTATTGAAACGTCTGTTTTTTTGTTGTTTTTTTTTTTGTAATTTTTTATTTTCCAACATCCACAGTTACAAAACATTTGACACACACATGCACACACATTCTCATACGTACGTACAACCTTAATCACTCGTGGTTCATCACGACACTCCATCTCACTCAGTATCATAAGATCACTCATCATCATATATACAATCACAATAAGTTATCATTATCATCATCCCACTTATATCACCACCATCGCCATTTTTTAGTATCATACTTAACACCACCACCATCATCATCATCATCATGTCACATTACGTCCGGGAGTGAAAACCGCGTAACTTCACTTTTTGTGAAAACA
The DNA here is from genome assembly GCA_947623455.1 of Mimachlamys varia. Classification (NCBI taxonomy): domain Eukaryota; kingdom Metazoa; phylum Mollusca; class Bivalvia; order Pectinida; family Pectinidae; genus Mimachlamys; species Mimachlamys varia. The sequence goes on from OX392536.1 coordinate 3,881,955, forward strand.
CGTTTTTGCGCCCCGCCATCCTACATCACCTCTCAAAAGCACACTTGATGTTAGAACTTTCCGATTAAAGTCATGAAACGGTTTTTTGCTTCTCCTGAAAAAATTATTTTTTTCGGTTACAAGGTTTTGACTCCCGGACGATGAAATATGTGATCAATAAATCATCATTATCACTTTTATCATGATATCATCCTTATCACCACCATCAACATTCATGGTATCATACTAAACATAGTCAATTATCATGTTATCAAAAACAAATGAAATATCATCCTCATCACTATCATCCTCACTTAACATCTTTATATTGATAATTCTTATCATCATCATATTGACTAATAATAAATTTAAACGTCTGGTTTATATTTACAAAACGGATGCTGCTGTTATGTGCAGGCGGGCTCCCATCTCCAACTACTGACCACGCTCACCATGAACGCATACGGGTCCCCGGGTTATACCATATGACTGAAAAAGCTAGCTAGCCAGTTAGGCAGTATTTCCCCTTCATATACCTAGCTGGACATTACACTGCCCCCCCCCCCCACCCCCCCCCCCCCACGAATTCAAAGACGATATCTACTGTACCTAATGTTTTCGTCACTATTTGCATATATTTTGAAAGGACTTCGCTATAAACTTCAGGGAGCATTTTGGGGCGATATTTGGGGATTTTTACCCATATTTTCCCTGAAAATCTCATTAAACATTCAAAATTGTATTACTTTATGCAGAAAATACTTATAGAAATTTTGCTTATCCCATACAATCCCCATAGGTTTTCAGAATCCAAGTTTAACTTCACAACAACACATAATACAGTATAAACGAATACAAGTTGTGAAAACTTATATAAATCCGTTCGTTCGTAATTGGTCAGTTTTTGGTCACATAAAAAGTAAAATTTTGAAATTTAATTTATCTACCAGTTTTTATTACCATCATACATATATTGTTAAATTGGGGGAATCTTTCTTGACACAAGTGACTCAGGAAATAAACAAACGTTGCTTACTATTGTTATACCAATGTTTAAACATGTAAAATATGTATTTGTTTAGTACATGCGGGAGCTTTCAAAAGTTGAAAGAGTTCGATTCTTAAAAATTACCAATTTTCAACCAAATAGTGTACGAAAGACGATATTAAAGCATAATATGTGCATTTTATTATGAAAACCTGAGTTTATGTCTCTCGGCGTTAACGTTATGTTATAATTTCTGAGCCAGTTGCCGCATCCGGATTTTCATATTTATGTACAATTTATTCTAAATTCGAGACGAGACAAGAAATTAGTGTTGACGCCTCTAGTTCTTTGTTTGGAAAACGAAAAAGAATCTTCCTTCCCTTCCTTCATCCATTTTATCTTCCCTTCTCCATTCATTCCTTCAAGTGGTAGCCGAATTATGAGTGTTTTGCCGTGACCTTACTGTACTTTCCATCTCTATAAATATAGAATTACTAGTCAGATTAACAAACCTTTTCCTGCTCGCCTGATAATTTAAACGTACACAGATTTCTTACCTCTCACATCTATTTCTTACTTATTTCATAATGCCTACATTCAAATATGCACTGAGGAATAAGTAAGGCTATGTAATTTATTGGGTTTGGAAAGGAAGAAAAAGAAATCTGATTAGTTTTCTGCAAATAGTATTAAAATTCTTTATTGGCAAATCAAGAGCGTAGCGGGGGCATAGTAATCTCAAACTGTAGTAACTACTCCTAGTTATGGCGTCGATCACCGGCAGACATTTGCCAATAATTAAAACAAATTATCGGCGGTGATTACCAAAGGAATAATTAAAATCTCTGGCTACAGGTAAAACACTGTGATTTATCTAACAGTTACCCCGCTACCCCGAGAAAATCAGCTTTTAGGAGGGCGCATGCTCGTAAACTTCCATGAGTGTGACTAAAATCACAGATTACAACAATGCCTTTGTCAAAACCATCGCGAGAAAGATCTTAAGTCAATTCAGTGGTCCCACGGCAACCATTCCGTAAATGTCAATTGTCCTCTTTTTCAGTCTTTTTGATGAAACTTTTAAATATAGGGACACGTTTGTCCTTCTAGCTGCTCCTACAATACAGCATGCATCGCCGCCTGGCTGCTCCTACAATACAGCATGTATCACCGCCTTACTGCTCCTACAATACAGAATGCATTACCGCCTGGCTGCTCCTACAATACAGCATGCATCACCGCCTGGCTGCTTCTACAATACAGCATGCATTACCGCCCGGCTACTCCTACAATACAGCATGCATTACCGCCTGGCTACTCCTACAATACAGCATGCATTACCGCCTGGCTACTCCTACAATACAGCATGCATTACCGCCTGGCTACTCCTACAATACAGCATGCATTACCGCCTGGCTACTCCTACAATACAGCATGCATTACCGCCTGGCTACTCCTACAATACAGCATGCATTACCGCCTGGCTACTCCTACAATACATCATGCATTACCGCCTGGCTGCTCCTACAATACAGCATGCATTACCGCCTGGCTGCTCCTACAATACAGCATGCATTACCGCCTGGCTGCTCCTACAATACAGCATGCATTACCGCCTGGCTGCTCTTACAATACAGCATGCATCACCGCCTGGCTGCTCCTACAATATAGCATGCATTACCGCCTGGCTACTCCTACAATACAGCATGCATTACCGCCTGGCTACTCCTACAATACAGCATGCATTACCGCCTGGCTGCTCTTACAATACAGCATGTATCACCGCCTGGCTACTCCTACAATACATCATGCCTGGCCGCTTCTACAATACAGCATGCATCACCGCCTGGCTGCTCCTACAATACAGCATGCATTACCGCCTGGCTACTCCTACAATACAGCATGCATTACCGCCTGGCTGCTCTTACAATACAGCATGCATCACCGCCTGGCTGCTCCTACAATATAGCATGCATTACCGCCTGGCTACTCCTACAATACAGCATGCATTACCGCCTGGCTACTCCTACAATACAGCATGTATCACCGCCTGGCTACTCCTACAATACATCATGCCTGGCCGCTTCTACAATACAGCATGCATCACCGCCTGGCTGCTCCTACAATACAGCATGCATTACCGCCTGGCTACTCCTACAATACAGCATGTATCACCGCCTGGCTACTCCTACAATACATCATGCCTGACCGCTTCTACAATACAGCATGAATCACAGCCTGGCTACTCCTACAATACAGCATGTATCACCGCCTTACTGCTCCTACAATACAGCATGCAATACCGCCTGGCTGCTCCTACAATACAGCGTGTATCACCGCCTGGCTGCTCCTACAATACAGCATGTATCACCGCCTTACTGCTCCTACAATACAGCATGCATCACCGTCTGGCTGCTCCTACAATACAGCATGTATCACCGCCTGGCTGCTCCTACAATACAGCATGCATCACCGCCTGGCTGCTCCTACAATACAGCATGCATCGCCGCCTGGCTGCTCCTACAATACAGCATGCATCACCGCCTGGCCGCTCCTACAATACAGCATGCATTACCGCCTTGCTGCTTCTACAATACAGCATACATTGCCGCCTGGCCGCTCCTACAATACAGCATGCATCACCGCCTGGCCGCTTCTACAATACAGCATGCATCGCCGCCTGGCCGCTTCTACAATACAGCATGCATTACCGCCTGGCTGCTCCTACAATACAGCGTGTATCACCGCCTGGCTGCTCCTACAACACAGCATGCATCGTTGCCTGGCTGCTCCTACAATACATCATGCCTGGCCGCTCCTACAGCATGTATCACCGCCTGGCTGCTCCTACAATACAGCATGTATCACCGCCTGGCTGCTCCTACAATACAGCATGTATCACCGCCTGGCTGCTCCTACAATACAGCGTGCATCACCGCCTGGCTGCTCCTATAATACAGCATGCATCACAGCCTGGCTGCTCCTATAATACAGCATGCATCACAGCCTGGCTGCTCCTACAATACAGCATGCATCGCCGCCTGGCTGCTCCTACAATACAGCATGCATCACCGCCTGGCCGCTCCTACAATACAGCATGCATTACCGCCTGGCTGCTTCTACAATACAGCATACATTGCCGCCTGGCCGCTCCTACAATACAGCATGCATTACCGCCTGGCTGCTCCTACAATACAGCATGTATTACCGCCTGGCTGCTCCTACAATACATCATGCCTGGCCGCTTCTACAATACAGCATGCATCGCCGCCTGGCTGCTCCTACAATACAGCATGCATCACCGCCTGGCCGCTTCTACAATACAGCATGTATCACAGCCTGGCTGCTCCTACAATACAGCATGCATCACCGCCTGGCTGCTCCTACAATACAGCATGCATCGCCGCCTGGCTGCTCCTACAATACAGCATGTAACACAGCCTGGCTGCTCCTACAATACAGCGTGTATCACCGCCTGGCCGCTTCTACAATACAGCATGCATCACCGCCTGGCTGCTCCTACAATACAGCGTGTATCACCGCCTGGCCGCTTCTACAATACAGCATGCATCACCGCCTGGCTGCTCCTACAATACAGCATGCATCACCGCCTGGCCGCTTCTACAATACAGCATGCATCGCCGCCTGGCCGCTTCTACAATACAGCATGCATTACCGCCTGGCTGCTCCTACAATACAGCGTGTATCACCGCCTGGCTGCTCCTACAACACAGCATGCATCGTTGCCTGGCTGCTCCTACAATACATCATGCCTGGCCGCTCCTACAATACAGCATGTATCACCGCCTGGCTGCTCCTACAATACAGCATGTATCACCGCCTGGCTGCTCCTACAATACAGCGTGTATCACCGCCTGGCCGCTTCTACAATACAGCATGCATCACCGCCTGGCTGCTCCTACAATACAGCATGCATCACCGCCTGGCCGCTTCTACAATACAGCATGCATCGCCGCCTGGCCGCTTCTACAATACAGCATGCATTACCGCCTGGCTGCTCCTACAATACAGCGTGTATCACCTCCTGGCTGCTCCTACAACACAGCATGCATCGTTGCCTGGCTGCTCCTACAATACATCATGCCTGGCCGCTCCTACAATACAGCATGTATCACCGCCTGGCTGCTCCTACAATACATCATGCCTGGCCGCTCCTACAATACAGCATGTATCACCGCCTGGCTGCTCCTACAATACAGCATGCATCAACGCTTAGGTCTACAGGTCATCTCAAGAAATATTCACAAGTAAACAATATACATTAGCATGGCTCCCATTGAAGGTGTTATGATCTTGATGGCATTATGTTACTCTATGATGATGATGGTGATGATGATGATGGTGATGAGTTTAATGTCTGAAAAATAAAACAAATAAAAATGATAAAGTTTTGTTGTTTCACCCTAGTTTTATTGTTTCACCCTAGTTTTGTTGTTTCACTCTAGTTTTGTTGTTTCACTCTAGTTTTGTTGTTTCACTCTAGTTTTGTTGTTTCACCCTAGTTTTATTGTTTCACCCTAGTTTTATTGTTTCACCCTAGATTTGTTGTTTTACCCTTTCATTGTTGTTTCACCCTAGTTTTATTGTTTCACCCTAGTTTTATTGTTTCACCCTAGTTTTATTGTTTCATCCTATCATTGTTGTTTCACCCTAGTTTTATTGTTTCACCCTAGTTTTATTGTTTCACCCTAGTTTTGTTGTTTCACCCTAGTTTTATTGTTTCACCCTAGATTTGTTGTTTCACTCTAGATTTGTTGTTTCACCCTAGTTTTATTGTTTCACCCTAGTTTTATTGTTTCACCCTAGATTTGTTGTTTCACCCTAGTTTTATTGTTTCACCCTAGTTTTATTGTTTCACCCTAGATTTGTTGTTTCACCCTAGTTTTATTGTTTCACCCTAGTTTTATTGTTTCACCCTAGTTTTATTGTTTCACCCTAGTTTTATTGTTTCACCCTAGATTTGTTGTTTCACTCTATCATTGTTGTTTCACCCTAGTTTTATTGTTTCACCCTAGATTTGTTGTTTCACCCTAGTTTTATTGTTTCACCCTAGTTTTATTGTTTCACTCTATCATTGTTGTTTCACTCTAGTTTTGTTGTTTTACCCTAGTTTTATTGTTTCACCCTAGTTTTATTGTTTCATCCTATCATTGTTGTTTCACCCTAGTTTTATTGTTTCACCCTAGTTTTATTGTTTCACCCTAGATTTGTTGTTTCATCCTATCATTGTTGTTTCACCCTAGTTTTATTGTTTCACCCTAGTTTTATTGTTTCACCCTAGTTTTATTGTTTCACCCTAGATTTGTTGTTTTACCCTTTCATTGTTGTTTCACCCTAGTTTTATTGTTTCACCCTAGTTTTATTGTTTCACCCTAGATTTGTTGTTTCACTCTATCATTGTTGTTTCACCCTAGTTTTATTGTTTCACCCTAGATTTGTTGTTTTACCCTTTCATTGTTGTTTCACCCTAGTGTTATTGTTTCACCCTAGTTTTATTGTTTCACCCTAGTTTTGTTGTTTTACCCTTTCATTGTTGTTTCACCCTAGTTTTATTGTTTCACCCTAGTTTTATTGTTTCAACCTAGTTTTGTTGTTTCATTCTCGATTTGTGGTTTTATCCTATCTTTATTTTTTCACTCTAGTTTTGTTGTTTCATCCTAGATTTGTTGTTTCACTCTAGTTTTGTTGTTTCATCCTAATTTTGTTGTTTAACCCTATCTTTGTTGTTTCACTCTAGTTTGAAGTTTGCCCTAGTTTTGTGTTTTCATTCTAGATTTGTTGTTTAGCACGCATAATCCACAAGACACATGCAGGCGGTGTGTTGGTCTCCCGTATGGAGCCCCAAAATTAGCATATACTCAATGAAATTGCACCTATCTTCAAATAATTGAAAATAGGTATAATTAATTGAAGATATGTTCAATTCAATTGAAAATAGGTACCATTCAATCGAAAATAGGTTCAATTCGTCTTATTTGAACCTATCTAATAGAATTGTACCTATATCCAACTGAATTGTACCTATCTTCAATTGACTTTGACCTATCTTCAAATGACTTGGGCCTATCTTCAATTGACTTGGACCTATCTTCAATTGACTTGGTTCTATCTTTAATTGAATTGATCCTATCTTCAATTGAATTGAACCTATCTTCAATTGAATTGAAATTATTTTCAATTGAATTGTACCTATCTTCAATAGAATTGTACCTATCTTCAATTGAATTTATCCTATCTTCAATTGAATGGAACCTATTTGTATCTTCAATTGAACTGTACTTATCTTCAATTGAATTGAACCTATCTTTAATTGAATCGTACCTGTCTTCAATTGATTCGAACCTATCTTCAAATAAATTGAACCTATCGTACTATATTCAATTGAATTGAACCTATCTTCAATTGAATTGAAGCTATCTTCAATTGAATTGTTCCTATCTTCAATTATTTGAAGATAGGTGCAATTTATTGAGTATATGTTAATTTGGCGTTCCATACTCCCGCGAAGATCACCACCGCGTGTTGCTCGCAGTGTATGGATGTAAAGAGAGAAGATTGAACTTTTGGAATAAGCTTACAATCGGTAAAATATGTCGAAGGTGTGGTACATAATATTCAACATTAATCTATGTTGATTCATATATATGGTAAAACGTTTAAACGGAAATCGGATTTTATTGTTTCACTCTAGTTGTGTTGTTTCATTCTCGATTTGTTGTTTCACCCTATCTTTATTGTTTCACTCTAGTTGTGTTGTTTCATTCTCGATGTTTTGTTTCGCTTTAGTTTTGTTTTTTCTTTCCCGAATTTTTTTTATATTTGCTCTTATTTCGTCATTCTCGATTTGTTGTTCCATCCTAGTTTTGTTTTTTCACTCTCTTTTAGTTTTTTCGCACTAGTTTAATTTGTTTATATTTTTGTGTTATTTCTAGTTTTGCCTTAGTTCGATCTTTCGTTCTATCTAGGTAATTCCATCCCAGTTTTGTTGTAACTTCCTTTTGTGCTTTTTCGACACAGTAGTTATAAATATGTACTGCGCCAGAGAATTAAGCATTGTTTGCAATCTTTTATATTTTTATTCATTATCACAGTACAAATTTCGACCTTACAGGAAAAGAATAACGCCATCCTAGTTTTGTTGTTTCAATCTCGATTTGTTGTTTCATCCTAGTTTTGTTGTTTATTTCACACTACTATTTTTTTCGCACTAGTTTAATTTATTGTTTATCATGTTTTTAGTGCTGTTTCCCTGTTTTGAATTTTTTCTTAGTTCGTTGTTTCGTTCCAGCTTTGTTGTTTCATACTAGTTTTGTTGTTTGATCATAGTTTTGTTATTTCGTACTAGTTTTGTTGTTTGATCATAGTTTTGTTATTTCATACTAGTTTTGTTGTTTGATCATAGTTTTGTTATTTCATACTAGTTTTGTTGTTTGATCCTAGATTTGTTATTTCTTACTAGTTTTGTTGTTTGTTCATAGCTTTGTTATTTCGTACTAGTTTTGTTGTTTGTTCATAGTTTTGTTATTTCGTACTAGTTTTGTTGTTTGATCATAGTTTTGTTATTTCATACTAGTTTTGTTGTTTGATCCTAGTTTTGTTATTTCATACTAGTTTTGTTGTTTGATCATAGTTTTGTTATTTCGTACTAGTTTTGTTGTTTGATACTAGTTTTGTTATTTCATCCTAGTTTTGTTGTTTGATCATAGTTTTGTTATTTCGTACTAGTTTTGTTGTTTGATCCTAGTTTTGTTATTTCATACTAGTTTTGTTGTTTCGTTCCAGCTTTGTTGTTTCATACTAGTTTTGTTGTTTCGTTCCAGCTTTGTTGTTTCATACTAGTTTTGTTATTTCATACTAGTTTTGTTGTTTGATCATAGTTTTGTTATTTCATCCTAGTTTTGTTGTTTGATCATAGTTTTGTTATTTCGTACTAGTTTTGTTGTTTGATCCTAGCTTTGTTATTTCATACTAGTTTTGTTATTTGATCCTAGTTTTGTTATTTCATACCAGTTTTGTTATTTCTTACTAGTTTTGTTGTTTGATCATAGTTTTGTTATTTCATACAAGTTTTGTTATTTCTTACTAGTTTTGTTGTTTGATCATAGTTTTGTTATTCATACTAGTTTTGTTGTTTGATCCTAGCTTTGTTATTTGATCCTAGCTTTGTTATTTCGTACTAGTTTTGTTGTTTGATCCTAGCTTTGTTATTTCATCCTAGTTTTGTTGTTTATTTCACACTCCTATTTTTTTCGCACTAGTTTAATTTATTGTTTATCATGTTTTTAGTGCTGTTTCCCTGTTTTGAATTTTTTCTTAGTTCGTTGTTTCGTTCCAGTTTTGTTGTTTCATACTAGTTTTGTTGTTTGATCCTAGTTTTGTTATTTCATACTAGTTTTGTTGTTTGATCATAGTTTTGTTATTTCGTACTAGTCTTGTTGTTTGATCATAGTTTTGTTATTTCGTACTAGTTTTGTTGTTTGATCCTAGTTTTGTTATTTCTTACTAGGTTTGTTGTTTGATCTTAGATTTGTTGTTTCTTACTAGTTTTGTTGTTTGTTCCTAGTTTTGTTATTTCATACTAGTTTTGTTGTTTGATCCTAGCTTTGTTATTTCATACTAGTTTTGTTGTTTGATCATAGTTTTATTATTTCATACTTGTTTTGTTGTTTGTTCATAGTTTTGTTATTTCATACTAGTTTTGTTATTTCGTACTAGTTTTGTTGTTTGATCATAGTTTTGTTGTTTGATCCTAGCTTTGTTATTTCGTACTAGTTTTGTTGTTTCATACCAGTTTTGTTATTTCTTACTAGTTTTGTTGTTTGATCCTAGCTTTGTTATTTGGTACTAGCTTTGTTATTTGGTACTAGTTTTGTTGTTTGTTCATAGTTTTGTTATTTCATATTTGTTTTGTTGTTTGATCCTAGTTTTATTATTTCATACTAGTTTTGTTGTTTGATCCTAGTTTTGTTGTTTCATACTAGTTTTGTTGTTTGATCCTAGTTTTGTTATTTCTTACTAGTTTTGTTGTTTGATCATAGTTTTGTTGTTTGATCCTAGCTTTGTTGTTTGATCATAGTTTTGTTAATTCGTACTAGTTTTGATGTTTGATACTAGATTTGTTATTTCATACTAGTTTTGTTGTTTGATCATTGTTTTGTTAATTCGTACTAGTTTTGATGTTTGATACTAGATTTGTTATTTCATACTAGTTTTGTTGTTTGATCATTGTTTTGTTAATTCGTACTAGTTTTGATGTTTGATACTAGATTTGTTATTTCATACTAGTTTTGTTGTTTGATCCTAGCTTTGTTGTTTGATTCTAGATTTGTTGTTTGATCCTAGTTTTGTTATTTCATACTAGTTTTGTTGTTTGATCCTAGCTTTGTTGTTTGATTCTAGTTTGTTGTTTGATCATAGTTTTGTTATTTCATACTAGTTTTTGCTGTTTGATCATAGTTTTGTTATTTCATACTAGTTTTGTTGTTTGATCATAGTTTTGTTATTTGATCACAGTTTTGTTATTTCATACTAGTTTTGTTGTTTGATCATAGTTTTGTTATTTCATACTAGTTTTGCTGTTTGATCATAGTTTTGTTATTTCATACTAGTTTTGCTGTTTGATCATAGTTTTGTTATTTCATACTAGTTTTGCTGTTTGATCCTAGTTTTGTTATTTCTTACTAATTTTGTTGTTTGATCATAGTTTTGTTATTTCATACTAGTTTTGTTGTTTTATCATAGTTTTGTTGTTTCATACTAGTTTTGTTGTTTGATCATAGTTTTGTTATTTCATACTAGTTTTGCTGTTTGATCATAGTTTTGTTATTTCATACTAGTTTTGCTGTTTGATCCTAGTTTTGTTATTTCTTACTAATTTTGTTATTTGATCATAGTTTTGTTATTTCATACTAGTTTTGTTGTTTTATCATAGTTTTGTTGTTTCATACTAGTTTTGTTGTTTGATCCTAGCTTTGTTATTTCGTACTAGTTTTGTTGTTTGATCATTGTTTTGTTATTTCGTACTAGTTTTGTTGTTTGATCATAGTTTTGTTATTTCTTATTAGTTTTGTTGTTTGATCATAGTTTTGTTATTTCATGCTAGTTTTGTTGTTTGTTCATAGTTTTGTTGTTTGATCCTAGCTTTGTTGTTTGATCCTAGCTTTGTTATTTCGTACTAGTTTTGTTGTTTGATCATTGTTTTGTTAATTCGTACTAGTTTTGATGTTTGATACTAGATTTGTTATTTCATACTAGTTTTGTTGTTTGATGCTAGTTTTGTTATTTGATCACAGTTTTGTTATTTCGTACTAGTTTTGATGTTTGATCCTTGTGTGTTGTTTGATCCTTGTGTGTTGTTTGATCCTTGTGTGTTGTTTGATCCTAGCTTTGTTGTTTGATTCTAGCTTTGTTATTTCTTACTAATTTTGTTGTTTGATCATAGTTTTGTTATTTCATACTAGTTTTTGCTGTTTGATCATAGTTTTGTTATTTCATACTAGTTTTGTTGTTTGATCATAGTTTTGTTATTTGATCACAGTTTTGTTATTTCATACTAGTTTTGTTGTTTGATCATAGTTTTGTTATTTCATATTAGTTTTGCTGTTTGATCATAGTTTTGTTATTTCATACTAGTTTTGCTGTTTGATCATAGTTTTGTTATTTCATACTAGTTTTGCTGTTTGATCCTAGTTTTGTTATTTCTTACTAATTTTGTTGTTTGATCATAGTTTTGTTATTTCATACTAGTTTTGTTGTTTTATCATAGTTTTGTTGTTTCATACTAGTTTTGTTGTTTGATCATAGTTTTGTTATTTCATACTAGTTTTGCTATTTGATCATAGTTTTGTTATTTCATACTAGTTTTGCTGTTTGATCCTAGTTTTGTTATTTCTTACTAATTTTGTTATTTGATCATAGTTTTGTTATTTCATACTAGTTTTGTTGTTTTATCATAGTTTTGTTGTTTCATACTAGTTTTGTTGTTTGATCCTAGCTTTGTTATTTCGTACTAGTTTTGTTGTTTGATCATTGTTTTGTTATTTCGTATTAGTTTTGTTGTTTGATCATAGTTTTGTTATTTCTTATTAGTTTTGTTGTTTGATCATAGTTTTGTTATTTCATGCTAGTTTTGTTGTTTGTTCATAGTTTTGTTGTTTGATCCTAGCTTTGTTGTTTGATCCTAGCTTTGTTATTTCGTACTAGTTTTGTTGTTTGATCATTGTTTTGTTAATTCGTACTAGTTTTGATGTTTGATACTAGATTTGTTATTTCATACTAGTTTTGTTGTTTGATCCTAGTTTTGTTATTTGATCACAGTTTTGTTATTTCGTACTAGTTTTGATGTTTGATCCTTGTGTGTTGTTTGATCCTTGTGTGTTGTTTGATCCTTGTGTGTTGTTTGATCCTAGCTTTGTTGTTTGATTCTAGCTTTGTTATTTCTTACTAATTTTGTTGTTTGATCATAGTATTATTTATTTCATACTAGTTTTGTTGTTTGATCCTAGTTTTGTTGTTTGATCCTAGTTTTGTTATTTCGTACTAGTTTTGTTATTTGATCCTAGCTTTGTTGTTTCATACTAGTTTTGTTGTTTCATACTAGTTTTGTTATTTCTTACTAGTTTTGTTGTTTGATCATAGTTTTGTTATTTCATACTAGTTTAGTTGTTTTATCATAGTTTTGTTGTTTGATCCTAGATTTGTTATTTCATACTAGTTTTGTTGTTTGATCCTAGCTTTGTTGTTTGATACTAGCTTTGTTGTTTGATCATAGTTTTTTTATTTCGTACTAGTTTTGTTGTTTGATCCTAGTTTTGTTATTTCGTACTAGTTTTGTTGTTTGATCCTAGCTTTGTTGTTTGATCATAGCTTTGTTGTTTGATCATAGTTTTGTTATTTCATGCTAGTTTTGTTGTTTGTTCATAGTTTTTTTGTTTGATCCTAGCTTTGTTGTTTCGTACTAGTTTTGTTGTTTGATCATTGTTTTGTTAATTCGTACTAGTTTTGTTGTTTCATACTAGTTTTGTTATTTCATACTAGTTTTGCTGTTTGATCATAGTTTTGTTATTTCATACTAGTTTTGCTGTTTGATCATAGTTTTGTTATTTCATACTAGTTTTGCTGTTTGATCCTAGTTTTGTTATTTCATACTAATTTTGTTGTTTGATCATAGTTTTGTTATTTCATACTAGTTTTGTTGTTTTATCATAGTTTTGTTGTTTCATACTAGTTTTGTTGTTTGATCATAGTTTTGTTATTTCATACTAGTTTTGCTGTTTGATCATAGTTTTGTTATTTCATACTAGTTTTGCTGTTTGATCCTAGTTTTGTTATTTCTTACTAATTTTGTTGTTTGATCATAGTTTTGTTATTTCATACTAGTTTTGTTGTTTTATCATAGTTTTGTTGTTTCATACTAGTTTTGTTGTTTGATCCTAGCTTTGTTATTTCGTACTAGTTTTGTTGTTTGATCATTGTTTTGTTATTTCGTACTAGTTTTGTTGTTTGATCATAGTTTTGTTATTTCTTACTAGTTTTGTTGTTTGATCATAGTTTTGTTATTTCATGCTAGTTTTGTTGTTTGTTCATAGTTTTGTTGTTTGATCCTAGCTTTGTTGTTTGATCCTAGCTTTGTTATTTCGTACTAGTTTTGTTGTTTGATCATTGTTTTGTTAATTCGTACTAGTTTTGATGTTTGATACTAGATTTGTTATTTCATACTAGTTTTGATGTTTGATCCTAGTTTTGTTGTTTGATCACAGTTTTGTTATTTCTTACTAGTTTTGTTGTTTGATCCTTGTGTGTTGTTTGATCCTTGTGTGTTGTTTGATCCTAGCTTTGTTGTTTGATTCTAGCTTTGTTATTTCTTACTAATTTTGTTGTTTGATCATAGTATTGTTATTTCATACTAGTTTTGTTGTTTGATCCTAGTTTTGTTGTTTGATCCTAGTTTTGTTATTTCGTACTAGTTTTGTTGTTTGATCCTAGCTTTGTTGTTTCATACTAGTTTTGTTGTTTCATACTAGTTTTGTTATTTCTTACTAGTTTTGTTGTTTGATCATAGTTTTGTTATTTCATACTAGTTTTGTTGTTTTATCATAGTTTTGTTGTTTGATCCTAGATTTGTTATTTCATACTAGTTTTGTTGTTTGATCCTAGCTTTGTTGTTTGATACTAGCTTTGTTGTTTGATCATAGTTTTGTTATTTCGTACTAGTTTTGTTGTTTGATCCTAGTTTTGTTATTTCGTACTAGTTTTGTTGTTTGATCCTAGCTTTGTTGATTGATCATAGCTTTGTTGTTTGATCATAGTTTTGTTATTTCATGCTAGTTTTGTTGTTTGTTCATAGTTTTTTTGTTTGATCCTAGCTTTGTTGTTTCGTACTAGTTTTGTTGTTTGATCATTGTTTTGTTAATTCGTACTAGTTTTGATGTTTGATACTAGATTTGTTATTTCATACTAGTTTTGTTGTTTGATCCTAGCTTTGTTGTTTGATTCTAGATTTGTTGTTTGATCCTATTTTTGTTATTTCATACTAGTTTTGTTGTTTGATCCTAGCTTTGTTGTTTGATTCTAGTTTGTTGTTTGATCTTAGTTTTGTTATTTCATACTAGTTTTTGCTGTTTGATCATAGTTTTGTTATTTCATACTAGTTTTGTTGTTTGATCCTAGTTTTGTTGTTTGATTCTAGTTTTGTTGTTTGATTCTAGTTTTGTTATTTCATACTAGTTTTGTTGTTTTATCATAGTTTTGTTGTTTCATACTAGTTTTGTTGTTTGATCCTAGTTTTGTTGTTTTATCATAGTTTTGTTGTTTCATACTAGTTTTGTTGTTTGATCCTAGTTTTGTTGTTTGATCCTAGCTTTGTTGTTTGATTCTATTTTTGTTATTTCGTACTAGTTTTGTTGTTTGATCATTGTTTTGTTATGTCGTACTAGTTTTGTTGTTTGATCCTAGCTTTGTTATTTGATCCTAGTTTTGTTATTTCATCCTAGTTTTGTTGTTTGATATTAGTTTTGTTGTTTGATTCTAGATTTGTTGTTTGATCCTAGTTTTGGTGTTTGATCATAGCTTTGTTGTTTGATTCTAGTTTGTTGTTTGATCATAGTTTTGTTATTTCATACTAGTTTTTGCTGTTTGATCATAGTTTTGTTATTTCATACTAGTTTTGTTGTTTGATCATAGCTTTGTTATTTGATCATAGTTTTGTTATTTCGTACTAGTTTTTGCTGTTTGATCCTAGTTTTGTTGTTTGATCCTAGTTTTGTTATTTCGTACTAGTTTTGTTGTTTGATCCTAGCTTTGTTGTTTCATACTAGTTTTGTTGTTTCATACTAGTTTTGTTATTTCTTACTAGTTTTGTTGTTTGATCATAGTTTTGTTATTTCATACTAGTTTTGTTGTTTTATCATAGTTTTGTTGTTTGATCCTAGTTTTGTTATTTCGTGCTAGTTTTGTTGTTTGATCCTAGCTTTGTTGTTTGATACTAGCTTTGTTGTTTGATCATAGTTTTGTTATTTCGTACTAGTTTTGTTGTTTGATCCTAGTTTTGTTATTTCGTGCTAGTTTTGTTGTTTGATCCTAGCTTTGTTGTTTGGTCATAGCTTTGTTATTTGATCCTAGTTTTGTTATTTCGTACTAGTTTTGTTGTTTGATCCTAGTTTTGTTATTTCGTACTAGTTTTGTTGTTTGATCCTAGCTTTGTTGTTTGATCATAGCTTTGTTATTTGATCATAGTTTTGTTATTTCGTACTAGTTTTGTTGTTTGATGCTAGCTTTGTTGTTTGATCCTAGTTTTGTTATTTCATACTAGTTTTGTTATTTCATACTAGTTTTGCTGTTTGATCCTAGTTTTGTTATTTCATACTAGTTTTGTTGTTTGATCCTAGTTTTGTTGTTTGATCCTAGCTTTGTTGTTTGATTCTAGCTTTGTTGTTTGATCCTAGCTTTGTTAATTCATACTAGTTTTGTTATTTCATACTAGTTTTGCTGTTTGATCCTAGTTTTGTTATTTCCTACTAGTTTTGTTATTTCATCCTAGTTTTGTTGTTTGATCATAGTTTTGTTATTTCATACTAGTTTTGTTGTTTGATCATAGTTTTGTTGTTTGATTCTAGCTTTGTTGTTTGATCCTAGCTTTGTTAATTCATACTAGTTTTGTTATTTCATACTAGTTTTGCTGTTTGATCATAGTTTTGTTATTTCATACTAGTTTTGTTGTTTAATCCTAGCTTTGTTATTTAATTCTAGTTTTGTTGTTTGACCTAGTTTTGTTGTTTGACCTAGTTTTGTTGTTTCGACAGAGTAGTGTTATGACTATGCACTGTGTTAGTGAATTTAGCATTGTTTTCAATTTTTCATATATTTCGTAATATTCACGCAACAAATTTCGACCTTACAGGAAAAAAATTTCTTCTCATTACAATATCAAGTAGAAGAAGTGTATGATAACTAGATGCAATACACAATTAAAGAAATATTATCGTAATATTAACTTTGGTTATTAAATACATCGGCTGCGGAGCAACCTTGTCAGTGAAAAAGTGGTGGGCATAGTCAGAACATCGACCAGAGAGAAGACAGGAACATGACTGGGCAGGGATATATGGGTCGGAACAGGCTGTCAAGGACGAGCAAGGTAATCTCTCACACTCGGTGACTCGGCTACCCAATTTCCACGTGTACCGGTGTATCCCGATCATACATGACAGGGGTCGGCCCTTTCCGTCACCACGTGCTCCCAGGTGACGTCCAAAGCTGACGCAGTCAAGAAACCAAAACCAAGGTTCACTGAGTTGCCAACAACACGCCGAGTTTGTCCTCCACTGGGACCAGCGTTGATGAGATACTGACATCCAACGCCATTAATTCACTGTTTCAATCGGTAGACGTCGGCATTTCTCGTTTACGGAAAGTCCCGATTGTATCAGTTTCGCATGACAGCATATCTAATGGTCCCTTTCCTGGTAAATTTAAGAGTTTAAAAAATTTAGAAATTCCATCACGAAAAAAGTTATTCTTGTGAGAACATATAAAACGATCATTTAAGCACTTGTAAATTTTCAATTTCTCACTCTATAATTTTTTTTTGCCTATTCCCCCAGTGCTAAACTATTTAAGGTAATATTGTATGACCCGAATAAAACATCAACAGGAAATGATGACTTCATACATTTTGCATGGACCAGGGTACCGTTTCACTAAGCTTCGTAACTTACGAACGTTCGTAAATATTTACGAAAAAGTTACGCAAAACTTACGAATTTCGTAAGTCCGTTTCACAAAGGTCTTCGTAACTTTTTCGTAACTTACAAACGGAAGTAGCAATCCTCGTTCCCATCTCTGAGCGATTCCGGTGAAAATATAAACTTACATAGTGCTCTCTAACGTGGAAGTAAAAGCAGACAACACTGTTTTCAAAGGATACCAAGAGACCCAGGCGACCCAATTGTTTCTGCGGTGGAGACTGATATTTTTTCAATAAATTCAAATGTTTTGTAAACCAAACAATCAATTCCAGAAATGTTTTTTTTTACAAATATATACGTTCGTTTTTTTCATTATTCCGTGAGACCATTATATGAAACAATTTTGGGCATACGTTTTCACAAATAGAACGCAAAATACTAGGGCTTATATGGGTTACGTAGACTCTTAAACCGACATTATTCTTAGAAAGGGACCCTGGTAATTTGGCGGGGGGGGGGGGGGGGCCTTACCTAGCACATGTTTTGATAAATTGGACTTTTGAATACGATATCCAAATAAGCACAGATTTGTTTTAGTAGTTTAGTAGCGATAATCAGCTACCGATAAAGCTAATGTAGATATAGTTAGTTCATTTGAATGTTGTATACATAAAAAGTATTTCATTACATTGTACGACAGTTTCCTTGGTCGTTTTTGAGTGCAGCGATGTTACTTCTTGGAGTTCGACATCCTCGAGACCCTTATTGTAATACATCATCAAGTCGTCTTTAAAAAAAATACTTACAATGACCGGCATATATACGTAACAAATGTGTGATAACGATTGTTTTGAATTTGCACAACAATCTTATCAGCGTTCAACGATTTTTGAAAATGTCGACGTCATTTTGCATAATAAGTTAATGCGGTTTTGAAATGAACGTATTTTCAGTGCAAATGTTGACCCTACTTGGCTGCCGTAGTATCATTTATGTGAATGCTGAACACTTATTCTGTGGTTAATAAGCTTTCCTAGCTGATTGATGGCCAAAAAATTTGAAATTTTCAGAACAAGATTATTTTTATACAGTATTTGTACAGTGCGTTTATATGTATGAGGTAAATATCAAATACTAGTAAACTGTATGTGCTGTTTTTTAACGGAGGTAAGTCAACTAGATCGCCAATTATGTATAACTAATGCAGGCTTTATTTTATACTAAAAACTGTGTAAAACTTAACACATGCGGCATAACCTTTGTTCCTTCTGGAAATGTACATCCAACATCGCGCACTGTTGCTTGGGTCAAGTCCAAATGTAGTAGTCTGATTTCTTGTTACATCTAGTTTTGGATCTAAACTATAGCCTAGGGTAACTTTGATGGACTACATAGAGTAGTTTTACAATTTTGAGGGATTCAGCTCAATCCTATAAAAAGTGTAAAATCATTCTAAATACCTTAGTTTAGGTCCAAAACTAGCTGTAACAAATTTCCAGGCGCCAGTGGTCAATTCCTATCAATGATTACCAGGTACATCAACCTTGAAATGTACACTACTATACAGAACTACGCTGGAATTATTCTATCTTGAACGTCTTTCCCTAACTACGGGAATGGAAGATGGTACTTTCCGAAAACAAAATATTCATCCCGTAAACGTAAATGTGCCCAGCCCCTCACTTTAACCCCTCTTCCGACGCCGAAGTGAATATATAAAAGAATGATTTACGGAGAGGTAAGGATGCAACAATGTATACATATGTTGGTGATGGATTTAATTGATAATATGAGAAAAATCCAATTCAACTTTAAAATTAATACTGTTCTATTCTATTCTGCTAGCCCGACAAATACAATATGGCTCTAGTCAACAATCTTGAGCAAACGAGCTATCTTATCTTGTATATCACATATAGTTATGTTTTTCTTTAAACAGATTTAAATCAATTACCGCTATTAAAGCTTGAAAAAAAATAGGATTTTTTCCTGAAAAATAAACCCGGATTCCGGTTTTACAATTATAAAGCATCCAAAACAAAAATGACTGTACATATGTCATGATCATGACCTGCCGACTTTTGCAGAGATAAGCTTTAATTCTGTACCCCACATGCTTAGTTCAGAACTTCCCCACTTCATTGTCAACAAGATTCTCCAACACTGAGATAGTTAGCCACATTAAGGAAATAAAACCCAATCGAAGCGTGAGTAGACGATACGACGCCATTTTCTATCGTAACCTACGACAGGGTGAAGATGGCGTAAAGTTACGCAAGGTTTTTGCGTAACTTACGAACGTTCGTAAGTTACGAAGTTTCTGTGAAACGCTTAGTAATTCGTAAATCTGACTTACGCAAAAATTACGAACGTTCGTAAGTTACGAAGCTTAGTGAAACGATACCCAGAACTACTTATTTACAAGAACACCTGAATTAAATTGTCCGTTTTGGTTTATTTTGTTTTACGTCCTATAAACAGCCAGGGCCCAGTTGTTCAAAGGGTGATTAGCTTAATCAGTGATTAGTGAAAATTTTAATTATCCTGTAACTTTAAAATGAAACCATATATTTTGTTACAAATTTGCAGATAGCAAATATTAATAGTGCCAATGTACATGCAAAATTGTAAGATTTTACCTTGTATATGGACAGAATTATGAAAGTTTGAAAAATGTCGTTAAATAGTGATTAAGCTAATCACCCTTTGGACTACTGGGTCCAGAGTCATTTAAGGACGTGCCAGGTTTTGGAGGTGGAGGAAAGCCGGAGTATCCGGTGAAAAACCACCGACCTACGGTTAGTACCTGGCAACAGCCCGACGTGGGATTCGAACTCGCAACCCAAAGGGGTGGGGGCTAGTGGTAGAATGTCCGAACACCTTAACCACTCGGCCACCGTGGCCCAAAATTGTCCATTCAAAACGTGTTTATTTGTCTTTTGAAATAATATTATAAGGAATGACTACAATTTTGTTAAGTGTTATACGGTATATACCGTAAACAATGTGTGCACTTTGCATAAATCCGCGAAGTGGTTTATGCAATTCTTTTTTTTTTAAATGTACACATTTTTTATTCCTTAACTGTTCTGTAAGTCAAGACATGGGAAGTATACCGATGAATTACAATTGTCTAGACATGGAAAATATACCGATGAATTACAATTGTCTAGACATGGAAAATATACCGATGAATTACAATTGTTTCGACATGGAAAATATACCGATGAATTACAATTGTTTCGACATGGAAAATATACCGATGAATTACAATTGTCTAGACATGGAAAATATACCGATGAATTACAATTGTTTCGACATGGAAAATATACCGATGAATTACAATTGTCTAGACATGGAAAATATACCGATGAATTACAATTGTTTCGACATGGAAAATATACCGATGAATTACAATTGTCTAGACATGGAAAATATACCGATGAATTACAATTGTTTCGACATGGAAAATATACCGATGAATTACAATTGTTTCGACATGGAAAATATACCGATGAATTACAATTGTCTAGACATGGGGGAAGTATACCGATGAACTACAATTGTTTCGACATGGAAAATATACCGATGAATTACAATTGTCTAGACAGGGGGGAATATACCGATGAACTACAATTGTCTAGACATGGGGGGAATATACCGATGAATTACAATTGTCTAGACATGGGGGAAATATACCGATAAATTACAATTGTCTAGACATGGGGGGAATATACCGATGAACTACAATTGTCTAGACATGGAAAATATACCGATGAACTACAATTGTCTAGACATGGGGGAAATATACCGATGAACTACAATTGTCTAGACATGGAAAATATACCGATGAACTACAATTGTCTAGACATGGGGGAAATATACCGATGAACTACAATTGTCTAGACATGGAAAATATACCGATGAACTACAATTGTCTAGACATGGGGGAAATATACCGATGAACTACAATTGTCTAGACATGGAAAATATACCGATGAACTACAATTGTCTAGACATGGAAAATATACCGATGAACTACAATTGTCTAGACATGGAAAATATACCGATGAACTACAATTGTCTAGACATGGGGGAAATATACCGATGAATTACAATTGTCTAGACATGGGGGAAATATACCGATGAATTACAATTGTCTAGACATGGAAAATATACCGATAAATTACAATTGTCTAGACATGGAAAATATACCGATGAACTACAATTGTCTAGACATGGGGGAAATATACCGATGAATTACAATTGTCTAGACATGGAAAATATACCGATAAATTACAATTGTCTAGACATGGGGGAAATATACCGATGAATTACAATTGTCTAGACATGGAAAATATACCGATGAATTACAATTGTCTAGACATGGGGGGAATATACCGATGAACTACAATTGTCTAGACATGGGGGGAATATACCGATGAACTACAATTGTCTAGACATGGAAAATATACCGATAAATTACAATTGTCTAGACATGGGGGAAATATACCGATGAATTACAATTGTCTAGACATGGAAAATATACCGATGAATTACAATTGTCTAGACATGGGGGGAATATACCGATGAATTACAATTGTCTAGACATGGGGGGAATATACCGATGAATTACAATTGTCTAGACATGGAAAATATACCGATGAATTACAATTGTCTAGACATGGAAAATATACCGATAAATTACAATTGTCTAGACATGGAAAATATACCGATGAATTACAATTGTCTAGACATGGGGGGAATATACCGATGAATTACAATTGTCTAGACATGGGGGAAATATACCGATGAACTACAATTGTCTAGACATGGGAAATGTATCAAACTGTATCGGTAACCTAAAATTGTCTAGAAAGTGAAAATGTACCGTTGAACTTTTTTTAGATATTTGTACCGACGAACTACAGTTGTCCACTTGCTAAACTTATCTTGAGCTGAAACTGTACCGAAGATCTTTACTTGTCGAGGAGAGTCAGCAATTTACACCGTTTCTAATTTGACGTTGTTGATTGCCTGTAGCAGTAATTAGTTTCATTACGTCATTATCGTAATTGCACCAGTTGATTAGATTGTGGTGCACCTTTATTAGGATGTTAGGACTTGATGTAGGGGAAGCAACACTTCATGTTGACAACTGACAAAACTACCATATCAATGCAAGTAAACGTTCAGGCTGGTCGCTATGGAAACTGTTCTGGTAGCACTTTCTGTTAATTACTCCACTAGTTATATATTATATTGGTCTGGTTGGTTTGATTTATTTTGTTTTACGTCCTATTAACAGCCAGTGTCATTAAATTTAAGGACGTGTCGAGTTTTAGAGGTGGAGGAAAGCCAGAGTACCCGGAGATAAACCACCGACCTACGTATACCGTCAGTACCTGGCATAGCCCATAGGTGGAGGGCTAGTGGTAGAATGTCGAGACACCTTAACCACCCGGCCACCACGGTCCCCGGTCTGAATATTGCTGTTTTAGCAACATTCATGATGAATATGCCAATTTTATTTTGAAAAGCTGCTTCATAGCGCCGTTAAATATACATATGTATCCCTGATTTAAACAATCATACACACATACAATGCAGAACGATATGTATGACAATTGTTTCCCTTTAACTCGCAGAGAAGTCATATTTCACCGAAAATGACCTCAATGAGAAAAATACACAGCGGGAGTAATTGATAATTAAGACCAATTAGTCGTGAAAAAAATGCCTCGTCCGTGCTTCATTTTCCCAGCTAGTTAATTCACTACACGACTGCATTTTGTCATTTTCACTGCCCAGTTAATAGTGAAGAGTGCTTCGTAAGGGAAGTAATTGGATCAACTTTCGGTTGGATTTTTCGTTTAAGACACGTCGGCTTGTGAGGCTCTCTATGGGGTATCTATATCGGTATTTTTTCCTTCTTTCTAATTTCCGTATTTTATCACATGATCGCTGTCCAAGTTTTTAAGCAAGAATACGAGAGATCGTGAAAAAAAATCCTTTTTCTGTTTCTTCCGTGAAACGAAACAAAATGTAGATGATGTGGCGTCATATAATTAGTTATATAATAATTTTACATTATATTTTAAAATTCAATCAAGATAGACTCTTCTAATTTCTCTCTGTTAATTGGTTTTTCTTAGTTTGATTGTTTCGAAGTAAAACAAAAAGAAAATAAATCAGTCGACATATATATATATATATATATAATGGATTTGGTGCCGGAGATCGTGAGTTCGAGGCCCGGATAGGGCACGAGTCAAAAATTGTCTTCTTTCGTCATTTGTGTTTCTGGGTTATTTATATATACACCTGGTATTCGTTGGCATAGTCACTATTTATATATATGTATACAGGCGCGGATGAAGGATTTTCGAAAGGAGGGGTCCAGCTGACGCCTTTTCAATGATACAATGGTAAAAACTTCCCTTTTAAGGCGATAAACATTTTCCTCCCCGAAGGGTGGGGGGGGGGGGCTGACCCCCAGGACCCCCCTCCCCCCTCTGGATCCGCTAGTGATATATATGCACATTTACATTAATTAATTATTGGGCGACAAATAAAGCCAAACCAGTCGTAAGATATATAAAATTTTGCAAAACATTTGTATCCAATTCACAAACACCCTATGTAGCCCCTCTGATCCTCCAATCAGACGCGAGAAATAACCAATCGTCATCTAAGCAATCACACGGAACTAACGTTTGGATGATGAGGAGTAGAACTGCTTGCTGATCATTCGGAATGCCTCGTGACATGTCGACCTCCCATCGTAAATGATTAATGGAATAATAGATCAGTACGTAGCACTGTCATTCACAATCCCGGGCTAATCTTTCAAATATTGACAAGTTCAGATTAGATAATGCTGGTCGATGTAGCAGCAGAGAGGTATCCACGTTTAATTTGACACAATGAGGTGATAATTGAAGAATGAAACTGTTTGGCAATCTTCGGCTCTGCTTCGGCACAATGTCACAAGGTCCCGTGCCTGTTTGACGACATTATGAACTATACTTTTTTTATTTTCTTTCCCTCAGTTTTGTCATCTTAGTCATACAGGCGCTTGCTTGAGTCCGGCATGAGAAGTGTGAAACATTTACAGATTTTCGTCCTTCTCCCCACCGGTATGTATAACTCTCCAATTCGATAAGGCCTGGGTGATTCTGGTTCAGGGCCTGCCAGCATACCATGGTGTTATTATTTACCAGACAGTGAAAGCAACTTTCCTCCGTTACTCCGACACATGGACTCTAAGTCAGCTCTGGTCCAGGATTACAACAACATTCTTGATGGAACCAGACCAACAGAGGCCGACATTTGTTTTCCGGCGCCGGGAAAATGACTTTCCTTGGATTTAATATAAAGTGATACTTTCTAAACAAACATTTTAGCGTTAAGCATGTGTATGAAGAAATTAAATCTTGGATATCACAAATAAACTGAGGATCTTATTGAAGATTAGTACAGAATATCAGTGCATCTTTTTTATCAACTTCTTATTTTATAAGATTGATGTCATCAAGTAAACGCAGGTTATTCAATGTAAATAAAAACAACCACAAAAAAAAGAACAGCACACAAGCAACAAAGCGAGATTATCAGTAAAAAAATATAAAGTTCAATTTCCAGCTTCTAAGATCAGTTGTTCAAATTGAATAACTTCTTCTCAAGAATGAACATGCCGAGAGTCATGATTGTAAGATACGACTCGGACGACGGACGAACATGGCCGAGTTCGAGCGACAACTTTAGTGGCTGTAGTCTAACTATAGAACGATCGAACTCACTTTAGTCATGTGTTTTGCGCACCTGTATAGAAACAAGAGGTAAACAGTGCGCATGACTAGCGACTATAGTACAAACTACCGTTTTAGTCGGACTAGAGCCACTAGGGTTCGTCTGCGCATGCGTGATTATTTGAGAGCAAGGCAGCGATTGGTTGACGTTTACACGCATGTGTAAACACATTAAATGTAACAGCCCTACTATAGTAAATAGCCGACGCCCGAATGACGGGTACAAGAACTAGCTTTATTCTGATCCTGGTCACACAGGTGCTTGTGCATAGGCTTGTACATGTATATGTTAATTACAAAACACATAAGTGACCATGAGATGTGTATTACTAATCACCGTGATGTACATACCATTTGAAGTACAATACATAACAATGACATACGGCTAAAAGCTTCCTTTGTACGAGCCCGACAAAGTTTAAGAACACAACAGACTTTTAGCTTCTATCAAATTTACGTAAGTTAACTAATCAAAATACTTCAAACGTCGTTCTCTGACTTGGTGGTATAGAATCTAATGATTTAGTTGAAAAATCTTGCTTGACAAATCTCGAGAATGGAAATGACCTTGACCTTTTGTTCAAGGTTGCAGGGGTCAAAGATGTCGAACACTTCAAACGTCTCCTGGTGATGAACTGGAAAATGGCTGGTTGCTACATCATGATCACGGGGTCAATATGTCAACAACAACAAAACACATCTGGATGATCAAAAGCAGAGGCAGTTTTTATTTAGGTTGTGTGCGTTTGACGTCCTTTTAAAGGCCCAATATACGTTACCTCAGGACATTTTTCGTGATTCTGAAAAATTCTGAAAAAAATCCAGTTTATAACCATGCAAAAACAAGCCTAAAACGAAGTAAACCTAAGCGGTAACTAACAAGAAACTCTTGACAGAAAAATCCAAAGAATTGAAAATAATTCAGGTTGAGCCCACTTCAACAACAAGCCGAAGTTAAAAAAACAGTTCAAAATGGACGCGTGTTTACAAATACCAAGTTTCAGCTGCTGCTGTACCTGTAACCGCGAAAGAATTCATTTTGGATATTGCTGATATCAGTTAATCTTAACTTAATCTATAGATATAATAATTTATTAGGCTTGATTTTTACTTCAAGTTTTGCCGAAAGTTGTGTATACAGGGCCTTTAACAGCTATGCTCATTGAAGAACTTGTCTCGTCAGT
Organism: Mimachlamys varia; assembly: GCA_947623455.1. Classification (NCBI taxonomy): domain Eukaryota; kingdom Metazoa; phylum Mollusca; class Bivalvia; order Pectinida; family Pectinidae; genus Mimachlamys; species Mimachlamys varia. The sequence goes on from OX392536.1 coordinate 3,908,122, forward strand.
ACCTGTTTGGCGACTGCCTTACATAAACCTTGAACCCACATACCAGAGATGGAGGGGTAGTGGTAGCAGAATGTCAGACACTTAATCAATTGATCACCGCGGTCCCCAATTTACAGTTGAACTATTTGTAGTAAAGCTTATTTTTTGATGGAAATATTTTGTTACAACTTCTAAAGTATCAAGACGAGCTGTACATGTTTTCTCGTCCTCTTGTTTTTGTTTTGTTTTTTGTTTGCTTTAAAAAAAAATTGAAATTACCTAAAGTTCAAACAAATTAAACATTTAGTTTTACATGTTGCCATTTTTTGCAGTTTTTAGGAATCTAAATATGCATTAAAAATAATGAAGAGATTGAACTCGGGTCTTTGAAAGACGAACACCATCAACATTTATTAGCCGCCAAGAACCTTCTTCGCGTGACAAGACTTTGTGTAACTGACGAAGAAGTATATTTAACTTGATTAATTACGAGACATGGTGGTCCCAATGAACTGAATCAGCCATTAAAAATGTAAGGGGACACGTTGCTGCGTGAATAAGAGACATTGTATTATCGGTTACTTTAGCCTAGGTGTTGATTCGTTTTGAAAAAAAAGCGTTGGAACAAAACAATAATGAGTAAAGACCTCTTTTTTAATGTGACCTTTCAACTTGAATGTCAAAATAGTAAACATTTTCTAACGAAATGGATTGAGATATAGCCCCTCCTTTTACCATGCCAAGTATACTTGTTAAATAAATTCTCATACAAGGCTTATAAATCGTCACCAAAGAACACAACTTTATCAACATCGAGTGTCCCTCCACGGCAAGTGTACACCTAGTTCTTAAAACAAAAATGGTCACAAACACCACTGTAACAGGAAAAGAAAAGCCGACCAGACCGAGATTCAAACCCAGAGGCCTTTAAACTCTAGACGGACACTCTACAAGTGAGCTACGTACATGTAGCAGGCGGTATCCGACCTTTGTCCAGTTCCGCTAAGCATGTTCGTACGACATTTTGGTTGGGTCATAATTTTATTAATTACTTTCAAGAGCAGGGGTGCTACTGCCCCCTCCCCCCCCCCCCCCCCCCGGTCGAAATCTCCGAATAGACTTCTTATCGGGAGAACGAGATTCGCCGTCTGTTCTAGGCCAGTGTCACGTGGGTTTTCGACAATGGTGTAGTTGGTGATCACGATTATGTTTCTAACCGTAGTTTGCTTATTGTGATGGGATGATTGTGTGAAGTAATATAGATTGTTAGTACATCACGTGACTGAATACTGCCTTCCCATTGGCTACACACATGGGTACTATGCAGCGATAGTGCCCGCTCACCCGGGCACTATCAAATTTGGCGCGATATTCAACGTGAATCCATTATGACGTCACAATTAAGTAACGTCTTTGGAGAGCACGATTATTGGCGCGAAAATAGACATGGATCATGAGTTGCTTGAAAATGACTGACTTTGGCATCGGCTGGAAGCTGGCCATGTTTTATCACCATAAAACAACTTTTGGTGTATATGTAAGCAGAAGGGTGATGTACTAAACCCATTATGGCCCTGTTGAGAGGGCAATATGGCTCATAGCATTGCCTCGTGATGGAATAGTGCCCTCGCCTTCGGCTCAGTCACTATTCCATCCCTCGACAATACTATGAGGCAATAGTGCCCTCTCAACAGGGCCAATATAGATCGTTGGTACCTTTTTTGGCTGTACCAGTCATATGAAAAACTGAAATGATGCTTTCAGTGATTTAATCCAACCATTCAAATATAATCAGGGTCAAATTTAAGGAGATCTTTCCGTTATCATAGTAAATGGTGAGTAGTTTGATTATCGGTATTAGTTTTGCTCCTTTCCGCCAGGACTGCGCTCTGCGACCGTGTCCCAGGTGGAGAGGAGCGGGACTTAATGAACACTGCCCTGATGGACAGGAGTAAATACAAGGCCGATAACCAGTCTAGGCTTTAGAACGTGCTGTTTCATTGAAAATAGCAGTTAATGTTTTAGCAAATATTGTTAATTCATGACAAACCCTGTAGTTTTATTCAAGTTTATCAGCAATAGTGCAATGTGTGTTATAGCACATTTGATAAACTTTCATTTCTTAAATAAACACATCCATTCACATGGATTACTTATGACGTAATATATTAATCTTCAATGCGAGTCTTGTCGCTCCGCTTCGGATAACATTGAGAACGCCCATTCGTCAAACGCTAATGAAAACGATTAAATATTTGCGCCAAATTTACTCAAATTAGAGCTATTCGCCAATGTCATTTAAATGACGACACAAAACCAAACACAGTTAATTAATTTATTATTTAAGAAATTATAAATTAAAGTAAACAATGGTTCAATAGTAGAAAATGTAAATATTTGGATTGAACGGTGTTCTCTTTTTATGTTTTTTTTTTTTATATTTTCATGCCGGTATGAATGCAAATCGGTTACATTCACTTATTAATAGAAATATCACCTTGATGCAGCTACCGCTAACAAGGATCTTCGCTTGCCTGGTACCAATTAATATCCGGCGGCGTTAACACACAGTGAATATGGATGTAACCGATTTGCATTCATACCGGACGTAACCGATTTGCATTCATAGAGGCATGGAAATTAAAAAAAGGAACGCCGTTCAAACCCGATATCGATTATGATTTATTCTGGTTTTATATGCGTTATATAGTACTCTTCGTACGCATTAAACTACATATAGATACTTGTACTGCCTAATAATGCATGGCTTGCAAAATGAGTGACTTTCTTGAACTCTAGACTATAGAAACACTCCCGTTCGGACTAGTTCATATAGATAATGCGCTGTACGATATTTATGACATTTAACGATTGTTGGTAAATAAGTGTATTTATCCTGATAACCTTGGAGACAAGGTATCGTGAGTTATCGCGCTTGACTGTAACGATATCTATCGGGGTCAGTGAGTACGTCTACCCGATAGCTTAAGTCTATCATAAAACACTAAAATAACTGATTGGATAGTTAAGGAATCACTCACAGACGAACCGAGAGTTCAAAGTTATCCCGGAATCAACTGGAGTCATGTTGATAAAACAAACGGATTCGGAAGCTTCCAGCATCACAGACGGAAGCAGACCTGCATCATTAATAGGATGAGTGTCAATAAACCGACATGAACCTCATTGGGTTATGAATAAATGAACGCAATAAATGGAGTATATACCTTGAGTGCTGCCGGTCTCTAACAGAAATCTACAGGCGGACACGGCATTACAATTCGAGAACACCCGCTCTTTTATTTGTTACAAACACACCTTCCATTGGGAGCAATGAAGGAACGAAAAAAAACCCTTTAAAAGCAAGATTGGGAAACACACATTTAAAAGACTGAAATGGGTAAACATGGCATATGTTATTGAACACACGAATGTTAGTGAACCATCCGTAATTCAAAGGCCCAATATACGTAACTTTCGGCAAAACTTGAAGCGAAAATCAAGCCTAATAACTTATGTTATTTACAGATTTAGTTAAGATTTACTAATATCAGCAATATTCAAGATTAATTCTTACGCGGTTACCGGTACAGCAGCAGTTGAAAAACGGTATTTGTAAACACGCGTCCATTTCGAACTGTCTTCTACCTTCGGCTTGTTGTTGAAGTGGGCCCCACCTGATTTATTTTCAATTCTTTGGGTTTTTTTGTCAAGAGTTTCTTGTTAGTTACCGCTCAGGATTACTACCTTTTAGGCTTATTTTTGCATGGTTATCAACTGGATTGTTTTCATAATTTTACAGTATCACGAAAAATTTCCTAAAGTTACGCATATTGGACCATTAAGAATATGAAAACATCAGAGAATACCGAAGCATCATCAATTATACTAGGAGCAACATGTAAACAAAAGAAAGATTACTACGATATTAAAGAATAAGACCAGGTGTCCCGGATAGGTAAGCGTCTTCTGTTTCTTTGACGACACCAACCATGTAAATCTTAGTCACATCCAAGTGAATGTCACATCCTCCAAGTGAGAACTGGGGCATCATTCTCAATCATTTCAAGTAGGCAAATTATAAAGCATATTAAAAATACAACCACCTTTATATCATACAGGGATACAGAACACTTTTCTAGGTTGACGACTATAAAACTTGCTCATACACTTCTCAACAAACCCCAGTCACCTCTTTCGACGTACAGTGTCCTAGTAAAGGATACAGTAGACATACTCTCCTTTCTCGTACCTCCGTAAGGTTTCCGTCAGCGTCATAATACACTTGAACAGTGTACGACCGGACCGCGGTTCGAAACTTGGACCCTCAAAACTCTAGACGGACGCTCTACTAATTGGGCCACCTGGTCACTGACGATCGACCAAGCCCAGTCCAGTCCAGTTCTTATATAACCATAGTTAAATTACCACTTATCCTTAACAAATACACTTGAGCAATAATAGTTATTCATGTTTTTGGAGGGAATCTACTATGTCTCGTGTTGGTGGACGTGTTAAATTATACAGAACTAGTTTATTTTTACTTCTAAATTCATAAATTAAAGGGTTTTTACACACCTGGCCATTCTGCTTCTTCATTTGTTTAGACAATTCGGATTTCCATCTTTTGGCCCCTAGCATCACTGAAGAGTCATAGGAGGACGAAACAGCTGTGTTGTGCAGATTAATTCATTTTTGGCATACTGTATCTATTACACTAAATTTAAAAGCTGCAGCATATATATGTGTGTGTGTGTTACGTCATCTTTTCTAGTGATTAAGCTGATAGACATATAAATGAACTTTTCACGTGAATTTCAGTTAAAATGTGAGTCTACTTTCATTATTCTCCGGAACGATTCTTTGTCAAATGTTCACCATACCTTTCATAATAAATAAGATACTAATGATAATGTTGAAGACACTACTCAAGACTTTCCAGTTTACGGTTCACTCATAAATTTCGAAGAAAAATACATTGTCGCTTTCTAAATTTCTCCCACGGGAACTTAAAACAACCTCGCTCCTTGGCCTACACCGGTGGGACTATCAGTGTGTTTGTACTGCTTAGCAGGACGAGGTTGACCCAGTGCTCGCGAGCGTTCCTTACGACGCCGTGTCTGAAGCCTACGGTGTGTGTTAATTACATTAAACATTTATCCTCGTCCATTGCGAGCCGATTCCTTCATTAAAACTGCCTCGGCAAATCTTTGACAATAGCCTTATCGCAATCAGTCTTCTTCAACTCGAAAGTGAGTTTAGATGATTCTTGATTATGTCTGGCTTGTATTTATTGATACATGGTATGGGTATAAGATACGAGTTATCTCCCTTCAAATACGTATATACATCTAACTTGCTGTCACAAATACCTTTGGTTTTCAATATTGTTTAAAAAAAAAAGAATGGCTAAATTTAGTATAAAATAAAACTTACGAACGGACCGCGATACACTATAGGCCTAGCTGAGTGCTAATAAGATAACGGGCAACTGGTCCGGTGCTGTGCGCCATGTTAGAGATCTAACCACTCTAAGAAGTCGTATTTCGATGGATGGCTGATCTGATTGTTCATTGTCATCAATTGATTTCACGTTTTGATTTGTAAATATTACACTCACGTATTTGGCTCACAGGAACACGATTTTCGTTGGAATTATTGAATGTGTGAGCACAAGAACAAGTCAGAACTGTTGCCATGACAACAAGACCAAATAAGCCGAATAGAAACCGGAAGAGGACACAGGCGATGTTAAAATAGACTTACTATAAATACACATTTTTACTGTTTATAATATGTTTTCTCAAAAGTTACGTTTTCAGCAGCATTTTACTGTCTGTTTGCGTGACGGGTTTTGCTACAGAAATCTTTATGTTCTTGTAAATATTATATATATATATATATATATAACAAAACAAAGACGGCGGTATCTTTTCTATGCCTTTCACCTCTTAAGCATGAGGTTTTTTCAGGAAAGAGTACATGAAAAGATGACGTCATCAATATAAAGACGTCATGAACAATATAAAAAAAGGAATATCTTTCTCCCTTTCGTGACAGTTTTAATACAGGAGTTTTCATGCCGGAATGAATGAAAATCGGTCCCATTCATATTTAATAGAGCCCAATTTTGAATAAAATTGGCGCCAATAATTAACAGTAGTCATTTGAGCGTTTGATGCAGGGGGTTCTTCTTGTTATTAGAAGCGAAGCGGCAAGACTCTCATTGAACAAGATTGAGCTTTTACGTCATAAGTTGAGCACGTGAATGGATATATTCAAATTATAGTAAAAATACATTTATTGTTAACTATTTAGGCGGGATTTCACTGATTGATAAATTCCGCCTCTTTGGATACATTTGGTAAATAAGGAAAACCTTGAATTTATTATTAACATAGTTATTGATAATTTTGTTAACATGTAAAAATCTCAAATTATCATGTACAGTTTGGTTTCTGTGAAGTGTCATTCTATAATTTATCACACATTGATTTCAATGAATTCAGTAACAAGTTTGATTTGATTTGATTTTTATTTATTTATTATTATTATGTATATTTTTTATATTTGTTTTTTAATATATAGGGAATTGTTGCCAAGCAAAAAAAATGTGCAAGACAAAAAATCAGGTTTTCAAGAAGTAATCTGCGATACATGTTTTTTTTTTTAGACGAGAAAGTATTCTAAAAAAAAAAACTATTTTCAATTTATCTTGAGCAAATTAGTTTTAGAAGATTTTTTCTTACTTTCTAATTTTGCTTCGGTGTTTTTCTCTCTCTGAAATTTGTCTCAATTGTTTGGCAACACATAATGAAAGTCCCGAGACGCAGCTTTGAATAATTGAGACAGTTTTTGTTCCTGATACAGTAGTTATTCCGTCCCTTGATAGACTAGGCACACAGTGCTACTATACTTGGATATTTGTAGTGTCGCCAAGCTCAAAATATCGGACGATATGTATTATTCAGACTCACTACAATCACACACACAATCTTCTCAGTCGAGCTTTCTTTCTTAACTTTGGCTTACAATGATTAACTTTTAATATATTTGGGACTTTGTAAAGTAAACAATCTACCGTATTGTCAATATGTAATCGACAGATTTCCCAGCAACTAAATCGCAAAAAAATACAGACTGTAGCTATCTACCGTAGAAAATACTACGATATACTGCGGTCCCTACTAGTAAACCTCCAACAAATACAAGGAACAACGATATACCGCGGTCTCTACAACTAAACCTCCAACAAATACAAGGTATAACGGTATACCGCGATCCCTACAACTAAACCTCGAACAAATACACGGGACAACGATATAACGCGGTCTCTACAACTAAACCTCGAACAAATACAAGGTACAACGATAAACCGCGGTCTCTACAACTAAACCTCGAACAAATACACGGGACAACGATATAACGCGGTCTCTACAACTAAACCTCGAACAAATACACGGGACAACGATAAACCGCGGTCTCTACAACTAAACCTCGAACAAATACAAGGTACAACAATATACCGCGGTCGCTACAACTAAACCTCGAACAAATACACGGGACAACGGTATAACGCGGTCCCTACAACTAAACCTCCAACAAATACAAGGTACAACGATAAACCGCGGTCTCTACAACAAAACCTCGAACAAATACAAGGTACAGCGATATACCGCGGTCTCTACAACTAAACCTCAAACAAATACAAGGTACAGCGATATACCGCGGTCTCTACAACTAAACCTCAAACAAATACAAGGTACAGCGATATACCGCGGTCCCTACAACTAAACCTCCAACAAATACAAGGAACAACGATATACCGCGGTCCCTACAACTAAACCTCGAACAAACCCAAGGTACAGCGATATACCGCGGTCTCTACAACTAAACCTCAAACAAATACAAGGTAATAACAATATAACGCGGTCTCTACAACTAAACCTCGAACAAATACAAGGTACAACGATAAACCGCGGTCTCTACAACTAAACCTCGAACAAATACACGGGACAACGATATAACGCGGTCTCTACAACTAAACCTCGAACAAATACAAGGTACAACAATATACCGCGGTCGCTACAACTAAACCTCGAACAAATACACGGGACAACGGTATAACGCGGTCTCTACAACTAAACCTCGAACAAATACAAGGTACAACAATATACCGCGGTCGCTACAACTAAACCTCGAACAAATACACGGGACAACGGTATAACGCGGTCCCTACAACTAAACCTCCAACAAATACAAGGTACAACGATAAACCGCGGTCTCTACAACTAAACCTCGAACAAATACAAGGTACAGCGATATACCGCGGTCTCTACAACTAAACCTCAAACAAATACAAGGTACAGCGATATACCGCGGTCTCTACAACTAAACCTCAAACAAATACAAGGTACAGCGATATACCGCGGTCTCTACAACTAAACCTCAAACAAATACAAGGAACAACGATATACCGCGGTCCCTACAACTAAACCTCGAACAAATACAAGGTACAGCGATATACCGCGGTCTCTACAACTAAACCTCAAACAAATACAAGGTAAAAACAGTATACCGCAGTCTCTACAACTAAACCTCGAACAAATACAAGGTACAAAAGTATATCGCGGTCTTTACAACTAAACCTCAAACAAATACAAGGTACAACGATATACCGCGGTCCCTACAACTAAACCTCGAACAAATACAAGGTACAACGATATACCGCGGTCCCTACAACTAAACCTCGAACAAATACAAGGTACAACAATATACCGCGGTCCCTACAACTAAACCTCGAACAAATACACGGGACAACGGTATAACGCGGTCCCTACAACTAAACCTCGAACAAATACAAGATACAACGATATACCGCAGTCTGTACAACTAAACCTCGAACAAATACAAGATACAACGATATACCACGGTCTCTACAACTAAACCTCCAACAAATACAAGGTACAACGATATACCGCGGTCTCTACAACTTAACCTCGAACAAATATATGGTAGAACGATAAACCGCGGTCTCTACAACTAAACCTCGAACAAATACAAAGTACAACCGTATACCGCGGTCCCTAAAACTAAACCTCGAACAAATACAAGGTACAAAAATATACCGCGGTCCCTACAACTAAACCTCGAACAAATACAAGGTTCAACAAAATACTGCGGTCCCTACAGCCAAAACCTCGAACAAATACAAGGGACAACAATATACTGCGGTCTCCAAACTAAACATAGAATAAAAACAAGGTACAACGATAAACTGCGGTCCCTTCAACTAAACCTCGAACAAATACACGGGATAACGATATACCGCGGTCTCTACAACTAAACTTCAAATAAATACAAGATACAACGATATACCGCAGTCCCTACAACAACCTCCAACAAATACAAGGTAAAACGATATACCGCGGTCTCTACAACTAAACCTCCAACAAATACAAGGTACAACGATATACAACGGTCTCTACAACTTAACCTCCAACAAATACAAGGTACAACGATATACCGAGGTCTCTACAACTAAACCTCGAACAAATACAAGGTTCAACAATATACTGCGGTCTCCAAAACTAAACCTCGAACAAATACAAGGTACAAAGATATACAGCGGTCTCTACAACTAAACTGCGAACAAATACAAGGTACAACGATATACCCCAGACCCTACAACAAAATCTCAAACAAATACAAGGTTAACAATATAACGCAGTCTTTATAGCTCAAATTTGTTTGAGATTTTTTTTGCGGAAGGTGATTGTTTTTGAGGGCACAAAGTCAAAGGGCGATATTGCTGCTACTTTTGTTCAGATTTTCAAGTTCCTGACGACCGATTAATATCACGTGCTACATCCCGATGCTTCAAAACTAGTTTAAGATTGAATAACAAAGACTATCTATCTTCGGGACTGGGTAGAACAATTAGTATAACAGTCTCCTAGCATTGATAACGTTTACCAGTTTTTACAGTTTACTTTCAAACGTGAATGGGCCGTAACAACAGAACAAACAAATAAACAAATACGAAATTGCCGCCATTCGCTCCATTAATTATGAGAATTCAATTAATATATATTTCGTCAAGGAACATTGGTGAAATTTAATCAAACACGTTTGATCAATAATACTTCTAATGAAATCAAACTGTTGGATTCAGATTAATTGATAGAGAATTATATGTTTTATGTTACTTGCTTTGCTCAATCTCCATGAAATGACGTATTCCAGCAGAGTATGTACTATTAGATCATTTAGATACTTTTTTAGATAGTGATAGGTATGTCTCGTTTTATCTACCTGACAGTATGAAATAAAGATTTATTAATTATACATAATACAAGTCATGTCAGATGGTTCAGAGTATTGTATTATACAAATATATCTTGATGAAATAAATGACTATTTCATTCAATTTCTCGGTGGCCCTTTGTACACACACACACACACACACACACACCCACACACACACACACACACACACACACACACACACACCCCACACACACACACAATGTAAGGACGCTAACACACCCACATACGTAAAGAACGGGTATATCCAAACACGTACACACCCTCATACGTAAAGGACGGGCATATCCACAAACGTACACACCCACATACGTAAAGAACGGGTATATCCACACACGTACACACCCTCATACGTAAAGGACGGGCATATCCACACCCGTACACACCCACATACGTAAAGAACGGGCATATCCACAAACGTACACACCCACATACGTAAAGGACGGGCATATCCACACACGTAAACACCCACATACGTAAAGAACGGGCATATCCACACACGTACACACCCACAAAGGTAAAGAACGGGCATATCTACACACGTACACATCCACATACGTAAAGAACGGGCATATTCACACACGTACACACCCACATACGTAAAGGACGGGCATATCCACACACGTACACACCCACATACGTAAAGGACGGGCATATCCACACACGTACACACCCACATACGTAAAGAACGGGCATATCTACACACGTACACATCCACATACGTAAAGAACGGGCATATTCACACACGTACACACCCACATACGTTAAGGACGGGCATATCCACACACGTACACACCCACACACGTAAAGGACGGGCATATCCACACACGTACACACCCACATACGTAAAGAACGGGCATATTCACACACGTACACACCCACATACGTAAAGAACGGACATATCCACACACGTACACACCCACATACGTTAAGGACGGGCATATCCACACACGTACACACCCACATACGTTAAGGACGGGCATATCCACACACGTACACACCCACATACGTAAAGAACGGGCATATCCACACACGTACACACCCACATACGTAAAGAACGGGTATATCCACACACGTACACACCCACATACGTAAAGAACGGGTATATCCACACACGTACACACCCACATACGTAAAGAACGGACATATCCACAAACGTACACACCCACATACGTTAATGACGGGCATATCCACACCCGTACACACCTACATACATAAAGAACGGACATATCCACACACGTACACACCCACATAGGTAAAGAACGGGTATATCCACACACGTACACACCCACATACGTAAAGAACGGGTATATCCACACACGTACACACCCACATACGTAAAGAACGGGTATATCCACACACGTACAGAGCCACACACGTAAAGGACGGGTATATCCACACACGTACACACCCACATAAGTAAAGGACGGGCATATCCAAACACGTACACACCCACATACGTAAAGAACGGGTATATCCACACACGTACACACCCACATACGTAAAGAACGGGCATATACACATACGTACACACCCACACACGTAAAGGACGGGCATATCCACACACGTACACACCCACATACGTAAAGAATGGGTATATCCACACACGTACACACCCACATACGTAAAGAACGGGTATATCCACACACGTACACACCCACATACGTAAAGAACGGGCATATCCACACACGTACACACCCAAATAAGTAAAGGACGGGCATATCCAAACACGTACACGCCCACATACGTAAAGAACGGACATATCCACACACGTACACACCCACATACGTAAAGAACGGGTATATCCACCCACGTACACACCCACAAACGTAAAGAACGGGCATATCCAAACACGTACACACCCACATACGTAAAGAACGGGTATATCCACACACGTACACACCCACAAAGGTAAAGAACGGACATATCCACACACGTACACATCCACATACGTAAAGAACGGGCATATTCACACACGTACACACCCACATACGTAAAGAACGGGCATATCCACACACGTACACACCCACATAAGTAAAGGACGGGCATATCCAAACACGTACACGCCCACATACGTAAAGAACGGACATATCCACACACGTACACACCCACATACGTAAAGAACGGGTATATCCACCCACGTACACACCCACAAACGTAAAGAACGGGCATATCCAAACACGTACACACCCACATACGTAAAGAACGGACATATCCACACACGTACACACCCACATACGTAAAGAACGGGTATATCCACCCACGTACACACCCACAAACGTAAAGAACGGGCATATCCACATACGTACACACCCACATACGTAAAGAACGGGTATATCCACACACGTACACACTCACATACATAAAGAACGGGTATATCCACACACGTACACACCCACATACGTAAAGAACGGGTATATCCACACACGTACACACCCACAGACGTAAAGAACGGACATATCCACACACGTACACACCCACATAGGTAAAGAACGGGTATATCCACACACGTACACACCCACATAAGTAAAGAACGGGTATATCCACACACGTACACACCCACATAAGTAAAGGACGGGCATATCCAAACACGTACACACCCACATACGTAAAGAACGGGTATATCCACACACGTACACACCCACATAAGTAAAGAACGGGTATATCCACACACGTACACACCCACATAAGTAAAGGACGGGCATATCCAAACACGTACACACCCACATACGTAAAGAACGGGCATATCCAAACACGTACACACCCACATACATAAAGAACGGGTATATCCACACACGTACACACCCACATACGTAAAGAACGGGTATATCCACACACGTACACACCCACAGACGTAAAGATCGGGCATATCCACACACGTACACACCCACATAAGTAAAGGACGGGCATATCCAAACACGTACACACCCACATACGTTAAGAACGGGTATATCCACACACGTACACACCCACATACGTAAAGAACGGGTATATCCACACACGTACACACCTACATACGTAAAGAACGGGTATATCCACACACGTACACACCGACATACGTAAAGAACGGGTATATCCACACACCTACACACCCACATACGTAAACAACGGGTATATCCACACACCTACACACCCACATACGTAAACAACGGGTATATCCACACACCTACACACCCACATAGGTAAAAGCGCTCGCAGACTTTATACGTTACGCTAGTCATTAACTGATTTCATTGGAAAATGTGCCAAACCATGTAAGCACCCTTGGCAGCGTTCATGTCAGATCCCCAAAATAGATTATAAGATAAAACCTTTATCATATTATGCCTGTTACTGTGACTAACATGACGTAATGATTATATCACAAACTGAACAATGTTTTGTTATGACAAACCGTCATCATGCCATCATATGCTTTACATCACAAACAGAAACCGTCATCATGGACCCTAATGCTTTACATCACAAACAGAAACTGTCATCATGGAACCTAATGTTTTACATCACAAACAGAAACCGTCATCATGGACCCTAATGTTTTACATCACAAACGGATGACGTCATCATGGAACCTAATGTTTTACATCACAAACAGAAACTGTCATCATGCAACCTAATGTTTTACATCACAAACAGAAACCGTCATCATGGACCCTAATGCTTTACATCGCAAACAGAAACTGTCATCATGGAACCTAATGTTTTACATCACAAACAGAAACTGTCATCATGGAACCTAATGTTTTACATCACAAACAGAAACCGTCATCATGGACCCTAATGCTTTACATCACAAACAGAAACTGTCATCATGGAACCTAATGTTTACATCACAAACAGAAACTGTCATCATGGAACCTAATGTTTACATCACAAACAGAAACCGTCATCATGGACCCTAATGTTTTACATCACAAACAGAAACTGTCATCATGGAACCTAATGTTTACATCACAAACAGAAACCGTCATCATGGAACCTAATGTTTTACATCACAAACAGAAACTGTCATCATGGAACCTAATGTTTACATCACAAACAGAAACCGTCATCATGGACCCTAATGTTTTACATCACAAACAGAAACTGTCATCATGGAACCTAATGTTTACATCACAAACAGAAACCGTCATCATGGAACCTAATGTTTTACATCACAAACAGAAACTGTCATCATGGAACCTAATGTTTACATCACAAACAGAAACCGTCATCATGGAACCTAATGTTTTACATCACAAACAGAAACTGTCATCATGGAACCTAATGTTTACATCACAAACAGAAACTGTCATCATGGAACCTAATGTTTACATCACAAACAGAAACCGTCATCATGGACCCTAATGCTTAACATCACAAACAGAAACCATCATAATGGAACCTAATGTTTTACACCACAAACAGAAACCGTCATCATGCAACCTAATGTTTACATCACAAACAGAAACCGTCATCATGGAACCTAATGTTTTACATCACAAACAGAAACTGTCATCATGTACCCTAATGTTTTACATCACAAACAGAAACCGTCATCATGCAACCTAATGCTTTACATCACAAACAGAAACCGTCATCATGGAACCTAATGATTTACATCACAAACAGAAACTGTCATCATGGAACCTAATGTTTACATCAAAAACAGAAACCGTCATCATGGACCCTAATGTTTTACATCACAAACAGAAACTGTCATCATGGAACCTAATGTTTACATCACAAACAGAAACCGTCATCATGGACCCTAATGCTTAACATCACAAACAGAAACCATCATAATGGAACCTAATGTTTTACACCACAAACAGAAACCGTCATCATGCAACCTAATGTTTACATCACAAACAGAAACCGTCATCATGGAACCTAATGTTTTACATCACAAACAGAAACTGTCATCATGTACCCTAATGTTTTACATCACAAACAGGAACCGTCATTATGTAACCTAATGATTTACATCACAAACGGATAACGTCATCATGGAACCTAGTGTTTTATGTCACAAACGGGAACCGTCATCATGTAACCTAATGATTTTCATCTCAAAGAGGAACCGTCATCATGGAACCTAATGCTTTACATCACAAACAGAAACTGTCATCATGTAACCTAATGTTTACATCACAAACAGAAACCGTCATCATGCAACCTAATGATTTACATCACAAACAGAAACCGTCATCATGGAACCTAATGATTTACATCACAAACAGGAACCGTCATCATGGAACCTAATGATTTACATCACAAACAGAAACCGTCATCATGGACCCTAATGTTTACATCACAAACAGAAACCGTCATCATGGAACCTAATGCTTTACATCACAAACAGAAACTGTCATCATGGAACCTAATGTTTACATCACAAACAGAAACTGTCATCATGGAACCTAATGTTTACATCACAAACAGAAACCGTCATTATGTAACCTAATGTTTTACATCACAAACAGAAACCGTCATTATGTAACCTAATGTTTTACATCACAAACAGAAACTGTCATCATGGACCCTAATGTTTTACATCACAAACAGAAACCGTCATCATGGAACCTAATGTTTTACATCACAAACAGAAACCGTCATCATGGAACCTAATGTTTACATCACAAACAGAAACTGTCATCATGGAACCTAATGTTTACATCACAAACAGAAACCGTCATTATGTAACCTAATGTTTTACATCACAAACAGAAACCGTCATTATGTAACCTAATGTTTTACATCACAAACAGAAACCGTCATCATGGAACCTAATGTTTTACATCACAAACAGAAACCGTCATTATGTAACCTAATGTTTTACATCACAAACAGAAACCGTCATCATGGAACCTAATGATTTACATCACAAACAGAAACCGTCATCATGTACCCTAATGATTTACATCACAAACAGAAACCGTCATCATGGAACCTAATGATTTACATCACAAACAGAAACCGTCATCATGGAACCTAATGATTTACATCACAAACAGTAACCGTCATTATGTAACCTAATGTTTTACATCACAAACAGAAACCGTCATCATGGAACCTAATGCTTTACATCACAAACAGAAACCGTCATCATGGAACCTAATGATTTACATCACAAACAGAAACCGTCATCATGGACCCTAATGTTTACATCACAAACAGAAACCGTCATCATGGAACCTAATGTTTACATCACAAACAGGAACCGTCATTATGTAACCTAATGTTTTACATCACAAACAGAAACCGTCATCATGGAACCCAATGTTTACATCACAAACAGAAACCGTCATCATGGAACCTAATGCTTTACATCACAAACAGAAACCGTCATCATGGAACCTAATGATTTACATCACAAACAGAAACCGTCATCATGTAACCTAATGATTTACATCACAAACAGAAACCGTCATCATGGAACCTAATGTTTACATCACAAACAGAAACCGTCATCATGGAACCTAATGCTTTACATCACAAACAGAAACCGTCATCATGGAACCTAATGATTTACATCACAAACAGAAACCGTCATCATGTAACCTAATGATTTACATCACAAACAGAAACCGTCATCATGGAACCTAATGTTTACATCACAAACAGAAACCGTCATCATGGAACCTAATGCTTTACATCACAAACAGAAACCGTCATCATGGAACCTAATGATTTACATCACAAACAGAAACCGTCATCATGTAACCTAATGATTTACATCACAAACAGAAACCGTCATCATGGAACCTAATGTTTACATCTCAAACAGAAACCGTCATCATGGAACCTAATGATTTACATCACAAACAGAAACCGTCATCATGGAACCTAATGATTTATGTCACAAACAGAAACCGTCATCATGTAACCTAATGATTTACATCACAAACAGAAACCGTCATCATGGAACCTAATGTTTACATCACAAACAGGAACCGTCATCATGGAACCCAATGTTTACATCACAAACAGAAACTGTCATCATGTAACCTAATGATTTACATCACAAACAGGAGCCGTCATCATGGAACCTAATGTTTACATCACAAACAGAAACCGTCATCATGGAACCTAATGTTTACATCACAAACAGAAACTGTCATCATGGAACCTAATGTTTACATCACAAACAGAAACTGTCATCATGGAACCTAATGTTTACATCACAAACAGAAACTGTCATCATGGAACCTAATGTTTACATCACAAACAGAAACTGTCATCATGGAACCTAATGTTTACATCACAAACAGAAACCGTCATCATGGAACCTAATGTTTACATCACAAACAGAAACCGTCATCATGCAACCTAATGATTTACATCACAAACAGAAACCGTCATCATGGAACCTAATGTTTTACATCACAAACAGAAACTGTCATTATGTAACCTAATGTTTTACATCACAAACAGAAACCGTCATCATGTACCCTAATGCTTTACATCACAAACAGAAACCGTCATCATGGAACCTAATGTTTTACATCACAAACAGGAACCGTCATTATGTAACCTAATGTTTTACATCACAAACAGAAACCGTCATCATGGAACCTAATGCTTTACATCACAAACAGAAACCGTCATCATGGACCCTAATGTTTTACATCACAAACAGGAACCGTCATTATGTAACCTAATGTTTTACATCACAAACAGAAACCGTCATCATGGAACCTAATGCTTTACATCACAAACAGAAACCGTCATCATGGACCCTAATGCTTTACATCACAAACAGAAACCGTCATCATGGAACCTAATGTTTACATCACAAACAGAAACTGTCATCATGGAACCTAATGTTTACATCACAAACAGAAACCGTCATCATGGAACCTAATGTTTTACATCACAAACAGAAACTGTCATCATGTACCCTAATGCTTTACATCACAAACAGAAACCGTCATCATGGAACCTAATGTTTTACATCACAAACAGGAACCGTCATTATGTAACCTAATGTTTTACATCACAAACAGAAACCGTCATCATGGAACCTAATGTTTACATCACAAACAGAAACCGTCATCATGGAACCTAATGATTTACATCACAAACAGAAACCGTCATCATGTAACCTAATGATTTACATCACAAACAGAAACCGTCATCATGGAACCTAATGTTTACATCTCAAACAGAAACCGTCATCATGGAACCTAATGATTTACATCACAAACAGAAACCGTCATCATGGAACCTAATGATTTATGTCACAAACAGAAACCGTCATCATGGAACCTAATGTTTACATCACAAACAGAAACCGTCATCATGTAACCTAATGATTTACATCACAAACAGAAACCGTCATCATGGAACCTAATGTTTACATCACAAACAGGAACCGTCATCATGGAACCCAATGTTTACATCACAAACAGAAACTGTCATCATGTAACCTAATGATTTACATCACAAACAGGAGCCGTCATCATGGACCCTAATGTTTACATCACAAACAGAAACCGTCATCATGGAACCTAATGTTTACATCACAAACAGAAACTGTCATCATGGAACCTAATGTTTACATCACAAACAGAAACTGTCATCATGGAACCTAATGTTTACATCACAAACAGAAACTGTCATCATGGAACCTAATGTTTACATCACAAACAGAAACTGTCATCATGGAACCTAATGTTTACATCACAAACAGAAACCGTCATCATGGAACCTAATGTTTACATCACAAACAGAAACCGTCATCATGCAACCTAATGATTTACATCACAAACAGAAACCGTCATCATGGAACCTAATGTTTTACATCACAAACAGAAACTGTCATTATGTAACCTAATGTTTTACATCACAAACAGAAACCGTCATCATGTATCCTAATGTTTTACATCACAAACAGAAACCGTCATCATGTACCCTAATGCTTTACATCACAAACAGAAACCGTCATCATGGAACCTAATGTTTTACATCACAAACAGGAACCGTCATTATGTAACCTAATGTTTTACATCACAAACAGAAACCGTCATCATGGAACCTAATGCTTTACATCACAAACAGAAACCGTCATCATGGACCCTAATGTTTTACATCACAAACAGGAACCGTCATTATGTAACCTAATGTTTTACATCACAAACAGAAACCGTCATCATGGAACCTAATGCTTTACATCACAAACAGAAACCGTCATCATGGAACCTAATGTTTACATCACAAACAGAAACCGTCATCATGGAACCTAATGTTTACATCACAAACAGAAACCGTCATCATGGAACCTAATGTTTACATCACAAACAGAAACTGTCATCATGGAACCTAATGTTTACATCACAAACAGAAACCGTCATCATGGACCCTAATGCTTTACATCACAAACAGAAACCGTCATCATGGAACCTAATGTTTTACATCACAAACAGAAACCGTCATCATGGACCCTAATGCTTTACATCACAAACAGAAACCGTCATCATGGAACCTAATGTTTTACATCACAAACAGAAACTGTCATCATGGACCCTAATGCTTTACATCACAAACAGAAACTGTCATCATGGAACCTAATGTTTACATCACAAACAGAAACCGTCATCATGGACCCTAATGCTTTACATCACAAACAGAAACCGTCATCATGGAACCTAATGTTTTACATCACAAACAGAAACTGTCATCATGGACCCTAATGCTTTACATCACAAACAGAAACCGTCATCATGGACCCTAATGCTTTACATCACAAACAGAAACCGTCATCATGGAACCTAATGTTTACATCACAAACAGAAACTGTCATCATGGAACCTAATGTTTACATCACAAACAGAAACTGTCATCATGTACCCTAATGCTTTACATCACAAACAGAAACCGTCATCATGGAACCTAATGTTTTACATCACAAACAGGAACCGTCATTATGTAACCTAATGTTTTACATCACAAACAGAAACCGTCATCATGGAACCTAATGCTTTACATCACAAACAGAAACCGTCATCATGGACCCTAATGTTTTACATCACAAACAGGAACCGTCATTATGTAACCTAATGTTTTACATCACAAACAGAAACCGTCATCATGGAACCTAATGCTTTACATCACAAACAGAAACCGTCATCATGGACCCTAATGCTTTACATCACAAACAGAAACCGTCATCATGGAACCTAATGTTTACATCACAAACAGAAACTGTCATCATGGAACCTAATGTTTTACATCACAAACAGAAACCTTCATCATGGAACCTAATGTTTACATCACAAACAGTAACCGTCATCATGGAACCTAATGATTTACATCACAAACAGAAACTGTCATCATGGAACCTAATGTTTTACATCACAAACAGAAACCGTCATCATGGAACCTAATGTTTACATCACAAACAGAAACTGTCATCATGGAACCTAATGTTTTACATCACAAACAGAAACCGTCATCATGCAACCTAATGATTTACATCACAAACAGATACCGTCATCATGCAACCTAATGTTTTACATCACAAACAGAAACCGTCATCATGGAACCTAATGTTTTACATCACAAACAGAAACCGTCATCATGGAACCTAATGTTTACATCACAAACAGAAACCGTCATCATGGAACCTAATGTTTTACATCACAAACAGAAACCGTCATCATGGAACCTAATGTTTACATCACAAACAGAAACCGTCATCATGGAACCTAATGTTTACATCACAAACAGAAACCGTCATCATGGAACCTAATGTTTTACATCACAAACAGAAACCGTCATCATGGAACCTAATGATTTACATCACAAACAGATACCGTCATCATGCAACCTAATGTTTTACATCACAAACAGAAACCGTCATCATGGAACCTAATGTTTACATCACAAACAGAAACCGTCATCATGGAACCTAATGTTTACATCACAAACAGAAACCGTCATCATGGAACCTAATGTTTACATCACAAACAGAAACCGTCATCATGGAACCTAATGTTTTACATCACAAACAGAAACCGTCATCATGGAACCTAATGTTTACATCACAAACAGAAACCGTCATCATGGAACCTAATGTTTACATCACAAACAGAAACCGTCATCATGGAACCTAATGTTTTACATCACAAACAGAAACCGTCATCATGGAACCTAATGATTTACATCACAAACAGATACCGTCATCATGCAACCTAATGTTTTACATCACAAACAGAAACCGTCATCATGGAACCTAATGTTTACATCACAAACAGAAACCGTCATCATGTAACCTAATGATTTACATCACAAACAGAAACCGTCATTATGGAACCTAATGTTTTACATCACAAACGGATGACGTCATCATGGAACCTAATGTTTACATCACAAACAGAAACCGTCATCATGGAACCCAATGCTTTACATCGCAAACAGAAACCGTCATCATGGAACCTAATGTTTACATCACAAACAGAAACCGTCATCATGGAACCTAATGTTTACATCACAAACAGAAACCGTCATCATGTAACCTAATGTTTTACATCACAAACAGAAACCGTCATCATGGAACCTAATGTTTACATCGCAAACAGAAACCGTCATCATGGAACCTAATGTTTTACATCACAAACAGAAACCGTCATCATGGAACCTAATGTTTACATCGCAAACAGAAACCGTCATCATGGAACCTTATGTTTTACATCACAAACAGAAACCATCATCATGGAACCTAATGTTTACATCGCAAACAGAAACCGTCATCATGGAACCTAATGTTTACATCGCAAACAGAAACCGTCATCATGGAACCTAATGTTTACATCACAAACAGAAACCGTCATCATGGAACCTAATGTTTACATCACAAACAGAAACCGTCATTATGGAACCTAATGTTTTACATCACAAACGGATGACGTCATCATGGAACCTAATGTTTACATCACAAACAGAAACCGTCATCATGGAACCCAATGCTTTACATCGCAAACAGAAACCGTCATCATGGAACCTAATGTTTACATCACAAACAGAAACCGTCATCATGGAACCTAATGTTTACATCACAAACAGAAACCGTCATCATGGAACCTAATGTTTTACATCACAAACGGATGACGTCATCATGGAACCTAATGTTTACATCGCAAACAGAAACCGTCATCATGGAACCTAATGTTTTACATCACAAACAGAAACCGTCATCATGGAACCTAATGTTTACATCGCAAACAGAAACCGTCATCATGGAACCTTATGTTTTACATCACAAACAGAAACCATCATCATGGAACCTAATGTTTACATCGCAAACAGAAACCGTCATCATGGAACCTAATGTTTACATCGCAAACAGAAACCGTCATCATGGAACCTAATGTTTACATCACAAACAGAAACCATCATCATGGAACCTAATGATTTACATCACAAACAGAAACCGTCATCATGTAACCTAATGTTTACATCACAAACAGAAACCGTCATCATGTAACCTAATGTTTACATCACAAACAGAAACCATCATCATGGAACCTAATGTTTTACATCACAAACAGAAACCGTCATCATGGAACCTAATGTTTACATCACAAACAGAAACTGTCATCATGGAACCTAATGTTTTACATCACAAACGGATGACGTCATCATGGAACCTAATGTTTACATCGCAAACAGAAACCGTCATCATGGAACCTAATGTTTACATTACAAACAGGAACCGTCATCATGGAACCTAATGTTTACATCACAAACAGAAACCGTCATCATGGAACCTAATGCTTTACATCACAAACAGAAACCGTCATCATGTAACCTAATGATTTACATCACAAACAGAAACCGTCATCATGTAACCTAATGATTTATGTCACAAACAGGAACCGTCATTATGGAACCTAATGTTTACATCGCAAACAGAAACCGTCATCATGGAACCTAATGCTTTACATCTCAAACAGAAACCGTCATCATGGAACCTAATGTTTTACATCACAAACAGAAACCGTCATCATGTAACCTAATGTTTTACATCACAAACAGAAACCGTCATCATGGAACCTAATGCTTTACATCTCAAACAGAAACCGTCATCATGTAACCTAATGCTTTACATCACAAACAGGAACCGTCATCATGTAACCTAATGCTTTACATCACAAACAGAAACCGTCATCATGGAACCTAATGTTTACATCGCAAACAGAAACCGTCATCATGGAACCTAATGCTTTACATCACAAACAGAAACCGTCATCATGGAACCTAATGTTTTACATCACAAACAGAAACCGTCATCATGGAACCTAATGTTTTACATCACAAACAGAAACCGTCATCATGGAACCTAATGTTTACATCGCAAACAGAAACCGTCATCATGGAACCTAATGTTTACATCACAAACAGAAACCGTCATTATGGAACCTAATGTTTTACATCGCAAACAGAAACCGTCATCATGGAACCTAATGTTTACATCGCAAACAGAAACCGTCATCATGGAACCTAATGTTTTATGTCACAAACAGAAACCGTCATCATGGAACCTAATGTTTTACATCACAAACAGAAACCGTCATCATGGAACCTAATGTTTACATCGCAAACAGAAACCGTCATCATGGAACCTAATGTTTACATCACAAACAGAAACCGTCATTATGGAACCTAATGTTTTACATCACAAACGGATGACGTCATCATGGAACCTAATGTTTACATCACAAACAGAAACCGTCATCATGGAACCCAATGCTTTACATCGCAAACAGAAACCGTCATCATGGAACCTAATGTTTACATCACAAACAGAAACCGTCATCATGGAACCTAATGTTTACATCACAAACAGAAACCGTCATCATGTAACCTAATGTTTTACATCACAAACAGAAACCGTCATCATGGAACCTAATGTTTACATCGCAAACAGAAACCGTCATCATGGAACCTAATCTTTTACATCACAAACAGAAACCGTCATCATGG
This sequence comes from Mimachlamys varia, assembly GCA_947623455.1. Lineage (NCBI taxonomy): Eukaryota > Metazoa > Mollusca > Bivalvia > Pectinida > Pectinidae > Mimachlamys > Mimachlamys varia. Next base: position 3,932,392 of record OX392536.1, read on the forward strand.
AACCTAATGTTTACATCGCAAACAGAAACCGTCATCATGGAACCTTATGTTTTACATCACAAACAGAAACCATCATCATGGAACCTAATGTTTACATCGCAAACAGAAACCGTCATCATGGAACCTAATGTTTACATCGCAAACAGAAACCGTCATCATGGAACCTAATGTTTACATCACAAACAGAAACCGTCATCATGGAACCTAATGATTTACATCACAAACAGAAACCGTCATCATGTAACCTAATGTTTACATCACAAACAGAAACCGTCATCATGTAACCTAATGTTTACATCACAAACAGAAACCATCATCATGGAACCTAATGTTTTACATCACAAACAGAAACCGTCATCATGGAACCTAATGTTTACATCACAAACAGAAACTGTCATCATGGAACCTAATGTTTTACATCACAAACGGATGACGTCATCATGGAACCTAATGTTTACATCGCAAACAGAAACCGTCATCATGGAACCTAATGTTTACATTACAAACAGGAACCGTCATCATGGAACCTAATGTTTACATCACAAACAGAAACCGTCATCATGGAACCTAATGCTTTACATCACAAACAGAAACCGTCATCATGTAACCTAATGATTTACATCACAAACAGAAACCGTCATCATGTAACCTAATGATTTATGTCACAAACAGGAACCGTCATTATGGAACCTAATGTTTACATCGCAAACAGAAACCGTCATCATGGAACCTAATGCTTTACATCTCAAACAGAAACCGTCATCATGGAACCTAATGTTTTACATCACAAACAGAAACCGTCATCATGGAACCTAATGCTTTACATCTCAAACAGAAACCGTCATCATGTAACCTAATGCTTTACATCACAAACAGGAACCGTCATCATGTAACCTAATGCTTTACATCACAAACAGAAACCGTCATCATGGAACCTAATGTTTACATCGCAAACAGAAACCGTCATCATGGAACCTAATGCTTTACATCACAAACAGAAACCGTCATCATGGAACCTAATGTTTTACATCACAAACAGAAACCGTCATCATGGAACCTAATGCTTTACATCACAAACAGAAACCGTCATCATGGAACCTAATGTTTACATCACAAACAGAAACCGTCATCATGGAACCTAATGTTTACATCGCAAACAGAAACCGTCATCATGGAACCTAATGTTTACATCACAAACAGAAACCGTCATCATGGACCCTAATGATTTACATCACAAACGGATGACGTCATCATGGAACCTAATGCTTTACATCACAAACAGGAACCGTCATCATGGAACCTAATGCTTTACATCACAAACAGAAACCGTCATCATGGAACCTAATGTTTACATCACAAACAGAAACCGTCATCATGGAACCTAATGATTTACATCACAAACAGAAACCGTCATCATGGAACCTAATGATTTACATCGCAAACAGAAACCGTCATCATGGAACCTAATGTTTACATCACAAACAGAAACCGTCATCATGGAACCTAATGCTTTACATCACAAACAGAAACCGTCATCATGGAACCTAATGTTTACATCACAAACAGAAACCGTCATCATGGAACCTAATGTTTACATCACAAACAGAAACCGTCATCATGGAACCTAATGTTTACATCGCAAACAGGAACCGTTATCATGGAACCTAATGCTTTACATCACAAACAGAAACCGTCATCATGAAACCTAATGTTTACATCACAAACAGAAACCGTCATCATGGAACTAATGCTTAACATCACAAACAGAAACCGTCATCATGGAACTAATGCTTAACATCACAAACAGAAACCGTCATCATGGAACCTAATGCTTTACATCACAAACAGAAACCGTCATCATGGAACTAATGCTTAACATCACAAACAGAAACCGTCATCATGGAACTAATGCTTAACATCACAAACAGAAACCGTCATCATGGAACCTAATGCTTTACATCACAAACAGAAACCGTCATCATGGAACCTAATGTTTTACATCACAAACAGGAACCGCCATCATGGAACTAATGCTTTACATCACAAACAGAAACCGTCATCATGGAACCTAATGCTTTACATCACAAACAGAAACCGTCATCATGGAACCTAATGCTTTACATCACAAACAGAAACCGTCATCATGGAACCTAATGTTTTATATCACAACCAGAAACCGTCATCATGGAACCTAATGTTTACATCGCAAACAGAAACCGTCATCATGGAACCTAATGCTTTACATCACAAACGGATAACGTCATCATGGACCCTAATGCTTTACATTACAAACAGGAACCGTCATCATGGACCCTAATGCTTTACATCACAAACAGAAACCGTCATCATGGAACCTAATGATTTACATCACAAACAGAAACCGTCATCATGGAACCTAATGTTTACATCACAAACAGGAACCGTCATCATGGAACCTAATGTTTTACATCACAAACGGATGACGTCATCATGGAACCTAATGTTTACATCGCAAACAGAAACCGTCATCATGGAACCTAATGTTTACATCACAAACAGAAACCGTCATCATGGAACCTAATGTTTACATCGCAAACAGAAACCGTCATCATGGAACCTAATGTTTACATCACAAACAGGAACCGTCATCATGGAACCTAATGTTTACATCTCAAACAGAAACCGTCATCATGTAACATAATGCTTTACATCACAAACAGAAACCGTCATCATGGAACCTAATGCTTTACATCACAAACAGAAACCGTCATAATGGAACCTAATGTTTTACATCACAAACAGAAACCGTCATCATGTAACCTAATGTTTTACATCACAAACAGAGACCGTCATCATGGAACCTAATGCTTTACATCACAAACAGAAACTGTCATCATGGAACCTAATGCTTTACATCACAAACAGAAACCGTCATAATGGAACCTAATGTTTTACATCACAAACAGAAACCGTCATCATGTAACCTAATGCTTTACATCACAAACAGAAACTGTCATCATGTAACCTAATGTTTACATCACAAACAGAAACCGTCATCATGTAACCTAATGCTTTACATCACAAACAGGAACCGTCATCATGGACCCTAATGTTTTACATCACAAACAGGAACCGTCATCATGGACCCTAATGCTTTACATCACAAACAGAAACCGTCATCATGGAACCTAATGTTTACATCACAAACAGAAACCGTCATCATGGAACCTAATGTTTTACATCACAAACAGAAACCGTCATCATGGAACCTAATGTTTTACATCACAAACAGAAACCGTCATCATGGAACCTAATGATTTACATCACAAACAGAAACCGTCATCATGGAACCTAATGTTTACATCACAAACAGAAACCGTCATCATGGAACCTAATGTTTACATCACAAACAGAAACCGTCATCATGGAGCCTAATGTTTTACATCACAAACAGAAACCGTCATCATGGAACCTAATGCTTTACATCACAAACAGAAACCGTCATCATGGAACCTAATGTTTACATCACAAACAGAAACCGTCATCATGGAACCTAATGTTTACATCACAAACAGAAACCGTCATCATGGAACCTAATGCTTTACATCACAAACAGAAACCGTCATCATGGAACCTAATGTTTACATCACAAACAGAAACCGTCATCATGGAACCTAATGTTTACATCACAAACAGAAACCGTCATCATGGAGCCTAATGTTTTACATCACAAACAGAAACCGTCATCATGGAACCTAATGTTTACATCACAAACAGAAACCGTCATCATGGAACCTAATGCTTTACATCACAAACAGAAACCGTCATCATGGAACCTAATGATTTACATCACAAACAGAAACCGTCATCATGGAACCTAATGATTTACATCACAAACAGAAACCGTCATCATGGAACCTAATGTTTACATCGCAAACAGAAACCGTCATCATGGAACCTAATGCTTTACATCACAAACGGATAACGTCATCATGGACCCTAATGCTTTACATTACAAACAGGAACCGTCATCATGGACCCTAATGCTTTACATCACAAACAGAAACCGTCATCATGGAACCTAATGATTTACATCACAAACAGAAACCGTCATCATGTAACCTAATGTTTACATCACAAACAGGAACCGTCATCATGGAACCTAATGTTTTACATCACAAACGGATGACGTCATCATGGAACCTAATGTTTACATCGCAAACAGAAACCGTCATCATGGAACCTTATGTTTTACATCACAAACAGAAACCGTCATCATTTAACCTAATGTTTTACATCACAAACAGAAACCGTCATCATGGAACCTAATGATTTACACCACAAACAGAAACCGTCATCATGGAACCTAATGTTTTACATCACAAACAGAAACCGTCATCATGGAACCTTATGTTTTACATCACAAACAGAAACCGTCATCATGTAACCTAATGTTTTACATCACAAACAGAAACCGTCATCATGGAACCTAATGTTTTACATCACAAACAGAAACCGTCATCATGGAACCTAATGCTTTACATCACAAACAGAAACCGTCATCATGGAACCTAATGATTTACATCTCAAATAGAGACTGTCATCATGGAACCTAATGTTTTATATCACAACCAGAAACCGTCATCATGGAACCTAATGTTTTACATCACAAACAGTTACCGTCATCATGGAACCTTATGTTTCAAATCACAAACAGGAACCGTCATCATGGAACCCAATGCTTTACATCGCAACCAGAAACCGTCATCATGGAACCTAATGATTTACATCACAAACTGTAACCGTCATCATGGAACCTAATGCTTTACATCTTAAACAAAGACCGCCATCATGGAACCTAATGCTTTACATCACAAACAGTTACCGTCATCATGGAACCTTATGTTTCAAATCACAAACAGGAACCGTCATCATGGAACCCAATGCTTTACATGGCAACCAGAAACCGTCATCATGGAACCTAATGATTTACATCACAAACTGTAACCGTCATCATGGAACCTAATGCTTTACATCTTAAACAAAGACCGCCATCATGGAACCTAATGCTTTACATCACAAACAGTTACCGTCATCATGGAACCTTATGTTTCAAATCACAAACAGGAACCGTCATCATGGAACCCAATGCTTTACATCGCAACCAGAAACCGTCATCATGGAACCTAATGATTTACATCACAAACTGTAACCGTCATCATGGAACCTAATGTTTACATCACAAACAGAAACCGTCATCATGGAACCTAATGTTTTACATCACAAACAGAAACCGTCATCATGAAACCTTATGCTTTACATCACAAACAGAAACCGTCTTCATGTAACCGAATGTTTTACATCACAAACAGAAACCGTCATCATGAAACCTTATGCTTTACATCACAAACAGAAACCGTCATCATGAAACCTAATGATTTATATCACAAACAGAAACCGTCATCATGGAACCCAATGCTTTACATCACAAACAGAAACCGTCATCATGGAACCCAATGCTTTACATCGCAACCAGGAACCGTCATTATGTAACCTAATGATTTACATCACAAACAGGAACCGTCATTATGTAACCTAATGATTTACATCACAAACAGAAACCGTCATCATGGAACCTAATGATTTACATCACAAACGGATAACGTCATCATTGAACCTAATGTTTTACATCACAAACAGAAACCGTCATCATGGAACCTAATGATTTACATCACAAACAGAAACCGTCATCATGGAACCTAATGTTTTACATCACAAACAGAAACCGTCATCATGGAACCTAATGATTTACATCACAAACAGAAACCGTCATCATGGAACCTAATGATTTACATCACAAACGGATGACGTCATCATGGAACCTAATGCTTTACATCACAAACAGAAACCGTCATCATGGAACCTAATGATTTACATCACAAACGGATGACGTCATCATGGAACCTAATGTTTTACACCACAAACAGGAACCGTCATCATGGAACCTAATGTTTTACATCACAAACAGAAACCGTCATCATGGAACCTAATGTTTACATCACAAACAGAAATCGTCATCATGGAACCTAATGTTTACATCACAAACAGAAACCGTCATCATGTAACCTAATGCTTTACATCACAAACAGAAACCGTCATCATGGAACCTAATGTTTTACATCTCAAACAGAAACCGTCATCATGTAACCTAATGTTTTACATCTCAAACAGAAACCGTCATCATGTAACCTAATGCTTTACATCACAAACAGAAACCGTCATCATGGAACCTAATGTTTTACATCACAAACAGAAACCGTCATCATGCAACCTAATGATTTACATCACAAACAGAAACCGTCATCATGGAACCTAATGTTTTACATCTTAAACAAAGACCGCCACCATGGAACCTAATGCTTTACATCACAAACAGTTACCGCCATCATGGAACCTAATGCTTTACATCACAAACAGGAATCGTCATCATGGAACCTAATGCTTTACATCACATACAGGAACCCTAATCATGGAACCTAATGTTTTACATCACAAACAGAAACCGCCATCATGGAACCTAATGTTTACACCACAAACAGAATCCGTCATCATGGAACCTAATGATTTACATCACAAACAGAAACCGTCATCATGCAACCTAATGATTTACACCACAAACAGGAACCGTCATCATGGAACCTAATGATTTACATCACAAACAGAAACCGTCATCATGGAACTTAATGATTTACATCACAAACAGAAACTGTCATCATGGACCCTAATGATTTACATCACAAACAGGAACCGTCATCATGCAACCTAATGATTTACACCACAAACAGAAACCGTCATCATGGAACCTGATGCTTTACATCACAAACAGAAACCGTCATCATGGAACCTAATGCTTTACACCACAAACAGAAACCGTCATCATGGAACCTAATGTTTACATCAGAAATAGAGACTGTCATCATGGAACATAATGATTTACACCACAAACAGAAACCGTCATCATGGAACCTAATGTTTTACATCACAAACAGGAACCGTCATCATGGAACCTAATGTTTACATCACAAACAGAAACCGTCATCATGGAACCTAATGTTTTACATCACAAACAGAAACCGTCATCATGGAACCTAATGTTTTACATCACAAACAGAAACCGTCATCATGGAACCTAATGCTTTACATCACAAACAGAAACCGTCATAATGGAACCTAATGTTTTACACCACAAACAGAAACCGTCATCATGGAACCTAATGCTTTACACCACAAACAGAAACCGTCATCATGGAACCTAATGTTTTACATCACAAACAGAAACCGTCATCATGGAACCTAATGCTTTACATCACAAACAGAAACCGTCATAATGGAACCTAATGCTTTACATCACAAACAGAAACCGTCATCATGGAACCTAATGTTTTACACCACAAACAGAAACCGTCATCATGGAACCTAATGTTTTACATCACAAACAGAAACCGTCATCATGGAACCTAATGTTTTACATCTTAAACAAAGACCGCCATCATGGAACCTAATGTTTTACATCACAAACAGTAACCGTCATCATGGAACCTAATGCTTTACATCACAAACAGAAACCGTCATCATGGAACCTAATGTTTACATCACAAACAGAAACCGTCATCATGGAACCTAATGTTTACATCACAAACAGAAACCGTCATCATGGAACCTAATGTTTTACATCACAAACAGAAACCGTCATCATGGAACCTAATGTTTACATCACAAACAGAAACCGTCATCATGGAACCTAATGTTTACATCAGAAATAGAGACTGTCATCATGGAACCTAATGATTTACATCACAAACAGAAACCGTCATCATGTAATCTAATGTTTTATGTCACAAACAGAGACCGTCATCATTGAACCTAATGATTTACATCACAAACAGAAACCGTCATCATGGAACCTAATGATTTACATCACAAACAGAAACCGTCATCATGGAACCTAATGTTTTACATCTTAAACAAAGACCGCCATCATGGAACCTAATGCTTTACATCACAAACAGTTACCGTCATCATGGAACCTAATGATTTACACCACAAACAGAAACCGTCATCATGGAACCTAATGCTTTACATCACAAACAGAAACCGTCTTCATGTAACCTAATGCTTTACATCACAAACAGAAACCGTCATCATGTAACCTAATGCTTTACATCACAAACAGAAACCGTCATCATGTAACCTAATGCTTTACATCACAAACAGAAACCGTCATCATGAAACCTAATGATTTATATCACAAACAGAAACCGTCATCATGGAACCCAATGCTTTACATCGCAACCAGAAACCGTCATCATGGAACCTAATGATTTACATCACAAACAGAAACCGTCATCATGTAACCTAATGTTTTACATCACAAACAGAAACCGTCATCATGAAACCTAATGATTTATATCACAAACAGAAACTGTCATCATGTAACCGAATGTTTTACATCACAAACAGAATCCGTCATCATGAAACCTTATGCTTTACATCACAAACAGAAACCGTCATCATGGAACCTAATGCTTTACATCACAAACAGGAACCGTCCTCAAGGAACCTAATGCTTTATATCACAAACAGGAACCGTCTTCATGTAACCGAATGTTTTACATCACAAACAGAAACCGTCATCATGTAACCTAATGCTTTACATCACAAACAGAAACCGTCATCATGGAACCGAATGTTTTACATCTCAAACAGAAACCGTCATCATGTAACCTAATGTTTTACATCACAAACAGAAACCGTCATCATGTAACCTAATGCTTTACATCACAAACAGAAACCGTCATCATGGAACCTAATGTTTTACATCTCAAACAGAAACCGTCATCATGTAACCTAATGTTTTACATCTCAAACAGAAACCGTCATCATGTAACCTAATGCTTTACATCACAAACAGAAACCGTCATCATGGAACCTAATGCTTTACATCACATACAGGAACCCTAATCATGGAACCTAATGCTTTACATCACATACAGGAACCCTAATCATGGAACCTAATGTTTTACATCACAAACAGAAACCGCCATCATGGAACCTAATGTTTACACCACAAACAGAATCCGTCATCATGGAACCTAATGATTTACATCACAAACAGAAACCGTCATCATGCAACCTAATGATTTACACCACAAACAGGAACCGTCATCATGGAACCTAATGATTTACATCACAAACAGAAACCGTCATCATGGAACCTAATGATTTACATCACAAACAGAAACTGTCATCATGGACCCTAATGATTTACATCACAAACAGGAACCGTCATCATGCAACCTAATGATTTACACCACAAACAGAAACCGTCATCATGGAACCTGATGCTTTACATCACAAACAGAAACCGTCATCATGGAACCTAATGCTTTACACCACAAACAGAAACCGTCATCATGGAACCTAATGTTTACATCAGAAATAGAGACTGTCATCATGGAACATAATGATTTACATCACAAACAGAAACCGTCATCATGGAACCTAATGATTTACATCACAAACAGAAACCGTCATCATGTAACCTAATGTTTTACATCACAAACAGGAACCGTCATCATGGAACCTAATGTTTACATCACAAACAGAAACCGTCATCATGCAACCTAATGTTTACATCACAAACAGAAACCGTCATCATGGAACCTAATGCTTTACATCACAAACAGAAACCGTCATCATGGAACCTAATGTTTACATCACAAACAGAAACCGTCATCATGGAACCTAATGCTTTACATCACAAACAGAAACCGTCATCATGTAACCTAATGATTTACATCACAAACAGAAACCGTTATCATGGAACCTAATGCTTTACATCACAAACAGAAACCGTCATCATGGAACCTAATGTTTTACATCACAAACAGAAACCGTCATCATGGAACCTAATGCTTTACATCACAAACAGAAACCGTCATCATGAAACCTAATGTTTTACATCACAAACAGAAACCGTCATCATGGAACCTAATGTTTTACACCACAAACAGAAACCGTCATCATGGAACCTAATGTTTTACACCACAAACAGAAACCGTCATCATGGAACCTAATGATTTACATCACAAACAGAAACCGTCATCATGGAACCTAATGATTTACATCACAAACAGGAACCGTCATCATGGAACCTAATGTTTTACATCCCAAACAGAAACCGTCATCATGGAACCTAATGCTTTACATCAGAAATAGAGACTGTCATCATGGAACCTAATGATTTACATCACAAACAGAAACCGTCATCATGTAATCTAATGTTTTATGTCACAAACAGAGACCGTCATCATTGAACCTAATGATTTACATCACAAACAGAAACCGTCATCATGGAACCTAATGTTTTACATCACAAACAGTTACCGTCATCATGGAACCTAATGATTTACATCACAAACAGAAACTGTCATCATGGAACCTAATGTTTACATCACAAACAGAAACCGTCATCATTGAACCTAATGATTTACATCACAAATAGAAACCGTCATCATGGAACCTAATGTTTTACATCACAAACAGAAACCGTCATCATGGAACCTAATGCTTTACATCACAAACAGAAACCGTCATCATGGAACCTAATGATTTACATCACAAACAGGAACCGTCATCATGGAACCTAATGATTTACATCACAAACAGAAACCGTCATCATGGAACCTAATGTTTTACATCACAAACAGGAATCGTCATCATGGAACCTAATGCTTTACATCACATACAGGAACCCTAATCATGGAACCTAATGTTTTACATCACAAACAGTTACCGCCATCATGGAACCTAATGCTTTACATCACAAACAGGAATCGTCATCATGGAACCTAATGCTTTACATCACATACAGGAACCCTAATCATGGAACCTAATGTTTTACATCACAAACAGAAACCGCCATCATGGAACCTAATGTTTACACCACAAACAGAATCCGTCATCATGGAACCTAATGATTTACATCACAAACAGAAACCGTCATCATGCAACCTAATGATTTACACCACAAACAGGAACCGTCATCATGGAACCTAATGATTTACATCACAAACAGAAACCGTCATCATGGAACCTAATGATTTACATCACAAACAGAAACTGTCATCATGGACCCTAATGATTTACATCACAAACAGGAACCGTCATCATGCAACCTAATGATTTACACCACAAACAGAAACCGTCATCATGGAACCTGATGCTTTACATCACAAACAGAAACCGTCATCATGGAACCTAATGCTTTACACCACAAACAGAAACCGTCATCATGGAACCTAATGTTTACATCAGAAATAGAGACTGTCATCATGGAACATAATGATTTACATCACAAACAGGAACCGTCATCATGGAACCTAATGTTTACATCACAAACAGAAACCGTCATCATGGAACCTAATGATTTACATCACAAACAGAAACCGTCATCATGCAACCTAATGTTTACATCACAAACAGAAACCGTCATCATGGAACCTAATGCTTTACATCACAAACAGAAACCGTCATCATGGAACCTAATGTTTACATCACAAACAGAAACCGTCATCATGGAACCTAATGCTTTACATCACAAACAGAAACCGTCATCATGTAACCTAATGATTTACATCACAAACAGAAACCGTTATCATGGAACCTAATGCTTTACATCACAAACAGAAACCGTCATCATGGAACCTAATGTTTACATCACAAACAGAAACCGTCATCATGGAACCTAATGTTTTACATCACAAACAGAAACCGTCATCATTGAACCTAATGTTTTACATCACAAACAGAAACCGTCATCATGGAACCTAATGTTTTACACCACAAACAGAAACCGTCATCATGGAACCTAATGATTTACATAGCAAACAGAAACCGTCATCATGGAACCTAATGCTTTACATCACAAACAGAAACCGTCATCATGGAACCTAATGTTTACATCACAAACAGAAACCGTCATCATGGAACCTAATGCTTTACATCACAAACAGAAACCGTCATCATGGAACCTAATGTTTTACACCACAAACAGAAACCGTCATCATGGAACCTAATGATTTACATCACAAACAGAAACCGTCATCATGGAACCTAATGCTTTACATCACAAACAGAAACCGTCATCATGGAACCTAATGTTTACATCACAAACAGAAACCGTCATCATGGAACCTAATGTTTTACACCACAAACAGAAACCGTCATCATGGAACCTAATGTTTTACACCACAAACAGAAACCGTCATCATGGAACCTAATGATTTACATCACAAACAGAAACCGTCATCATGGAACCTAATGATTTACATCACAAACAGAAACCGTCATTATGGAACCTAATGATTTACATCACAAACAGGAACCGTCATCATGGAACCTAATGTTTTACATCCCAAACAGAAACCGTCATCATGGAACCTAATGCTTTACATCAGAAATAGAGACTGTCATCATGGAACCTAATGATTTACATCACAAACAGAAACCGTCATCATGTAATCTAATGTTTTATGTCACAAACAGAGACCGTCATCATTGAACCTAATGATTTACATCACAAACAGAAACCGTCATCATGGAACCTAATGTTTTACATCACAAACAGAAACCGTCATCATGGAACCTAATGTTTTACATCTTAAACAAAGACCGCCATCATGGAACCTAATGCTTTACATCACAAACAGTTACCGTCATCATGGAACCTAATGATTTACATCACAAACAGAAACTGTCATCATGGAACCTAATGTTTACATCACAAACAGAAACCGTCATCATTGAACCTAATGATTTACATCACAAATAGAAACCGTCATCATGGAACCTAATGTTTTACATCACAAACAGGAACCGTCATCATGGAACCTAATGTTTTACATCACAAACAGAAACCGTCATCATGGAACCTAATGCTTTACATCACAAACAGAAACCGTCATCATGGAACCTAATGATTTACATCACAAACAGAAACCGTCATCATGGAACCTAATGTTTTACATCACAAACAGGAACCGTCATCATGGAACCTAATGATTTACATCACAAACAGGAACCGTCATCATGGAACCTAATGTTTTACATCACAAACAGAAACCGTCATCATGCAACCTAATGTTTTACACCACAAACAGAAACCGTCATCATGGAACCTAATGTTTTACATCACAAACAGAAACCGTCATCATGGAACCTTATGTTTTACATCACAAACAGAAACCGTCATCATGTAACCTAATGTTTTACATCACAAACAGAAACCGTCATCATGGAACCTAATGATTTACACCACAAACAGAAACCGTCATCATGGAACCTAATGTTTTACATCACAAACAGAAACCGTCATCATGTAACCTAATGCTTTACATCACAAACAGAAACCGTCATCATGGAACCTAATGTTTTACATCTCAAACAGAAACCGTCATCATGTAACCTAATGTTTTACATCTCAAACAGAAACCGTCATCATGTAACCTAATGCTTTACATCACAAACAGAAACCGTCATCATGGAACCTAATGATTTACATCACAAACAGAAACCGTCATCATGCAACCTAATGATTTACATCACAAACAGAAACCGTCATCATGGAACCTAATGTTTTACATCTTAAACAAAGACCGCCACCATGGAACCTAATGCTTTACATCACAAACAGTTACCGCCATCATGGAACCTAATGCTTTACATCACAAACAGGAATCGTCATCATGGAACCTAATGCTTTACATCACATACAGGAACCCTAATCATGGAACCTAATGTTTTACATCACAAACAGAAACCGCCATCATGGAACCTAATGTTTACACCACAAACAGAATCCGTCATCATGGAACCTAATGATTTACATCACAAACAGAAACCGTCATCATGCAGCCTAATGATTTACACCACAAACAGGAACCGTCATCATGGAACCTAATGATTTACATCACAAACAGAAACCGTCATCATGGAACCTAATGATTTACATCACAAACAGAAACTGTCATCATGCAACCTAATGATTTACACCACAAACAGAAACCGTCATCATGGAACCTGATGCTTTACATCACAAACAGAAACCGTCATCATGGAACCTAATGCTTTACACCACAAACAGAAACCGTCATCATGGAACCTAATGTTTACATCAGAAATAGAGACTGTCATCATGGAACCTGATGCTTTACATCACAAACAGAAACCGTCATCATGGAACCTGATGCTTTACATCACAAACAGAAACCGTCATCATGGAACCTAATGTTTTACATCACAAACAGAAACCGTCATCATGGAACCTAATGTTTTACATCTCAAACAGTTACCGTCATCATGGAACCTAATGATTTACATCACAAACAGAAACCGTCATCATGGAACCTAATGATTTACATCACAAACAGAAACCGTCATCATGGAACCTAATGTTTTACATCACAAACAGAAACCGTCATCATGTAACCTAATGTTTTACATCACAAACAGAAACCGTCATCATGGAACCTAATGTTTACATCACAAACAGAAACCGTCATCATGGAACCTAATGATTTACATCACAAACAGAAACCGTCATCATGGAACCTAATGCTTTACATCACAAACAGTAACCGTCATCATGGAACCTAATGATTTACATCACAAACAGAAACCGTCATCATGTAACCTAATGTTTACATCACAAACAGTAACCGTCATCATGGAACCTAATGATTTACATCACAAACAGTAACCGTCATCATGGAACCTAATGTTTTACATCACAAACAGAAACCGTCATCATGGAACCTAATGTTTTACATCACAAACAGAAACCGTCATCATGGAACCTAATGTTTTACATCACAAACAGAAACCGTCATCATGGAACCTAATGTTTTACATCACAAACAGAAACCGTCATCATGGAACCTAATGTTTTACATCACAAACAGAAACCGTCATCATGGAACCTAATGTTTTACATCACAAACAGTTACCGTCATCATGGAACCTTATGTTTCAAATCACAAACAGGAACCGTCATCATGGAACCCAATGCTTTACATCGCAACCAGAAACCGTCATCATGGAACCTAATGATTTACATCACAAACTGTAACCGTCATCATGGAACCTAATGCTTTACATCTTAAACAAAGACCGCCATCATGGAACCTAATGCTTTACATCACAAACAGTTACCGTCATCATGGAACCTTATGTTTCAAATCACAAACAGGAACCGTCATCATGGAACCCAATGCTTTACATCGCAACCAGAAACCGTCATCATGGAACCTAATGCTTTACATCTTAAACAAAGACCGCCATCATGGAACCTAATGCTTTACATCACAAACAGTTACCGTCATCATGGAACCTTATGTTTCAAATCACAAACAGGAACCGTCATCATGGAACCCAATGCTTTACATCGCAACCAGAAACCGTCATCATGGAACCTAATGATTTACATCACAAACTGTAACCGTCATCATGGAACCTAATGCTTTACATCACAAACAGAAACCGTCATCATGGAACCTAATGATTTACATCACAAACAGAAACCGTCATCATGTAACATAATGTTTACATCACAAACAGAAACCGTCATCATGGAACCTAATGTTTACATCACAAACAGAAACCGTCATCATGGAACCTAATGATTTACATCACAAACAGAAACCGTCATCATGGAACCTAATGCTTTACATCTCAAATAGAGACTGTCATCATGGAACCTAATGTTTTATGTCACAAACAGAAACCGTCATCATGGAACCTAATGTTTACATCACAAACAGAAACCGTCATCATGGAACCTAATGCTTTACATCACAAACAGGAGCCGTCATCATGGAACCCAATGCTTTACATCTCAAATAGAGACTGTCATCATGGAACCTAATGTTTTATGTCACAAACAGAAACCGTCATCATGGAACCTAATGCTTTACATCACAAACAGGAGCCGTCATCATGGAACCCAATGCTTTACATCTCAAATAGAGACTGTCATCATGGAACCTAATGTTTACATCACAAACAGAAACCGTCATCATGGAACCTAATGTTTTACACCACAAACAGAAACCGTCATCATGGAACCTAATGTTTTACACCACAAACAGAAACCGTCATCATGGAACCTAATGATTTACATCACAAACAGAAACCGTCATCATGGAACCTAATGATTTACATCACAAACAGGAACCGTCTTCATGTAACCGAATGTTTTACATCACAAACAGAAACCGTCATCATGGAACTAATGCTTAACATCGCAAACAGAAACCGTCATCATGGAACCTAATGATTTACATCACAAACAGAAACCGTCATCATGGAACCTAATGCTTTACATCACAAACAGAAACCGTCATCATGGAACCTAATGATTTACATCACAAACAGGAGCCGTCATCATGGAACCTAATGTTTTACATCACAAACAGAAACCGTCATCATTGAACCTAATGATTTACATCACAAACAGAAACCGTCATCATGGA
This sequence comes from Mimachlamys varia, assembly GCA_947623455.1. Lineage (NCBI taxonomy): Eukaryota > Metazoa > Mollusca > Bivalvia > Pectinida > Pectinidae > Mimachlamys > Mimachlamys varia. The sequence continues at coordinate 3,948,960 of OX392536.1, forward strand.
ACCTAATGCTTTACATCACAAACAGAAACCGTCATCATGTAACCTAATGATTTACATCACAAACAGAAACCGTCATCATGGAACCTAATGTTTTACATCACAAACAGAAACCGTCATCATGGAACCTAATGCTTTACATCTCAAATAGAGACTGTCATCATGGAACCTAATGTTTTATGTCACAAACAGAAACCGTCATCATGGAACCTAATGTTTACATCACAAACAGAAACCGTCATCATGGAACCTAATGATTTACATCACAAACAGAAACCGTCATCATGGAACCTAATGCTTTACATCACAAACAGGAGCCGTCATCATGGAACCCAATGCTTTACATCTCAAATAGAGACTGTCATCATGGAACCTAATGTTTTATGTCACAAACAGAAACCGTCATCATGGAACCTAATGCTTTACATCACAAACAGGAGCCGTCATCATGGAACCCAATGCTTTACATCTCAAATAGAGACTGTCATCATGGAACCTAATGTTTTATGTCACAAACAGGAACAGTCATCATGGAACCTAATGTTTTATGTCACAAACAGGAGCCGTCATCATGGAACCCAATGCTTTACATCTCAAATAGAGACTGTCATCATGGAACCTTATGTTTTATGTCACAAACAGGAACAGTCATCATGGAACCTTATGTTTTACATCACAAACAGAAACCGTCATCATGTAACCTAATGTTTTACATCACAAACAGGAACAGTCATCATGGAACCTTATGTTTTACATCACAAACAGTAACCGTCATCATGTTACCTAATGATTTACATCACAAACAGAAACCGTCATCATGGAACCTAATGATTTACATCACAAACGGATGACGTCATCATGCAACCTAATGGCTTTCATCACAAACAGAAACCGTCATCATGTAACCTAATGCTTTACATCACAAACAGAAACCGTCATCATGGAACCTAATGTTTTACATCTCAAACAGAAACCGTCATCATGTTACCTAATGATTTACATCACAAACAGAAACCGTCATCATGTATCCTAATGTTTTACATCACAATCAGGAACCGTTATCATGGAACCTAATGTTTTATATCACAAACAGAAACCGTCATCATGGAACCTAATGTTTACATCACAAACAGAAACCGTCATCATGGAACCTAATGTTTACATCACAAACAGAAACCGTCATCATGGAACCTAATGTTTTACATCACAAACAGAAACCGTCATCATGTAACCTAATGATTTACATCACAAACAGAAACCGTCATCATGGAACCTAATGTTTACATCACAAACAGAAACCGTCATCATGGAACCTAATGTTTACATCACAAACAGAAACCGTCATCATGGAACCTAATGTTTACATCACAAACAGAAACCGTCATCATGGAACCTAATGTTTTACATCACAAACAGGAACCGTCATCATGGAACCTAATGTTTTACATCACAAACAGGAACCGTCATCATGGAACTAATGTTTTACATCACAAACAGGAACCGTCATCATGTAACCTAATGTTTTACACCACAAACAGAAACCGTCATCATGGAACCTAATGATTTACATCACAAACAGTAACCGTCATCATGGAACTAATGCTTAACATCACAAACAGAAACCGTCATCATGGAACCTAATGATTTACATCACAAACAGAAACCGTCATCATGGAACCTAATGCTTTACATCACAAACAGAAACCGTCATCATGTAACTAATGTTTTACATCACAAACAGAAACCGTCATCATGGAACCTAATGTTTTACATCACAAACAGAAACCGTCATCATGTAACCTAATGTTTTACATCACAATCAGGAACCGTTATCATGTAACCTAATGTTTTACATCACAAACAGGAACCGTCATCATGTAACCTAATGTTTTACACCACAAACAGAAACCGTCATCATGGAACCTAATGATTTACATCACAAACAGTAACCGTCATCATGGAACTAATGCTTAACATCACAAACAGAAACCGTCATCATGGAACCTAATGATTTACATCACAAACAGAAACCGTCATCATGGAACCTAATGTTTACATCACAAACAGAAACCGTCATCATGGAACCTAATGCTTTACATCACAAACAGAAACCGTCATCATGGAACCTAATGCTTTACATCACAAACAGAAACCGTCATCATGGAACCTAATGATTTACATCACAAACAGTAACCGTCATCATGGAACCTAATGATTTACATCACAAACAGAAACCGTCATCATGGAACCTAATGATTTACATCACAAACAGTAACCGTCATCATGGAACTAATGCTTAACATCGCAAACAGAAACCGTCATCATGGAACCTAATGATTTACATCACAAACAGAAACCGTCATCATGGAACCTAATGCTTTACATCACAAACAGAAACCGTCATCATGTAACTAATGTTTTACATCACAAACAGAAACCGTCATCATGGAACCTAATGATTTACATCACAAACAGAAACCGTCATCATGGAACTAATGCTTTACATCACAAACAGAAACCGTCATCATGGAACCTAATGATTTACATCACAAACAGAAACCGTCATCATGGAACCTAATGCTTTACATCACAAACAGAAACCGTCATCATGGAACCTAATGCTTTACATCACAAACAGAAACCGTCATCATGGAACCTAATGATTTACATCACAAACAGAAACCGTCATCATGGAACCTAATGCTTTACATCGCAAACAGAAACCGTCATCATGGAACCTAATGCTTTACATCACAAACAGAAACCGTCATCATGTAACTAATGTTTTACATCACAAACAGAAACCGTCATCATGGAATCTAATGTTTTACATCACAAACAGGAACCGTCATCATGTAACTAATGTTTTACATCACAAACAGAAACCGTCATCATGGAATCTAATGATTCACATCATAAACGGATAACGTCATCATGGAACCTAATGCTTTACATCACAAACAGAAACCGTCATCATGGAACCTAATGTTTTACATCACAAACAGAAACCGTCATCATGTAACCTAATGATTTACATCACAAACAGAAACCGTCATCATGGAACCTAATGTTTACATCACAAACAGAAACCGTCATCATGGAACCTAATGTTTTACATCACAAACAGGAACCGTCATCATGGAACCTAATGTTTACATCACAAACAGAAACCGTCATCATGGAACCTAATGTTTACATCACAAACAGAAACCGTCATCATGGAACCTAATGTTTACATCACAAACAGAAACCGTCATCATGGAACCTAATGTTTTACATCACAAACAGAAACCGTCATCATGGAACCTAATGTTTTACATCACAAACAGAAACCGTCATCATGTAACTAATGCTTTACATCACAAACAGAAACCGTCATCATGGAACCTAATGTTTACATCACAAACAGAAACTGTCATCATGGAACCTAATGCTTTACATCACAAACAGAAACCGTCATCATATTACCTAATGCTTTACATCACAAACATGAACCGTCATCATGGAACCTAATGTTTACATCACAAACAGATAACGTCATCATGGAACCTAATGATTTACATCACAAACGGATGACGTCATCATGCAACCTAATGGCTTTCATCACAAACAGATAACGTCATCATGGAACCAAATGCTTTATGTCACAAACAGAAAATCGTCAAAAGGGAACCTTATGATTTAAATCACAAACAGGAACAGTCATCATGTATATCTTTATTTCATCATAAACAAGAATGTTCGTTATCAAATCAACCATGCGTACCTTTAATACAACAACACAAGACTGCAATTTGATTTTTAAAAGTTTTTTATTTGTATTTTTTCATACCTTTAAAGATTCAAATATAATTTACATCAAAGTTAGACAAAGTTAAATTGATACAATAATATTCATTATCTTTGAACATGCAAAAGAAGTAAAACGAGTAGACAGAGACGGCAGACCTGAGTGAACATTTTCTGTGATAATAACATCAATGATGACTCCAATGGGAGCTTTACTGGTTTACTGGTATTAAACGCCTATGAGGGAAACATTTTGGTGTACCCCCTTTATTCGAAATAGCAAAATGAACATGCATCTTTAATATCATCGAACGCATTCCAAACAAACCCAAATTATTAAATTCGTTAATCATAAAAATATTTTTTTCTCGATCTGGATGGTTTATCTTTATGAACGAGAAACTTCCTTTCATACGTCGAATCTAATTATTATTGAGAGATTAAATGAATACCCATCATAATTTATGTTGCATATTCCAAGAACGCAGACATGTTTGCTGTTCGGAAACCGTCGGCATTTGCCGTTATCTATGATATCTAATGATATGTTATTCTCCAGTCAGTTTATGAATTTTTACGATCATAATTCCCTATATGTTGTTCCTTATATTTTATATATAAAATGTGACAGTTTTGTTTTCAATGGGACACGTAGAAAAAACGACTCCATAATTTAGGTATAACAATTTAGGCAAAACAGTCATAGTGAACTAGGCTAAGTTACTTACAAACGTACGACAGATGCTGATATTTTGTGTAAATATCAATAAAAACAAGTTCACCTGAACGAAAATATACGAGAGTTGTTTCCCTTTTAAAAAGGGTTTACCGTGAATTTTATCTTCGAAAAGACACACTATATATTAATCATTTGTTTTTAGCAGATATTTGTTCCATTCGGACGGAAAGACAGATTAACACTATACGTACGACACTTTCCCGCCTCCTCCACAAGAGAGTTCAGAGGTCATCATGTCTAAAGACTAGATACTTAAATTTTGTAAAAAATAAATATGTGGCAAATTTTCAACCTAGAATCTAATTTGTTGTCTAGAAATAATTTAATGTGCATACTACTTAAAATGCTAAAAACCTCTCTTTTCAGACTAGATTGTTTGTTAGACTTACAGAAATCTACTATTGAATTAAGTTACATGGAAGTAATTTGTTAGTTTCCAGTGATGAAATTATTCTTTACAATCACCTAATGAAAGTACTTACATAAATAAGTGGAAAACACATTTACGTAAAGATAAAACGGCAGTTAGGGAACGATTACAGACACAAATATACGGACTTACTTAATGTCGTCACAACAGATCAACATAATGTAAAAAAAAAAAGCAGAATCATTCGAAAGAATACTACTGTAAGTAGAAAGACTAATGTTTGAAAAAGTACATTTAAAAGTCGTATTCATAAAATGAATGAAAGAAAAGAAAAATGAAAAACAAGCAATAACAAATGTCGACGTAAATAGAATAAGTTCTACAATGGAACCTTGGTAATCCGAACCCTCGAGTCCGAACTTGTGACGTATACATTATATAACATTATATATATTTTTAATCAATGAATGCAGATGAAATACCACATATTTGCGGCCGGATCGTGAGGTTTTCGTAATATTCGAGTACAAATTAAAAGGAATCCGGATTAGCGAGGTTCCAATGTATAATATATTTTTAACATTTTAAATTATGAATTTGGCACACAAATAAATGAGTTTATCACTGTTTGTGCGAGTATTGAGCAGGAAAGGCTAATAAATGGAGGCGTGACGTCATTTCCCGTATAGAATTTGTAACACTTCATACAAACTATTTCTATAGATAACGAACAACAATCTTTTACATCAATTTGTGGCATGGTTTTCTTTTAGGGGGAATTTAAGCCTTAACATCATCAAACATTACCATTTCGGGTCTAATTTCAACAAAATATTTTTAAACTCTACCAATGATTTCGTTTTTTGCATATTTTAAAGAACGTCAAGTATCTATCTTTAATCTGTATCCGATATCTGTACTATTAATATATACTATTTTGACTTAAATATAAGATTGTTTGTTGAGCATATGACTAAAAGTGTATAATAATTATACAGAATTAAAAAAAAAAAAAATAAAATTAATTTTCAAATATTACGTCTAGTAAAAACAAAGTCCTACTTATATCCCACAAATAATGACTAGAAGTATACAGAACAATATAGAAGATGACTAGATGAAGATAAACTTATAAATAAATATAGAAACTGGTTGTAGTTTAACATGTAAGTATCAATATAATCATAAAACGCAATTCATCTGTTTCAATAGTGAGTAAATAATTGTTAAAAAAAAACAGAAACTGGAAATACACTATCTGTATAACCATATTATCACATTTAAATAAAGTCCATGAAAACATATTCACAGCACTGTAAGTAAGCATCCTTCCACAAAAACACAAGTCTTTTAGTCTATGAAATTTGTGAACTATCTCGTGACGCCGGCCGACATTTTTAAACAAAGTCTCGATGCATTCACGTGACTTCAGACGAGAACTGCATTGTGATCAGTGGAGATGATGATTGGAGTAAACTTTAAAATAAAATTAAAACTTGCGTCATCTGAGAAGACTTCCATTGTCTTCACACTGGTCACATACGATTATATCCCTGTTGAGTAAAATGAGCAATTTATATTAAGGCATTTTTGTTTGAAACAATTCTTTCCTTTCACACGTGATTGACTAGGTGTATGATGGAAATGCTCACACAAAACATGGTTCACGGTCTTTTTTTCTGCAAACCAACAATCTGTTTATAGGCTAGCCCGTTCATTAGTGTAGGACATCCCACATTCAAGTCTGTCTGGAAAGATTCTGTGTATGCTACGACTACGACATCCTTTTGTCAAAGTAGAATCACTTTCTGAACAAAAAACATTTTACGACATCAATCTCCCATTCAGCAAATGTTCCGTTAAGATATAGTGTCGTAAATTGGACGTCGTCTCTCACATTCTGGTCCGCTTTTGGGTATGTCGCAATAGTTGGTTGCTACGTAGCAACGGGCTAAGATCATTTTGCCGACGATATTAAAGAGCTGCCGTATGTTTGTCCGTTACACGTCGGTAGAGCGAAGGGATTAACAGCAGAGAAAGGTGACGCCACTATACTGCTCATTCCTGGAAATATACAAAAAACATTGTCCACTGTACACAAATGTATCTGTTAACATATTCATATTTTCCGTAAAAACCAAAAACGAATATATATCAGCAATACATGGAAAGGAATAACATACACATGATGTATTTATATACAAAATCTACCTACGAAAACCAATGAACAGAGAATCAGCCAATATGTTCTTGCAGTAAAAATTAAGGGTCTAGAGTTGACGTTCGAATTTGATAAAGGAAATTTTGGAATAAGACAAGAAAACACCTCGTAATATCTACAGTAGATTGGAATTGATTCCGTTTTTTGCTGTTGATAACGAAAAGAGTGTTTAGTTAATGGGGTGTTTTTTTCTTTCTTTCTTTTTTTTTCTTTCTTTTTTTTTTTGAATGTAAAATGCCCAATCCGCAGTAAATATTAAACTTCGGTGTTTTTGTTTTAGAGATCAGGAACTGATTTCTTTTTTAGAAATTGCAAAGATACTAACACTGAGAATGGGGTGCGCCCACCCACTAGCTAGTCCTGACGGAATGGATCCCGCAGCCGGTGGACTTTCGCCCGAACCCGGTGGCCGCACAACAGGGTTGAAGGCGCTTTTCTGTTTCACTGCAGAGATCATATTGGCTGGTGAAAAAGAGAAAATCCCTGGCGCACTTCCACCTTGAAAACCGGAGGAGGGCACAGGAGGGGGCAGGGAGGGTGAGTGTGAGGGACCCACTGCAGAAAACAAAAATGATACAGAGCAAATTAGGAGGATTCTAACCAAGGCCACAACTTGTTTAGGTAAGATTTAAGATCTAACAATCTCAAGTTGTAAAAGCCCGAGGCAGTTTAGGAGGGATTTTCTGAACATGTCAACAAGTGACCACCAGACACGTTGAACCCATAACAACACCATAACCGACATCAAGGGTTCAGACGTGCTTCAGTCAGCACCAACAGAATACACTTATCAGCCCCTTAATATAAATGTTTGCTTGTATTTGTTTAAGGTCAAAGCAACTGATGTATGTTGACTTTGCGAAAATCAATGTACATTATTTTGGCATATTTAAGGTAAAAGTCAGTACACCTGAAATTGGAATTCAGCTTTGGCTTTGAATCAGATAAACACGTTTTATGTTTTATTATGAATTCTTAATTTGAGTACACAGCCATCGTGTTGTATTTTGATTAGAGTAGAGTTGGTGTTGTCTAATAGATATAGCACAGTACTAAATATATGAAAACACTACTATATTCCCTATTATATGCACATTAATGCGACAATGTTTCAAATATGTGACAGCAAGATACATCATAATCAATATTTTTCAGCATTAAAATCAATATTTTCCTTACAAGAACTTTATACTTCATCAGATTGCTTTGTATTTTCAATTTTCTGATATTCCCTCTTAGAATTTTTAGTGGGAGTTTTTGTTGTTGTTTTTTGTTTTGTTTTCAATTTCATTAAAAAAAACCTATTCATTATCTAGCAAAAGAAAATATATAAACTATTCTAATTAAAATACTGCAAGAAACAAGACAATCGTTGTAAGAAAGGAAAATTATTTGCAGTTCGGGAGCGGATAAGAAATTGATAATGTGTTCCAGGCAAAATAAGAGGGCGGTGCCAGTGACTCAATCAAGCCTAAATGACGTGATTATCAACATGGCAAACTTTCGGGTTCTTTATCCTAACAGCTTGTTTGGAGACCGGATGTTCACAATCAAGTAAGGCAATAGCTTGTATTTAATCCGACCCAATTATATTCTAGATTAGTGTTGGAAGCCATGACAGGCGTAGCTACTCCTTTATAAGAAAAGGAGGTATGTTAACATGTGTGGCATACATCAAGTTCTCCCCAAAGACTGGTCTTCCCAAGAAAGTTGTTTGTAGGCTAATAGAAAATGCAGTCCACTAGGGACTCTGGTCAATGTTAGTCTCAATCACATCACAAAAGACACTACATTTGTATGCGGAAGACAGTGATATTGTATAAACCTAATAATGACAACATTATATGTTTGTACAAATCTTGTTGTTTGCAAATTGAAAGAGGAAATTACCAGTAAAACTGTTATTGGTTAGCTAGTTAGTTAAACAACTGATTTAAATGAGGCGAGTTTCTTTGCACAATGTGTTTGCTGGGAGAAAAGAAATGGACAGACCGGCCAAGGCTTGCTTACTGCTAGGAACACTAAGCATCTGGCTCTCATTTCTTAGTATTTGATTATGGAAATCCAGCTCATTCACTTGAATAAAAAGGAATGCAATATCCATCCATGTTCTGTGGTGATTAATCTTTTTCACCAAAATTAATCATTCCAGCAGAATACAGCTTAATATTCGTACAAATTAACACCCCATGGCTTAAAATTGCCGACCGTCCACCACAAAGTTAAAACAAGAAATGGTAATTGTTAAGTAAAAAGTGCTCGAATAACACTCACTAATTTCCACAATTTTCCCCGAGGAAACATTGATTATGTACTAATAAGATTAAATGTAACACGCTCTTACTTTGCCCAGTTCTGAGATTGAAGTAAGAAAGTGTCGAAAATATAATATTGTCATTGTTTTTTTTGTTCACAATGAAATCCATAATTATGTACTAATTATCACAAAATAATCATGTTTAAATAAGTATTAAATTGTCATTAGAGTAATCATGCTTCGAAAACTTCTATCTAAGTGTTAGAGGGGAGGGGAATTTATTAAGAATAGGGGAAGTGTGCCACAAGCGTTTATATTTTTAATACACGTCAAATATCTAATAGTAATGAACTGATACCCAGTGCCATACGGATCACTCCATTCAATAAATTTATAGACAGGAAAATGTAAACATATTCTATCAACAGAAATATCAGTTTCTGCTTACCCATATTTCCCAGACTTCCGCCGTGGTAGCCATTCATGGCTGTTGAGCTATAACTACTTCCGTTGCTATGGGGCGTGGAACCGTTTGAGCCGTATCCTCTCGGAGAAACGCTTGACGCTTGGCCTCTTGTGTAACCTAGCAATGTAAAATTAATTCATTTACTTTCGAGACGATTAATCTTCCGGAACACATGGTCTTATTCTCTTTTACTTTTACAAGGATCTTCCATGTACATATTTCCTTTGTACATATTTTGCCTCTAGTTTAATCGATAATGGTTTTGTTGACGCTTTGGTATTATCGGATTTGTTTCGTCTAACAAAGGAGAAATACATTTCGACATAGAATATTTTGGTCTAATATAAAGGTGCTCTTCCATTGTGTGTCTTGTACAATCTCTTAAAAGAAGTCGTATCGTCATGTTTTAAGTCAAGATATAGAGGATTCATTACTCGAAGTGTAAGTTGCGTTACATTCAAATTGAATGCCTACCTTCTTCCCATTGGCCATTGGTATCTTGTACACTGACCGCTAGCTGGCCGGCGTATGAATTAAAACTGGACATGGGTGAGCCGTTATTCATGGCTGGGGAGCGAGGAGGTGGAAGAGAAAGTTGGTTGTGGTTTCGAGGCATACTGTACAGTGCCTCGGCTAGGTCTGCGGCTCGCTTTAGAATTATCTCCTATAAATATGTAATATAACATCAATAGTAATTAATTCACAAAATAAATCCTCTAAAATGATACGGTGAGGATAAATACCTTAAGCATATACTGTAATTTTCACACAAGCCGTATACAATTAACTTGAACTAAAAGAAGAATGAAAGTGACTTCGAAGTGAACTACATATTAAGTCATTATCGTTCATTTCTGGGTTTGTTTTTCTTTTTCTATCTATTTCATTTGAACAAACATATACCACCACTGTGTTTATTTTTTTATGTTTGAACGTATTCACTTGCTCATTTGATCAAGCACACTTAAACAACGTTGTTGTGTATTAAAAAAATAAATATTGTAAGAATTTAAAACTTTGAAATAACAGAAATTGCAGTCTTTTTTAATTTGCTGACCATAAACAATATTTTACAAAATCTAATTATAAATAATGATCGTCTAGAGTTAGTGCATAAAAGGCAGATATTTTAAATGAGATACTAGAGATCACGTTGTATCAAATAGTTATTATGGTAGTGTTGACGGTTTAATAGTTGATGAAAGAGAAATAACATATCTATACCTTAGGAAGCCGTTCTGGGTCGCCTGGATGCCGGGGTACCAGTTTCATCAATCTCTGGAAGCCATAATCTATGGTTGGATCAGCGAGTGCTGGATAGAATAAGAAATTACACATTAGTTTAAAATATGTATTGCACGCCAATCACTTACATTGATTTTAATAGAAATTTTCAGTTTTTAAATAAAATAACTCAAACATTTTGAAATATATTGCTATGATAGCAAACATAATATAATAACATAGAATAAAAAAAAATTCAAAGCAATTTCAAGATTTTTGTCAAACATTAAATTGCTTGTCTCAAATGGAGTTCACGACCATCAAATAAAAAATGAAACTAGGTTCGATTTTTAAGATTGTTTTAAACTAAGAATTTTGCAGTATCAGAGTGACAGATCGTAGGGTAGAAATGCAATTATATTCAGAAGAAAAGATATAAAGTATCTTGTCATCAAATTGGAATGAGTATCGGCTTGAATGCATTCATCAAACAGCGACATTCGACATATGAAATTATTTGAAACTCATTTCATTTTCAACAAATGACATTGATATGTGTTTTGTTCAGGAATTATGATACATGATGTGTTTGTGTGTGATTTTTCTTGTTTGGAGAACCTTTTTTAAAACAAGGAGTACAGGATAGATTTCGTGGACCCCGTCGAGCTGATCTACCATGTTAACGCTTCGGTATTCTCTTATTTATTATCGTTCAACTATCGTGTCGAGTTTTTCGCACCTTCCCCCAATTTCTTTCGAGACTTTAGGTTCTTTCTTCGATGTTCGAATTTAAGGGACATAGTCAAAGGTAAAGCGGTAAACATTGTCGTTTATTGACCTAATCAGACGTCATGTGACCTAAGCTATCGTCATGTGACCCTACACGTCATCATATGATCTGAACTATCGTCACGTGACTGAAACTATTATGAAAACGAAGAGCCAGGAACAAAAAACAAGCACGTTTTTAAGTTTAGTTTGATAATGAGTTATGGTACTGGAGATCTTGTGATTTTTAAACAGCTCGATATAAATGAGCGATTTATAAAAATAATAATAATGATCCGAGGTTCTTGTATACCGCTTTATCACAATCTTTAAAGTCGTCTCAAAGCGGATCACAAATTTATATCTGTGGTTATAGGGCCTTTGCAACCAGCCGATATCATTCTCAACTCCCTGGGGAGTATACAACTGGTGCTGCCATTTCGGCGCTCACAGCTACCATTATACATTTCTAGCACTACCAAACCACGTATTCATTTACAGCTGAGTAGACTTGAACAAGCGGAGTAAAGTATCTTGCTCAAGGATGCAACATAAGGGCCGTGACCGGGACTCGAACTCGCAACTCTTCGATCACGAGCCCGACGTTCTACCACTAGACCACCGTGCATCACACTTTACTTTTTGCCTTTAATTTTTAAGTTTATCGTATTATAATTTCTTACTGTATGTATGGTATTATTGTGCACATGTACATATGTCACATGACCTTAGGTATAGGGTACTTGACAATATCCACATTGATCAATACTGAAATAATGAGCTATTCATCTGTGCGTTAGAATAAATGGTGTCCACTGAAACATAGTCATAGCTCATTTAATGAAGCGGAATAAAAGACATTGAAAGTATATTTTGTTCCTATCTCAACAATAAATCTACGGTTATAGTCCGTATCAGATTGTCGACTGACAAGAGTAACTCTTTACCGCTCCTACAATACCGTTAGACCATTGGAACGTGTCCGGATGTGACGCCAGTTAAATAACACAAGTGTTGACAGTAGATGCCTCCATATGATAACTAGAATAAATAGTTCTCGATAATAACTTCACATCGAAAAGGGGAGATAATCAAAGCAATATTTACTGCACCTTAATCGCCTCATGAGCATACATCATTTCTTTAATAGTCCATTCTTTTCTTTTTTATAAGATTCTTCCCATGGCCGGATAAATCAATATTCTAAATAGACAACTTTCTAATCTCATTTTTCATCTCGTCTGTCATAAACCTTGGGAACAAATGATGCTTCAATCATGCAATAAAAATCATACTCGATCACAAATATGTTTCATTTTCGCCTGAAAGATAATTACGGCTTTTAGCACCTTGCTTTGGACCGAGATGAATGTTATATTGATATTCATCAACACAGTAACACGACAATATATTATCGGGATTCACGCGTGTATCAGTCCGCCGTATAATTAAAGAGAGGGAAGTAATTTGCCCCATACTCGGTGGTGTCTCGTTGCGAGATGCTGAGTTTTATTGAAGTAATGAAAGCTCCTGGAACCTTTGAGCTTGTTCGTCAGGCGTTAATACTGCAAGCTCTGCCATTACCGCTACAGGAATTAGAAAATCATCGTTCGCTACTGACATTCGTGTTAATATCATGTCGCGATGTAGCCATTCATTGAACGTTCGGAAGAGCCAGCTTCTCATTGCACACGTCATTGTGATGGATGGAATTTTGCAGCACCGAAAGATACAGATGTCATAGAAATATAGTCGATTGTTCTCTATTTGACAGCGAATTAATAAGCCCATATGTCACATAGAAACATGTAAAATGCGATAGCCAATCAAATCAAGGGATTGAATTTAGCCCTGAATGTGTCACCGACATTTTGACCTATTCCTTTGAACAATTAGGAATTGCATAACATGGTACTACTAAAACTAGGAGTCTGTAGTGTTAGCTTTCTAACGCTGGATATCAAATTCGTTCTATCATCTCTGGGAAATGTATTCTTTTGCGGTTTTTAATCACTAATGTTAATTGCATAATGTGAAATAAACTTTCCGAGGATGGAACCGTGACGCATACTGAAAAACGGTCCGCATTGTAACCGTGAAATTGGATGATTTATAACTTTATGGATCAGGAACAGGCGAAACATATCCTTTATGTCTCAAAAAAGGCTAGAACATTTCAACAACAGCGTGCAGGGATTGAAATACATTTTTCTTTACGTTTCAAAAAGCCCATACAATGAATCTTATTTATTGCTACGGAAGGAGCGAACTTTTCTAACGTTTATAAACAAATTGTGACATGCCTTACTTGTTGATGTTAAAGAAATAATTAATTGCACTATGAATAACTGTTATGCCTGTTTGGTTTGCAGCGTACAATTTTACAGAACAATATTAATATATGTAGTAACTTTAAAAATCTGAATAATTTGGTTGAGTGACGAGATATGTGAACTTTGCAGTGTACAATTTTACAGAACAATATCTATATATGTAGTAACATTAAAAATCTGAATAAGTTGGTTTAGGGACGAGATATTTGAACTGCTCAACGGGGAAACATGAACTCTTAAGTCGGAAAGGTTCAAATTTGTATTCAGGGGTGATTGAGTTTAGAGTACTCTTTTTGATTTTTGTACTTACTTGTGTAGACAAAACGGCCTGGTGCGCCTTTACAGAACTGTTTAGACTTGTAAGACAATGTGACCTCAACGACCCCAGGTATGTGTCTGGGAGGCGTCTGTACACGGATAGCGTGGGACGTTATCAACTGAAACAACAAACACATATCACGTGACATTTAAAAATAATGGATGTCGGGAAATATGTCAAAACAAGACTTGAAACGAAGTGACGTTGACATTTTCATCGAAGACAGAATAAAATATAAAAACTTATATATATAAATATCTGAAAATATCTAGATTAGATCTATATTATCGGCAGATATCGCATCTGACTAACTGCATTTGAAATAGTGAAATTGCTATATATATGCAGTCAGGCAATTGAAATAGTAATTAGAATATATTTCAGCAGTAGGCCGCGACGCTTTCTCCTAATGTTTTGCAATTAGACGGGATATTTATGCTTCCGACCTTCACTCTATGGTAAGAGAATGATGTTTTATATGATTGCGAGATAACACAAATGTCAAACACCATTTATAAATGATGCATTGTAGTAGGACAATAGTGTAACTTCTGAAATGTTACTTTAGTTTTGTGAGTTCTTACTCCCAATTTTGTATATCAATCGCTCTCAAATATACAATTCTATCACATTAGCAATAAATCAATATCTATCGGATGCTTCACAAAACATATATATATATATATATATATATATATATATATATTAACTTTAAAGTTAACATGCAAAACTTCCCATGCACCATAATTTCACTGATAAAAAGCAAGTTTGATATTTTAAAAGCAGGATATATTTGGGATTTCTTTTTATTACGTTTTAACTGAGTGTACAGGAATTTGGATTCGTTTTATTGACAGCAATGCTATGGTATGCTTTATACATCAGATATAAACTTGAACTATTAATAGACACTACACAAGAAAATATCAATTAGTACTTGACTAAGCAATAAATATGACAATGAGCAATTAAAACTAACTATTCGAAAAGAGAAACCTATTCACAACAAGTACAAAATAGATTATAAAGTCCTAGAATTCTGTAACTTAACTGTATGCATATGTAAATTTTATGTCTACTGCTAATGCATTTAAGTACAAACAATGTATAAATTATGTGTTAAATTATCTGTGTTGAACGGGTGCCATCACAAACACATACACACATATATAACAAAAAATCGATAATGTTTTTGTGATGGTGATACATATCTAAAACAAATGACCAATTTAGATTCACTTGTATTTTACTACCTAATACACGTGAAAGATTCTTTCTTTCAACTTAGGAGCTCACAGAAGCAAGTAAATGGACTAGTTAATCTGTGTCTGTTTATTTTTTTTTTTTAAATATATTTATATAAAAAAATTCAATCGAACGACCGACTAGAAACTTAACTGCTTTCATCCTTCAAAAGGCTCTTCGGGTTTATTTTTAAATCCCTATTACATTATATACTTGATACTTGATGCTTAATTAAGAAGTCATTCTATGTTGTAATGACACATCGCCGGTCCTTATTCTGCCTCAATTACCCAGACTAGTTGTGGGGACAGCCCAGGTACGGAGCTCTATAAAACATTCATAGAATGTGTCGATCACTTGTCCGACTGAAAGCGCCTCACACAGGCGAACCAGGGTAAACAATAGCACGTGCGCGTGTTCCGTTTCAGTGAATTCATCGCCTGTATTTGCATACGAAATGACATCCTTTTAAATAGTCCGTCTCTTGTTAAAAGGGTATGAAAAAGCCTTCTGAGCCGGACGTTGTAATGCTAGCTTACAAAGTATTTTCGGAAACAAGACTTACAATTAGTTTCCGATGAATTATGTTTGCACTTGTCTCTATCAGTTTAACTGAAAACAGTGAATTATTAACGGATCGCAGGGCAGCCAAAGACACCCCACTTTATGTACGGATCGTCCTTACATTTCAATACCAGGGCCTGTTATTGATATAAAAGGGGCGTAAAAAGCCTATATATACAAATTAGAGTGGCCGGTAAATATACCAATACAAAGGCAAATGTTTAGGCCTTGCGTTCAGTTTTCTTTGTTTTCAGTCCATTCAAAAATTTTGTAAGGACCCCATTGAAAATGTACGGGGTTTTCCAGACTAGTAACATTAAAATCAAGGGAAGACACGTACTTGTTTTGGTTTTGATATGGTAACTTGTCGAATTGGACTGTCTTAAACGTCTTTAAATTATCAAAGAAATACAGAAAATATCAAACAGAAAAGTATTTTCGGCCAGTATTTTTCCAAGAATGGGAGAAATTATAATTCTCCTCCCAAGGAGGGATATGAAACACGGAATACTGTGCTTTGGCCTGAACTTTGAGAGCACCACCATCAGCTCTCGCTACTGTTGTGGGTCTATTATACCGGCTTGCATGCCGGATTATTCGTTTGATAAGGTTCGATCAGAGGCTAAGCTAGTCTCCTTTTGTTGCGCATCAAAAATTAATTTTCTCTTCCATTACTGAGTTTGAATGTTTGAGTTACCAGTAATAGATTTGCCGGTTTTCCTCTAATGGGTGAATTTCATTGTTTATCACCAATCCCTCAGTATTAAAGGAGTGCTTAGATCCAAGAATAAATAGGCTGGAAAATCAGAAATTAGATCCCCGTGCGGTGGTTCGGTTTGTATTGCCATTACAAATAAACCTAGGCAACATTTCAATGGCACCTTAATCATCTACCCAGTAACAAGTGACTTAGAATATTACGTAAACAGGAATTTCCTAATTAATAAAGTATAACATAAAATTATTATTTGACGCTTGAAATTTTTCCATTTCTTGAAATTACATTCAAAGCTGTATATTTCAAAAGTGATATTTTAGAGGATTGTAAAGGCAAGTTTAAAATCAAGAGACATACCTCGCTCCAAACAAGCATGGTCCCAAACACCACTTGAAGGCCGTCGAAAAAATTGTCTCCTATAATGATGACAGTTGTCCCCCCTGTCGTCCAACCTTCACTTGGACAGATGGCTTTGATACAAGGTGTCGCTGCAAGCAGAATATAAACATATATTGACAAATACCCGTCATCATTGGTAAAATCATTTATAATCAAAAGTACATCCTAAAAGACATATTTTATTCTAATAGTGAGAACTATCAAATTTTGAAGGTGAGTGAAAGAAAGCTACAAAGTTGAAAGATAATAATAGCAAAGAAAAACAAAAGAAGAAATGAAAAATTAAATAAAGAAGAAAAAAATGAAGCAATCAATAAGATATATATAAATAAATATAATCATTTAGAAAATTCTATTCTAATCTCAGGATATACTGGCTGTGTCCGGTTATTGTTACATATCATGTACTTAGTTTTGGTTGGTTAGGATTTATTTATAATCAACCAATCAAAATACGTAAAATATTACTTACTAAGAATGGCTGTGTCCCGGGGATACTTAGAGAATCGGCCATAAGAGTCTGCCAGAAACCAAGCATCTATGAAGAATGGGGGAATTCTTGGTTAAGTTAAGATGAAAGTAGGAAGTTTTTAACGAACCATTAAGTATTCTGAAATTCCATCACGAAACATTTCATACAGAGAACATATTACATTATGTCTGAATTTTCAGCTTTCATTAATGTACTTTATGTATCTATAAACTGCGATTTCCCCTAAACCTAATTCAAGAAAAAAAGTCATTGTGTATGTAATTATCACAAATTCTTTGTTGAACCTATCGGAATAATACAGTTATGTGGCAACATCAACAAGAAAATCAGATTGAACCAAAAACACAGAAAAGCTTAAAAAAGCAAGATGTACAAGCACAAAGAAAACATGTCTTTTATGTGTCGACTGCCAATGGCTAGTGCTAAACCGGAGCCGTTATGTCAATTTCAAACAACTTTAAAGAACTGTAGTGTTTGAAAACTTACAAATTAGGGACAAATTAGGACCAGGGTTCGGACAAGAATATCAGAGACGCCGAAATAATCTATTGGACGGATATCGTGGTTCAAAGGACCAAGCTCACAATAATTCGAGATGCTATCATATCGAGACTTTGCTTCATCTCGCATCACTAGTTATCTTACTTTATATATCTTATTTATTTTCGTTCGTGCATGATCTCTATAATCTTTTGCAAAATATTTTTAATCCTTTTCGGCATTTTTAACAACCTTCATGTTAATTTCATCTTTTACGATTTATATTAATAAGAGTTACAATGAATTATGATATATAAAGAATTGGATTGTTCAAACTCATTCAAGATGACGTAACACACACATATGCTGCACCTTTCAAATTTAGTAATAGATACAGTATGCCGAAAAAATTAATTAAACTGCATCATACAGCTGTTTCGTCAAGTGAGCTATTACATATTCTAGTTTCAAAACCTGTTTAAAGTTCAGTTATATAATTAATAACAATATTTGGTAACATTTTATGAGGTATTCCTTATATATTCCTCAGGGAGAGAACTGACAGACTTAGCCTGTTGTTCAACCCCATTCATTTGTACCATCTTAATGAATGAAATTTGTTGAAATAAAATGAAATAAGGTACATTCCTAACCGGAATACTGAAATACCAAAACGCAAATTAACACTGAAATAACAATGTGATATCAACCAGGATTATACATTCCAAGGTACATTTCTATTTATCTTTGTTAAGGGTATTCTGAAATCGTACTTATAAATCAAGACCACACATCAATATTTAAAATGTCCGGCTATGGAAAAACTTAAGGGTGCTCGCTCGTGTACTACCCACAGGAAGTACCGTTCGCGCCACAGATGTTTGGGTCGGGCCAAGCCAGATGGGCCGGTACAATCAAATAGCAGACAGCTGGCCTACAACAGTCACTCAAACGCTTTTCTTTGTCATTCTAATTAAAGTTATAATCTTCCATCAGTGAATGATTGTCTTTAGGTAATCTGACCCCAGTGAGAGGTGACAATCGACAGTGGATGAAAATGAAATCGGCTCTCATCAAACGTTCAATAGATTTCTTGCATAAAGATTCCAACAAGGGTGGCGGTTAAAGGGGGCGAGGGCTTTAATTAATGCAAGCTAAGAGGAACACTACCAGCGGGATAGCACCATGAAATAGTATTTTTATAACTGATCGGGTAAACTATACAAAAACGTTTTATATTTACCATGCTGGCGTGAAATGGGATACATTAGGCCCGTGTAAACGACAATACAGGGATAAATGCGCTCCGAGTTGACGATAGCCTCCGCAAAAGGCATATATATATATATATATTTAGATGCAAAAGTTAGGCGACTTTTGACGTTCTGTAAGTAATTATGGTCTATCCTAGTTATGTTTACCACAACAATAAGTATCACAAAAAATGAGAAATGCAACAAAACAAAAAGAAATAAGAAAAATTAAAAAAACACAAAAACATAATATAAACAAAACTAACTAGTAAATAAACAAGAAACTAGAAAACAATAACAAAGTTAGAAGACGAGTGAAAAACTTCAACAAAGTAAGCTTTTATTAGCCCACCATCTCAATAAAAAGTCGATTTTAAAACTTTGACGAATGGTCTAATTTCGTTTTGTCCTTTGTTGCTACAGCTGTATCAGAAACGGACGAGTCAGATAATTATTAGATTAGATTGGTGGGGTTTTAATTGTTTTTACTTTGTTGAAGTTACACTGACTTTCGAACATGGGAATGGACAACTATCTAGTGGCGTACCTCCTTCCGTTGGGTCGAGTCGTCTAGCGCGACGGCCATGTTTAGAGTTGTTATGTACAAACATGTTATCTGAAATAGCCAACAGGGGACCCTCAACCGACATCGTGGAACATACAGCAACCTGAAATAAGGTAAAACATGTCTTAATGAAGATAGACCAAATTATCTTTAACTTTCCTTTCCTTAATAGTAACTCTAATAGGTTGCATTGCCCAGCTCGACATCAAGCCAGGGTTGTCCTCCGGGGAACGGTTAATGTACGCTGTATAATTTGGACGGTAGTCATCATGGCTTTATTTTGATTTTAGATATTCCTTTGTGTTTTCAGTGATTAATCATCTTTCTAAGACATTGCAAATAATGGATGATCAAGAAATCCATATAAATATCATGAGAAATGAAGAGTATATAATATATATATATATATGTGTGTACATACACACTATATTATAAATATAAAAACTAGGATTACTTTAATTGCTTTAGATCGGAATAGTATGTTTTATACTATTAATGTTCTTTGGTAAATAAAAACAATCGACCACACGATAAAAAGTATTCGTAAAATTAATGTTCATAAACGTTGTCATATGATTTAATGTTTATAATAATATTTCCCCTCTTTATCATTATTTAAATCAAAATACAACACGTCTTTTTTTAAATGAACATTCAATGATAATATCATCTACAATTATAATATTTCCTCTCTTTATATTTAATTAAATCAAAATATAACACTTCTTTCTTTAAATAAACAAGAGAATACCGAAGCATTAACAAATTCATAATCCAAACTCAAAATCGATTAAATGAACATTTAATGAGAATAGCATCTACAAACAGTTAAATCATTCCGGTAGTTAAAAAGTCTTTTAAAATTGTTAATGCATTCGTGTACACGGCCAGCACGTTTGTAGCCGAGTCGTATACACAAACCGTGTTAGAGATCGTCCTGTATCGGGGGTTTGTGTCCCCACTGGGACTTTAATAAAAGTTGCCGTTGTTTGTAGAGTAACCCCGACCATCTCATTACGCTAAACGCTATTGTGCTAATGCCCCGATGAAGCTGTTTATTTGTTTGCTTGCTACCATTTAGATCGCTCCCCATACCCTAGACATTTAAATACAAACGGTGTAATTATTCCCGACAAACTACGAAAGAGTTCCCTAGTGGCACCCATAATGAAATGTCGTTAAACATTCATCTTTGCAAAGCGTGCATGGTATTCAACAAGGACCGCACAGATCTTTAATCAACTGGTAAGACATATACGTTGTATGTCTCCATTCGTCTACACTTGCTACCGGCGCTTATCAGTGTAGGCCCATCGCAGTGTAATTATAGATGCAAAAAGACACATATATGATTGAAATTATAATATTAGTAATATATACTGCACTAGAAAAATTAGCATCACTACACCACAACACTGTTGTCCGTCTTGACCACCGAGGGAGCTAGGGCCAAATTCTTAGTTAAAAATACTGATGAAACTTAAGTTGAACTACTTTTTCAATTAGAAAAGCACAGGTCAATTTAAAAATTACTCCTGGAATTTCATAATGAACTATTCCAACCTTTGATTCGGAAGCGTTACTATGTGTTTTCAGGGATGAACGAGTTAACGAAAACAGTGTGTATTAGATACTAAAGTTTCAAAATAAGATGTCTATACATTTACCTTTCAACATGTAAAGTCCTTAATTTTTCACAAGCCTGAATATAATCTAAGAAGAATATATATGTATAACTTGATTTTTTCCATTTCTACTTTTATTGCTAGTTTATTCCCCCTTGTTTAGGTCTTAAGCAATTATCAGACATCAAGTGATCAAAAACCTTCGAATATATTTCCCCCCTTAAATGTACCCAAGTTATATAGACGGAGACCAGTCACAAGCGACAGATGAGTTGCTAAGGGACAAAATAACTACTAAGGTAACTGGGTACAATGTTAAGCGTTCTGCATCAAAATTTATTTCTAGCTATTATTATTAACAAACGAATGAGATTCAAATTGCAAAACCACTAGAGAAGGTACCTATGAATATATACATTTCCATACCACTGTTTGTCCACGGGACAGTCTGATCTACCCTAACTGGCAGTATATGGTGTAGTCTAGCACGACCTTATTCGTTTCATTATCATTCCCGGGTCGATTTCGTTAATTCAAGCATAAAAATAATTAATTTCAACAAAAATGTGATGACAGGTTGTTTTCTTCCGTTGTATAAAAGATTTGGTCTACTTCAGGATCATTACATTGGAAAGGTCTTTCAGTTAATTACAATCCCTGTTCATTTTCATGTCACTATAGCAACGGGGTATCGGATTATGGAGATTGGCGATATTTGTATGACTTTTTGCTTCTACACATCACAGATTGTGCATATATGTCAAGACATTTTTAATATACATTTAGTATGCTGACTATTTCGGTTGGGAATACGCCACGAGGGAATAGTACCGCCATTACCAGAGAGTATAATCGTCTGCCTTTGCTTCACATCGAGCGTGTGCGGTATTAATAACATTCTACTCAACGTAATCCCCCCAAATCTTGTCATTTCTCCCTAATGGAACAACCATTGACATTAATCCGACTCTCTACTGCCCCGTCTCATCATGTCAGAGCTCCAAAACCAGGCAGGGATATTTCACCGAGATAATTATGTCAGATATATATTTGTTTATAGTACGCTATATTTCTTTCAACAAAATGCAACGGAAGTGAATGGGATTATTGATCAAAGGCCAGGAAGGAACTGACCCCAAGAGGTCATCGTTTGTTGGGGGTATCTCCCCCATTGATGGCCCATAATTCCTCTCGTTTTTCTATCAGTGAGAATATGGGGGACAGGGAAGGGGAATCGGAAAAAATGAACTTTTAAAAAAAATGTGTGAATTTGGAGTTTCTTGTTATTTTTTCCAAATTTTTGAGGAAAAGATTTAACGAACTCGCGATGATAGTTTTAAAGCAACACGTAGAGTTGATTATACGCAATTTTGTTCCAGTATCTGCATATATAAATGCTTCAAAACTTACGTTAGACAACATTGAAGTGAACTCACCTGGAATCGCCTCATGTCCCTTGGATTTCCGGCATTTTTTAGACAATTTTGATTGCATTTCATGAAAAACTTTAGGAAAAATCTGAAAAATATCAAGAGCATCAAATAATTAGTGTTTGTAAGCTAACACAAAGTTTACATACAAAGACTAGGTATGATAAATATCGGAGTGGTACACACACTCAATTTGAGTTTACCAGAAATGGTTGTTGTAGACTGTGCAAAAGGGCATATTATTTTTGAGGGAGATTGTAAACACAATCGGTTAAGTATTTTTATGTGGTTTTTTGTTTTGGTCTTTTGCACGGGATGGTCTTTCTAATGCCAAAATATGATAAATAGAGTTTAGCTATCAAATCATGCAAAATATCAAGGTAGATATCTATTTCAATTTCCTAACAATGATATGGTGAGTAAGGATTAAAATTTAAATAAAAAAGGGGAAAAAAAGAAAAATTACCGAGTGATAGGTTAAATATGTATTTAAATTCTTCTTATTATTTTCATTTTGAAATACTCTTCGTTTAATCACTAATCCGGATCGGATAAGATTACGCTATCATTAACCGTCTTCAGATACCAAAACGTCATACGTAACAACATAATATTCTATTTGTAAAAAAATTCTCATCGACCATGACTTGTGCTCTGATGATGAAATATATAGATTTTACGAAAAATCAATTTCAGTCTGAATTCAGAATTTTTTTTATATAGAATAATGAGAATGTATGATGATAACCGTCAACAGCAGTCTAGAATCGATACAAAAAACCACTGATACATTAACTCAGGTTTTTATATCAAAAGATAAATTTTTAATTCTTGTCGTTTGAGAACGAGCGTTAATAGACATGATATCGACCTCCCAATGTCCTTTCTCTTCCAATTCGATTGCTAGTAATTCCACGATTTTATTGTTGTGATACCCATCCGCGGTTCCAACCGTCGGTTCGGTGTGAATACGCGAATGATTTTATCTAAATTAATGAATATTACATACGCTCTTCTCCATATTGGAATTTGACATCTGTGCATTGCGAGCTATGGAATTTTATATCTGAGCTATGAGTGACACTTCCGTGTCAGTTACAACATGTTATTATCAATATATCACGTGACTCGTTATGACGCAAATACAGACTAAAAAAAAAGGTCCGGGTAAAAAAAAACATATTTGAAATCAGCTGACAATATGAATAAGATGATATATATATATAAGCAGTTGCTATTTCACATTCTTTATCAATACTCGATAACAAATCTACTTCGAGTACCATTAGGGGACAAACCTATGCGATTGGACGTTTCAAAACAAAGTATTGTTATGTGTTATATTCTGTTCAGTTATTCTATAATTTACCAATCTATCCCACAGTGGGATTTATACAAACGAGAACACCGTGAAAGGATAGCTTCGTTTGTTGTTATTTAATCCATATGATTTCACAGTATATTGTCAGAGGTGTTCCGCAATTGTTCGAAAACTACCGTTTTATGAATGGGGAGATTGTTATTGTTTAGACATTCATACATAATTATTATAGTCATTTTGATATTCATACATAATCAAAACTTTATAATTATTTTAATATCATACATAATCATTATAGTCATTTTGATATTTATATATAAACATAACAATTTTATGATCTTTGACATATCTATATATAGTGGTTAAGTCCGCCATATTGTGAGTTTGAAATCACCATTCAGCATATTCTGTCTTTTACAACATACATTAAGTTAATAACTTCGATATTGTTATTTGATATTAATATATTCTGCCCTTTTAAGTATGATGTCACTCATCCTGTGTGCTATAACAATTTGACTACTTTTTCAATTTTTCTTTTTCGAGGTCATCGTTTAGCCGGCGATGATTTGATTGACTTTCAGGTTACTGCGCCAGAAAATGCTTAATTAAAACAGTTTAATATCTTCAAGTAATATTAATTAGGACATTTTTTGACTTCTTACTTTAGTACATACACATATTCAATACATTATTCTATTGATCGGAAATATTTATTAAACCTCAAAAAAATGATATTAACATTGATTACATGACTTTATTCATATCAGTTCAAGGTGTTTTAGAAAGAGTATGTTGACCGTAACAACTTAACAAAATTTGGTAAACTAGTTTCACCTTCAAAATAGTTACACCAGATGAAGCTGTGGAAATAAAAAAAGAAATGATAAACTATTTATGATTGTGATTTGAATTGATGATTTGTTGGCATATACTTGTATTTATTCAAAGATATTTTGTTTTAGAAATGACAAGGAATATTCACAGATGCTCATGATTCTCCGACTGGAGGATCGAGGTCGTGGGTGCTAGGGTTGCCAACAAAGCTGATGAATTATATAATGACGGTACAAATAATCTTAAAAGCAGTTTATCTCCATATCTCCATATATTTCTTCCTTATTTACAGATGGAAAAGTAATATCTATATCATGAGATTTAGAATAAAATATATTCATTTCTAAATTGTTTTATTATATTATTTTAGTTCATTGTTGATCATGGAAATGTTATTGTGTTTTAGAATATATATATGTGGTAGGTAAATACATTTTGAAACTTGAGAGCCATGTGTGCTGTAACATTATATTTATCACCTTTTGTTTCCGATGATGGTGCTCCAATCTACAGGCATACCCATCATGGTTGAAACATTGAGTCATTGATATTAAATTAGATCGGTCTATATATTTCCATTTGTATTTCCATTTGTTGTTCCGTATTAAACCTGACCTATAACTATAGGATTGTCATTTAGCTTTTACCGGTATAACTTTAGTGGTATCTAAAACCCTCGATCCAAATGCAACCTTTCGGTAAAATCACTTTGAGTATTGAATTAACCCATATATGATCACAGCAGATATGTACAATTTATGATATAAATATAACATCGTTAGAAGGCAAAATTTTAATAACATAAATGACAAAATTGAAAAGTTGTTTGTATTTTGACAGTAAATGCCCCCTGCACGCTCTGTCCGACAGTAACCTTACACAAACGATAATGTTTATGGCTATCCAATATGGCCGACGATCCATTAGCAGGAAGACTGATAAAATCAAAATAATATGAAACAGACGATTTATTTTCCAAAGGCAAAGAAAGTCAACGACAGGCTATACTGAAAACTGATTCAGATTCTGTAAGGGTCTCTTAACAAATGAATTAAAATCTAACACATGAATGTCCTGCAACCAGAAACCACTCGCTCAAATCTAGATACAATAATGATACAGACTAAGGCTAGCTCTCTCATCAATGAATTAAAACCTAACTACAAAAGTCCCGTATTGAACTGACGTCCCGTCAACCGTTCTGATAGAGAGATACAATTATACGGCTGTATTCAGCTATAATAGAGGCCATGAGCTAACGGAAATATTTGATTATGGATAAATTTACCTGTGGTTTCTACGCATTGATTTTCTATACTGTAATAACCTTCTCCATCAGCACAGTGAAAGGAGAGGTGCATATAAAAACAGGATCAGGATCCGGTCGGTGAGAAAACGGAAACATCGAACATTAACAATCAACTAATGATATTTTGTTGAAGTAATTCCGGAAATAGATCGGATGGCATCGTTCGTTTATTAAATTAGTTGTGAAATCGATTGTCGGCAATAAGAGGAAGCGTATTGGCGGGTATATCTCTCAATGTGGTGACGAGGGCTGTTTCGCTTGTAAATACAAAAAATGACTCCAAATTAGACAGCCAGCAATTAGCAACGTATAAATGAAAAATCAAACATTTTACCGAAATGAAAAATGGGTAATCATTTAAGTGTTTTTGTATCATAAACATTATTGATATGATATTACAAGAGGGACGTACATTTTTAACGGTATTCCATTAAATTTAATGAAATGAGTATTTTAACGACGATTGTTTTTATTACAGATTTTGCCAACACAGTGGATGGTGTCACTACATTAAATGACAAAATTTTCTTGTTATGAATAACATATTTATTAATTCACTTCACAATGTTTGATGATAAGTTTAGCGAATGCCTTAGCCAAAATTTACACGCAGTAAATGTATCGTATTTTGAATACATGTAAATATTTTATTCTCTATACCTAATAATAATAAAAATAATACAGCCCTTGAATTTTTTTTTCAAAAAGTTAGATTTAAGTGATATAAGATTTGTCAGTTTTTAGATGTATATTTCGAAATTATATTTTAGTACATCACTGTAAACAAAATTTGATAGATAAATAAAAAATGATCATCCTGTTTAAAAACTAGTAATGACAGAAACAATTAAGTAAATATCAAGTAAACGACAAAAATAAAACCTGGGTCACCCTGTTTCACAATTTAATATAAAAAAATGACATTATCAAATTTTGTGTGTAGAATACCAATCCAAAATGCTTCTGCTTCATAACAAAATCATTGATTCTTACGTAGATAAGTATACATAAATATTATTATGTATATTATATATACTTTTACAATGCTTCGCAATTATTTTATTAAATATTACGTAAATATTATTATGTATATTATATATACTTTTACAATGCTTCACAATTGTTTTTTTTTTTAATATCAAAGAAAAGAAAGGAAGCCAGCACAGAATATGAATCTAATTTAAGATGTGTGAATAGAAGCAATCTGCCCGAGATATGATCAAAGATGAACGGATAACATTTGTCATCGTGAAAATAAGATACAGCGAGCATAAGTCAAGTACTTGACTAAACCGAAGCAGGTCTTCATTATCCGGAACGTCACGTATCGATTTCATGCTGGGCAATCAGGTTCGTTTGATATGCTACACTCGGGCATCGGTTGATTGGCTCAATGATGTAAATTCCTTAAATGAATAATTTCACCCTGGGGAATTGATTACATCACCTGGTAGTGGATAGAGGGGTCAAGTCTATTAACTCGAGCCTTCAATAGATTCTAATGTAGTCAAATGGTAGAAAATTTCACACCTAAACAATTAGCCCCCAAATTGAGTTTGTGCTTGGGCCATTGATCTAAGAACGCCAACTGGCTGACCATCCAAATGATCTACTGCGAATTATGATGATTCTTCAAACGGAGAATCAATGACTACTGGTCAAAGAGTGCAATGGACTAGAAATCACATGACATTATGTCCATAGCAGACAAACCGTTTTTCAAAATCCAACTATTCATCTAAAACGATTTCATTTAAAATGATCATGTCCAAATATGTTTTGAAAGATGCGAGAATATGATGAAAGAGCAGGCAAATAAAAAGTGTTTTGTGTTATCTTGTATGTAAGCTTTCTTTAAAGCAATCACGTGGCACAACTAGTGGCGGGAAAAATCGTCCAATGAATATGAGAATTACCCCCTAATTGCTGTTACAGAAACATTATTCTCAAACATCTCAAATAATAACAGAAATTAATTGCATGACGCACAAACACAAACAATCAGTAGAGTGTCGATTAGGGTCATAAATGTCAAACTCACGAACAATCTCGAAATCAGCGAGAACATGATGACACGTGTTATGTAGTAGCTGTCAGGGAAACAATGGCTACTTGTAGACACTAATTCTCACCTCGTGAATGGCTATCACTGACGCTACGAAAATAAGTAAATTAAGTAACAAACTGCTAATGATGGCTCTTCCAGCTGGAGTAACAAGTGTGTGGAAACGAGAGTTTGTTTGGACTACTTCCACTACCTCAACAACTGGCCTAGTGTTTATATCCTCAGAGAGCTATCCGTCATGGTTACCGCCAACGAAAGGTGTTAGGGTGAATCGGGGAACAAATGTTTTCATTTACCATTAGGCCTATTGAATGAGTAAACTCCCTAAAGGGACCAGTGCTACGGGATGCGTATGATGGAATACCTAAACAAACATATCATTTTCGCTAATCTGTAACTCCTCTTTGTGCAAGCGTCAGGGTGATACAGATCCGTTTATGTAACAATGCATTATCCCACCTGTCGGGGTCTCTCGGGACGCTTGTAATGGAGGTTTTGTCGAGTTTTAAATCGTGATAAATGCGTTGATCCAACGGGTATAACACTGTTCACAAATCGAAAATAACTAGGGCGATGCAACGATAAAATTGAAACAAAGATTTTAGATTTTTGTGAATAATTATTTAAAGATAAGATAAACTTAAATAAGTGAATATATCTTGTCATTTGTATTTCAATACATGCTTACTATAACCTTAAAATATTTCAATACGGCGAAACAAAAAAACATTCATCTTCATAATATTTCAATAAAAAATACAAAAAACTGAAAATAAAGATTTACTTCGCAGGAATCTTCTAACTTATTAAGTTTAGAGTTTTATGCAGTTTTTAAGTCAGTATGATGAATTATATCAAAAAGGTTTCTTCGCAGTGTTAAATAAGCACAGCGGCTGCGGATCTTCTGTAGCGTGAATGACGAACCATCATTTAGGAAATTCCCTGGACGAATTTTCTTCATAGTAAATTTAGGGTAAATGTTTGTACTAGACAACCTCTATCATCATTTCATTTCGAGAGAATGCCTTAAACGACCTTACCTAAATTGTGATACAGAAGAAAGTCGTTTTGCAATCTGCCAGTGATGCATGTCATATAGCTGGGGCTATTATATGTTTTTTCATGTGACGTAATTGGGTTATTAGGACTGACACAGTACAGGCAAGCTTTTAGACTGGCTCCCGTCTCTAGAATAGTATACCGATTTTGAATTGTTAGAAAAAATATTCTCATAATTGTGATCACTTGGATGCCTGATTCTAGGGTTTGAAACAAAGCTAGTGTTTAAATTCAGTAGAAAATTCTCCATACAAAAAAAACCTTGGGGGCTGGTAGCCCGTCTAGCAAGCTGTATACAAACTTGTTCTGTATCAGTTGAACTATTTGATACAAAGAATAACAGAATCTTTCCCTAACTTGAGGGTGTGGCAGATAAATGTCCAACCCAAGGAGTGGTTTTCTTGGTTGTCTAACCCGAAGTTTTGCCGAGGGTTGGACAATCAAGAATATCAACCGAAAGTTTCTATGTTTTTTTACGAAAGATTAATGTTCATTGCAACACAATACTGACGTGAGGTATTGAATTGTTGACTTGGCATGATGGTATTGTTGTCGTGACGTCATTACATTATTGTCAGCTCGTGCTGTCTGTCATACCTTAGGGGTGACAGAGAAATCTTGAACGGGTAATAGAAGAGAAAATCTGTGTATGATTGGGGAAAATCGAATCGAATACTTGGTAACCTCGAATAACAGAATTCGGTACCCCACATTCCATTACTATTCTTTACGGATGATTTTGCTATCATTTTTATTTAAACGGAAAAAATTGGTTCCAAACAAATACGTAACATTTTCGTGCTAGTACGTTCTAGTTCGACAGCTTTTACATTTAAACATCAAACACACTTATCTAATAAAAAACACAGATTGTTTGACTTCAAAAATAAATATATACGACTTCAATTTAGAATATTTGATGGCATGAAAATAAATATAATACAGTCAAATATTTAAAATGTTATATATTTTTAGTGTAGTAGTGTCATAATAGTATATGAATTTTCTCAGCTCTACAATAACGTATACGTTGACCAGTAGGAATGCTGTTTACAGCGACACATCAGTCTAAATGCCTATGTATAGCCTATTCCTGGTATAAACCGTTCACATTGTTAGCTAACTCCGAGACGAACACCGACACCACGTTCCTTCCCATTACATATTACTTCTTTCAAACTTGGTTCTAAATATTGTCGTTTATCAGAAGCTGACGAAAAGCAAAATTGGCAGCTAGTTTAGGAATGATTTTCTGCCCCTTGCGAGCGTACATCATGGCTTGGACTCCCCCGGGAGACTCGCAATGTCACGCACGGAGTCGGATGAGAATACAGAATGTCTCGGGTAATTGTCCTCTTCGCGTTTCAAAGCCTTTGGGAATTTTGTTCCTAATTAGTCATACGCTTCATTCAGGAGATGCAAGTTGCTCATTCTTACGAGAGTGAGCGCTTCTTCAGGTTGTTCTTTCAACTAGAATTAGCCGTGCTATGAAAACAAGCCTCCAAATAGTCGAGCAATAAAGCATGGTTCCGAGAGTGGTGAGCAGAAAGCAGTCAATATCCACCTCGTTTGTCGTGTTTCAACAGTAGCCGGCTGCTACGGCCTTCTAGTGTACAAGTCACCGCAACAATTAAACCTTTACAACCACGTCGAGCTTAAGCAAAATGCACCATTCTGTCAGCAATTTACCTCGACTAGTACTCATTATCATGGTATTTTTTATAATCTTCCAAACAAAATAATGGAAAATGATATATAAGCTAGTATGATTTAATTATATTTTTCGGGTGATTTTTGTTGAGAGTCTATCTTTAATCAGAAATAGTTTTATTATATTAAGAAAAATCAAGTAATATTATATTTATTAAATCATCCATAATACCGCCCACGAGATCCCGCGATATTTGAGATGTAAACAATACGTTTATTGCACTTTCTGTTCACATCACGTGTTGTTTTATTGCTGACGAACTATTGTTCTGTACCAGTCAAAATAACGTTTTTTCTTAAAATTTTTTTTTGTGAAAGACAACTGAATTGTTGATTTCATCCATCGTTGTGATGAACATACAGCAATGTTGGAAGAGATAATGCTCAAAAGGGTAGATCATATTTACATAGCAAATTATCTTTACTGGAAAGGGAACGATGACAAAAATATTTGTAATGACAAAATGTGGTACCTGCATATTACATATGTGCATTACTTATTCTTCCTGTGTTCCGTCGTTGGCCTTGTATCTATTACTAGATTTAAAAGGTGCAGCATATGTGTGTGTTACGTCATCTTTCTAGACAAAACTCAAAAATCATTTCCAGATAACAGTTTTAAACTACGATCAAAACTTATTTCAAGTGTTATTTATAAGTAATTTTTAACATTAATAACAGTTTCTCTGAAAGAGTTAATAAATGAAGTGACTTTTTAGTCCTACATTTGTTAGTTGGATGCAAACATGATATACAGTAAGTAGCAGCTGGAGTGACTATGAGCAAGTCAACCACGGACTTGTATGTCGCTCCTCCCATTCCATAATCAGGTTACTCTCCTGCATGCCTGATGCCTACACTGTATCAGCCTTTGTCCCCCGCTCGCGTATCGCCGACGATCAAGAGACAAGTACTTTAATTCAAATTCACTCAACTTAATCACTTTCCCCACTCTAAGTGAATCAGAGGAATACGGAGGAGCGACAGAGCAAATGGGCTGTCCGTATACTGTTACAAGACGATTTGGGTTTGATTGTTTTCCTTCCAAATTTATGAAAACAATACAAAAAAATGTAAAAAGGCATTGAACACTTTCTGTTCAATGTGTATTCTTTTTCTCTTTCTTGTACTTGAAACTACTTTTCATAGTTTGACTGTCTGCGCAATTGAATTCCCCCGAAATTAAAAAACCCACATTTTTTGTTTCTCATATCTTAACTGGATTAGTTATATCATATCAAACACTACAGCTTATTTTGTCCTACAACAGTTCAACCTTACGAGGCGCTTGCTTACGGTCCTGTTTGGCGTTCCGTAGATGAGGAGTATCTATCTATGAACCAGTAAGAGTAGCGGTCGCGAGATCGGAGGCCAGGCAAACGATGACTTAATGCTTTGATAGCATGTAATTTATTGATACAATGCGCCAAAGTCGCGTGCAGATATTATCATCTATATCCGGGCTAGAATAGTTTATCTGTATCGCAAATAGTAACCGACCCTAGTTCCAGCCTTTTTTTATCCATTTTCTTGCAGAACCTGTCCAGGCAGATGACAACGCCGGATTGTTCAGGCTAGGTTTATATCTTCTGTTTTTGGCCGTCTAGATTGTTCCCTTGGATACGCCGCTGTAATTTCTATATGACACGTGCTCAGACTACTTCTAACTTCCGTAATTATCTACAAGTTCTCTATCGTTGATTTACCGCTGTCACATCGGAAAAATGACAAAAGACAACTGCTTGGTAATACTGTATAACCAAAATATTTCAGTCGTTCTTTCTGACAATACAATTATCACACAACAGAATTACGGCTTTACTTTTGTCATCATAATTTAAGTGACTTAATCGTATCGTAATCTTTCCTTTAACAATTACCTATATTATGGTTTTAAAACGTCGTTCCAAACGATATCATTCTCCTTGTATGAAAACTATTATGATAAGGTTATAGTCTCTATATCTCAATGGGGTTTTTAAAAGCTTTAATACGTTCCTCAGTCAACATCGCATGATAGTCGCTAATTTTTTCAGTAGCATTGGTTATTTTACAGGATCAGTATATTTTTAAAAATAGACCGTGACTTTGACCTTGTCAAACTTTTTCGAAGATATTAGATTTCATAAAATTCAGTTGAAAATGTTAAAAGAAAGATGATTATGCGGATCAAATGAAATACAATTGAACTCGACCTTTTATTCTTTACAACCTATATTGGAGTGCATAAGAAATATAATGAACAGATTAAAACAAATCAAAAAGACAAGAGAAAATAATCCTATAATCAATCAATAAATGTTCCATTTGGCTATTTGAATAATGATAAAAAAATATATATTCATTAACAGTTTTTACAAAGACAAATTACGTATTGTGTTATTAAGAGAAGACAAGAAAAACTTTAATATCAAGCGTCAACATAAATACAAGTGTAAGCGTCTATTTTCGCACTGAAAGGTGTATGATAAATCAAGCTTTACTTGTATCCACTAATAAAGTTCTATAGTACTGTATTGAGCCGCCAGGGACCAGAGAAACGTTGATACCACCCTCATCTCTGACCCATGAGACCATTTTTTGTCTGTGACAGGCCTCTATTGTCTTGTCACAAAATAGAAAGCTGATTCAATTTGTCCCCGGTTGGAAAACGCACAACCCCTGTTATAGGGTAAGTTTCGTATTATCATCGGTCGTTCTTTCTCTCCCCCTCCTGATAGACTTGTCGTATCCAATCCTGATGTGATACGTCTTTGAACGGCACAAGCAGAAAATTTAATACCTGCACAACTGAATTCCTTTATACCAAATAAATTGCCCGTCTCGTGGGGGCTATCATCTCCTATTTTCGCTATCTACAACCTTATTGTTTTTCCTACAAATAGAAGCGACGAAAACTTTTCGAGTGAAAAATGGTTGTCATTATGATTTCAATCATGTGCTTCGTCAGTTGTATGTTCTTAGGCGCCCATCTGCAGCCGGAGAAAATGCACTATAAAATGCGATCTCGTCGTGGAAAAACTCCAATTGGCACCAGAGCCGGCATG
The DNA here is from genome assembly GCA_947623455.1 of Mimachlamys varia. Classification (NCBI taxonomy): domain Eukaryota; kingdom Metazoa; phylum Mollusca; class Bivalvia; order Pectinida; family Pectinidae; genus Mimachlamys; species Mimachlamys varia. Next base: position 3,983,563 of record OX392536.1, read on the forward strand.
ACATCAGCACCCTAATCGAAGGTTTAATCACATTAGTAAGCTGAATGATAGGAGTGATGAATGGGGGTGACCAGTGGAGAACGATCGCCATCAGAGGCCCCGCGCCGTGGTCCACGGTGAAGTGTTCGGAGGTGTAAACACCTTTGACACGTCGGCACTACCAGTTTATACCCAGGCTATCCTCCCCACCGCCTGCCTCACCATCACACACTTAGCCATGTTACACATAGTACTTCTAAATGTAATTTGGATTCCAAATCGATGAAAAATGTATAGAAGGATTCATTTATCTTTTTTATATCCATTTTCACCTTTTCTATTGTCGAATAAAAATCACGAAATTACTTTTTCTGTCCTCTGTTACTTTTAGCGTTGATCTAATTGAATCGGGAAAAGTAAATTTGCAACAATTTAACCTCATATATATATAAATACGCGAGATTAAGTCATTGTTTTTTAACGATTTTTACACCAGGCAATAACAGGAGGACAGGTCAGTACAAATCGGGCATGTCGTAAAAGTAAAAAAACGGTCGATCAACTATGAACTGTCATTCACTGAGTTTTCATTACATTCGGGTTAAAAGGAGATTTTCAAAAAAAAATTTCCCTCTTTAAACGATGCAACTTGATTGATATGTGCACTCAAACAATAGAAAAATTACTGCGCCAATAGTTTGATGCATAAAAAGTCCATTCAAAGATAAAGAAGAAAGATATTTAACAAGTCTCTTTACGAGCAAAGATAATTTCAAAATTTTAGCTATAGGGCAAAAATGATGAGGGGATGAAATTATGCTCGTATGGACCGCAAAAGATGGTCATAACTGCAGATAGAGCTCCTAGTGCACAGAGACTGACGCAAGGTTTAATGGAGGTTATTGGATTATGACCCATCAAGGACCATCCTGTTATATTGTGTACTCGACTGGAATTAGACCACCCAATCATGGCAGTCCTATACAAGCTTTTAGCTTTAAGTACACACAGTCTTATATGTTAAATTACTGATGTGCCCAGGTTTTCCTTTAATCTCAACCGACATGGACCCATGTTATTTTTTCTGTTTTATTGTCTAGAAACGTAAGAAATATATTAACAATCCATGGCGTTAACTGTTTGGAAAAACCTGATCGAAGTTATTCATCATTGGACTATAATTTCAGTTTTCGCTCTGGTATTATAATTTGTTCATATTATGATTATATTATTAAGTAAGTTACCCGGATTAAACATCTGTGAATGTATCTGATCTGGTAGGTATTTTCAGTTTATTTCGATAAATCTACACATGTTTTTATTTTTATTGTATATGGATATTTATATTACATGGCTTAACTTAACGGCGACCAGAAAGAAAAACAATTTATCTGAAAAAAAAAATTACACAAAAAAAAAATGGAAACACAGCCGAGTTTAATGCGTCTCCTTTAAAACCTATTTCACAATTTAGGTTTCTAAAACGAAGTTAATCATGGAAGATCCTTACAATTCATCTAAGTTATCATATTCTGCCATTTTATGAATTTCTGTTCTTCCATATGGTCACTTAATGATATTTGTATTTGAAAAATTATGACTTCAATGACACCAGTAAACTATATTTGTAAACATATATTTCATCATTCATCAAAGCATGTGTTATGTAACTCATGATCTTAGAAACAGATAGTATACCGACAACAGTGTCAGAAGTTACAGGTTAATTCACCACTCGATACTGTTTTATTATTGATCCCCGGTCCCTAACATGCCACCTCCCCTGTATAAAATAGCTGATACATACTGATCTATGCTCTACACCATCAGAGCGAATATCAGCCAGATTGGTCTCTATGGAACGGCTGATCCATTGTGGATTGTTCTTAGCTAGCCCCCGAGGATCAACCACTACGCCATCAGCCCTCAGATCCTGATATCTACGGCCATATTGGTCTCCGCGGTATGGCTGATCCCTAAAGTTCGCCCCCAAGGATCTATCGTTTGGTGTGTACAGTTTTGTGATATTGTTATTTTATTAACTCGTTAATTAAGGTGATGTTCTCTTCACTACGTCGGAACAGCTGGAAGTGTAGACCGGTCGGCGACGAGTCCCAACGCCGTATCCTTACCCAGCGCCCTTTTAACGGCATAGCGGTTCTTTGATGAAGAATAACACGCTATCCCATGAATTCGTCTCTTCATAAATTACATTTAATTGTTTACTATCTGTTACTTGTTAACTATTTTAACTGTTAATTGTATTGTCCAATTTCTTGGTACTTCAGCAATATATTAATAATTCATTCCTAAAACACGATCAAATTTACTGAAGTGATATAGCTTTGAATTTCTCTTTAGACCCAACTAGTTATATAATATTCATATTAACGTGTATTCTTTTGTGTTGATGAAAAACCAAATACAGAAAAACGCGTCCAGTTCCTTTCATTTCTGTTTAAATAGGATTTTTTTCCAAAGAACGGAAGCATTCAGTCATTTCTTATTCCTTTTGAGTTGGTCTTTTTCTCTGGATCGATGCTATAATTATCTGCCAAATGTATAAATTTTTAACATCCTGCAAGGAAAACACGATCCCCCAATTACTGGACATTTGTCGCAACACCTTACAAGATCAAAGAGATGTATTTGGACCTATTGTTTACAACTTTCGATCTTCTAATATTCACCAGTTATATAACAAATGCTCTTTTTTTCTATTTTGTACCAACAATAACAGCAGTTTGGCGATATCTATGTTATTTTCTAATTCAAATTGTATTTGTAGAAAAATTAATATATGTGTATGATCGTTATCAATCTTTTTCCTCCGTTTTTATTCGATTTTATAGCTTTAAAACACTAATAAATAAATCAGTTTCGTGTTGATATTCTAGTTTTCAAACTCTGTCTATTCCTATTCACTCCTGTACCTGTTTTTATCGCTTGTTTTACTACGTGTGGCAGAACAAAAAATTTCATACGTTTTGCAAACACTGTACAGACGGTTGGTAAAATGAACAGATTTTATTTCATAAAATCATCACGAAAGGACATTGTCACTTGTGACAATCTCTTACATAACATAATAAATAAAATCTGCATTAAACCCTATGTGCATCAACTGTGGAAGCATCAAGAATCTGTAGAAAAGTTCGACCGTTAAGCGTGTTTTACGAGCTTCCAGACCATAAAACCACACCGAATTCCTTCAAGGCATAGCAATTGGATTTCGTTCCAAAGGCATTTGTAAGATACAGACGTCGTAGGAAAAGCGTACACCCCACCAGGGACGGAATGTCCAAGTAAGTTTAAACAGTGTGCCTAATAAGATAATAGCCTTGCCTTGAATGAGATGGGAGGGCAGGTTGATGAATATTCACGAATTTCATTCCAATAGGGACCACAAGTTAAGCTAATCCAGAAGTGGAATTACTTGCCCGAGTGTGTATGCCTTTCTCTGGATGTGTATTGTTGCGCTTACGATGAGCACGCGGGGGAAATTAAACTCCGCTTAATCGACAGCTAGCTTACTATGCTTTAGTGGAGGAGAGATCGGCTATGTATTTGTTAAATTTCTCCCTGGAGGGTAGCTCGAACCCCAGCCGGGTAGCATACACTTGGTACTTAACGCAACATAACGCTCATGAAAACGTTAGATAGCAAAACTAGTATTACCCGTGTTAGGAAAATGGGCCTACAACACTCCCGAGGCCGCTGACAAAACAATGTTTACAGGCACCTGGCGGATCAACAGAAAGGTGGAGTGCCTGTAGGCATGCGATAATAGGCTGATTACTTCTTCACCTGTAACGAGCAAGGCCGTTAGTTACTCGCTCCTGTACAACAGCCATTTAGCACGGAGTAAGACACAAGGTGTGGCATTCCATTAAAGAAAGAGGAGGAATAAATATGGAGGTATATAGGGAACATGTATTAGAGAAAAGAAAAGATAGACAGATGGACACGAGGGACGGGGTGGGGAAAATACATTCCAATAGATTACAGGTTACAAGGCGGAGATGATTTTTTTTCTATACTCATTTCACATTTATATCAATTATGTAATATTTCATACATTAGATAATTGCTTTTGTTTCTAATTTAGTCAGAAATGCAAATAAGTATATAAAAATGGAATTTATAAAATGTTTTTATTTAATAATATTTTCTCAATACTATTTTATTCCTGAAATAACACAAGGCAACATGTCCGATGTCGAAGGTAAAACGACGCCTGTCTGTTTAAAGTACAGTATCACGCATGATAAATTGGATTGGAAATTCTGTCACAATGAAGCTGATTTTAATGTCCTTGGGATTGTCATTAAAACAATCTAACTTATTCCTAGTATTTATTGATTTCACCGATATCCTCCTGGCTATATTACTATATATTTTTATTCACTATCCGCGTATATCATTACAGATAGGAAAAACAAAAACAAAAAACAATATGCAATCGGTGTCACATCATTACACCATTACAAATCTTTAAAATTCTTAATAATAACATGTGTCCTTCCCGTTTCAGATATTTGTTATTTACGGTTAACTTGAACCAACTCTTTACAATTTCAGCATTCTCTTGATATATAATCGTACGCTATGTAATTTTCTTTGATATGCTACCGTACTACCAGATTATATAGCATTGTTTATTTATCGCTTAACGGAAACAACAGATGAGCTTTTGAATTGACGGAGTCAAGATATGAATTTTGTACGAGTATGGTACTATGCTAGTCTAGCGTCACCTGTTAACGGTAGGGGAGTTGAACGTGCAGCATGCAATACCATGACACTTTTCCTCTTTCTGTGGCATCCCATCGATTTTTTCTCATCGTATGAATAAAAGATGACGAAATATATAAATAATTTGTGCCTATCCATTTAGTAACCGGTGAGACTAAAGGTCCGATGCCGAATGGTTCCACTGGGAAAAAACCGCCCATTGGGAAAACAGATTCCCGACCATCCTAACAATGGGCGGTTGTAAATGTATAAGTTGTATACATCTTATAAACCTAACGTAAAAGGGAATTTGGAAGAAAAACAAAATAGGGCCATTTGAATGTAAGAAGTATTTAATCAGTATTATATTATAGCTGATGGCATGTGTTTGGGAGATTATCATAGCATACATGGGTAATCAATAATATGAAGTATAATACAATATACCATTTCAGAGATGGTTATGAAAAGGTCAAAATACGCCCTTAGAGGGCTCAAAGAAATATCAAGAGTTAGAAAAGAAAGTGCCAACTTGCAAGAACCAAATTGAAGCTCGAATTTGACTTGATGTGACATAAATAGGAAGTTATGGGACAACAAGCATTACAGTTGGACAATTTGATGTCGTACAAATACATCACGTTTATGAGGAGTTAAAAAAACAAATATGTGTGTCATTAAAAACGACGATAATTACACCATCATCTAGCACAAAAGAAGAATATTGTAGAGAAGCCAGAGTGGTTTAATAAGTACAGCGTATCGTCTTATCGATCGAGCTTTTGTTTTAGTCTGAGCTCCGCTCTCGCTGTCAGTTTATGTCACAGAAACAGTGAACACGTCTGTGTCTATATAAATGATATGTTTTATGCTAAAGTGTGCCTGGTCCTAATGACAATACGCTGTCATTATTTCACAACAGTTTTAGGAGCACACCCTGTCCATCCACACAAGTCAAATCATTCTCCCGTCATTTCTACTTCGAGTCTGACAATGATTAACATCTCTTAGCTTTAGTTCTATCTGGTCTTATGTCATTAGACTAGAATACATATAATTATACATGTTTAGTGCAGTCACTACCAATATTCCTCCTTATTCTCAGTTAAGTATCATCCTATGTTTGACCAATCAAATATTACGATAGAAAATACATATTATTATGGTGACTCGGAGTTTACAATTTAATATCAAAACCTGTTGTTATGAACATATATTTCTCCTTTTTATCTCCAACATAACATATTTGTTTTTTTCACATGATAATTCATCCATGAAAACGAAATCTCAATGAAATCTCAAATCATACAAACTCGTTTCTTATGAAACATTTTACATTGGAAAGAAAAATTAAAAAAAAAATAAGTTAAGAAACAAATACAAGAAGCATTTTTATGGACGTCACTAAATAAACAAATCCATGTCTAAGACCCATCAAGAAGGACGTACGACCAGAGTAGTTTCGAGTAAAGCACACAACGACTTTATATCCCTTCGCCGTTGTGGTGCAGATCCCAGACCAAGAGCCACTCCAACTGAGAGAGACCTCATCAGCCGTATTGTGAAGAGTACCCAAGAAGAATGAAGAGTCATTATTCACATCACTAGTAGCCTTGCCTCCCAACAAAACTGCCTAATATGTCTTAGAACCCAATTTATTATAGAATTTCCTTTAGCACACGTCTTGTCATATTCTCAGTCGTTCTCGGCCTAAGATTAAGCCAGCGCCGAAGCGCGAGGACAGCGCGAGACTGGCGTGACCAGGAGCGACACTGGTGACAGAGGAATTACCCCCTATCATTCTTGAGTTAAACTGGACAATATAATTATCTGTTGATACAAGTGAAACAGGAAAGTGACATTAGGCGCAGGACAAACGGGACACAGTTGATGGAATTAACGTCGAAAGACTCTGCTGAGCCAGGCCCTGTGTTCTTATCTAGTCTGGGATGCTGGTTAGACTCCATTCAGTAGCCTCTCAAGAAACGTCACCTCGCGCTTAAAACCTATCTAAACGTTGTTCTTAAATTCAAAGAAAGATATTTACAGATAATGATCGACCAGACGAAAAATACGAAGCGAACAATTCCTAATGTTTCGACAACGCCTCGTTGCATTTTTACATTTCTTAGAATTGATCAAGCTCTGTCTAAATATAATTTGCAGTTGGAATGCTGCGATAACCTCTACACGCCTGTGATAGAAGCACATAAATGTGGTTTACAGTAAATCGAATTAGTCGATTGCCATTAAAGACGTGGTCATTAGGCTCTCCATGACATACTAGCGAGACAACAGCGAGGACTATTTCACAATCATATAATGCGCTAGAATACCTCGTGAACGGAATCGCCACCACCACAACCTGATTGCTAGCTCTACCTCGGAATATTTGTAATGACATATCTGTTACGTAGGAATACATACGTTAACAAAACAAATTTGACTTTTCTCTTTTACCAGTCCACAAGTAAGGGCACAAACATTGACGATTAGCGTAATAGAGGAAAAACCAACAAAACTTCATAACTGTCAACCATTCGGCCAAATTCTTACAATAACACAGTTAGTCCCCCTCAGACACATAAATCTGGCCTACAAAAATGTCGGAGGATGAAGCTTTACGAGTTTTGTGAGTAAATAAAAACCAATCACGGTATTAAAAATGCATGAAAGGCCAGTTTTCTGGATACGTGATCGCCAAATTCCGACAAGCTCTTATTAAGTTTGGGTCAAGAGAAAGGTGTATGCTGACGATTATTTCAGCCTTTTTATATGTACCAACGAATATTTAGGGCCCGTTCGTGTCTTTATAGATAGAGGAAAAAATACATTGATGTATATACAAAGACAAGTTTATCTCCGACGGGTAAGATTTAATAGAATTTTTCATCACGTGGGGGGTTGATTTAGGTTGGCTTTTGTACTGTCCTGGGTCACAGCGGCTAGACAATTCCTCACACAAAAGTGATAACATACATGAAATATTCAACATTACAGTTTTATTACGTATTATGACTCGTACGAACATAGTTGTTCTCTGTCTCTTTCCGTTTCCGTACATTTTCCTCATGAATCATCACTTTTCCTGGATTCTTTGTTCATTGAAACATTCTCTGTACAATGTTATCTACATTGTACTTCCTGTTTTGTTATTATGTTATAATATATTATGTGATAATCCTTATTATTTGTATGACTTTTATAATGCTCATGTTTACCGATTTAAACTTATTTCCACATTTGTCTTACAAATTAATAAAACATATTGTCATACACCCATACTTCAATTTATGTCAAAATTTACGATATTTCTCAAACTTGATTAAAATCAACAAACACCAGCTTTAACTGGCCGATAAAATCGTGAAAAATATTGACATTGTTCTTGGACGAACAAAACGGTCTAACTCAGTTGAAAGTTAAAGAATAAAGAAACAAACGAAAATAGTTTCTCCATTGGTTTAAACAACGACTGTTTTAAAGAGCAGTGTATTTCTATTCAGAGGTTAATTTCTACCAGTGGTTTAAACGGATGTTTTAAAAAGCAGTGTATTTCTATTCAAAAGTTAATGTACCCCTGTCTATGAGTCTTACTTGAATTATCTATAATTGTGACCAACTAGTTAAATATTTGTACACATTGTACAGTAGAATTATACCCATATCTGTGTTTACCAGGTGGCATACCTTCCGAAAATAAAGCAATAAAGTCCACCCCCAAAACATTTAACTCAATTCAATGAAAAGCATTCTACAGTTATGTGTTTATTTTTCCACGGCAGTGATTTCAATTAATCCAGACTTAACTGTTCGGAATCATTTGCTCTTTACTTGCGATGACCAGCTGTCGCAAGCAATGCTCTGTCCCTCACTACAAGCTTCCCTTCGGCTTCTCTGTGCCTAAACCTATATCATCCAAACCATTCATTCATTAACAAAATTACACGACTGTTCAGAATGGTTGGAACATGTGGCTCTCAGGGGAATAACGGATCAACTATATATCTACTAAAGCATACTCAATATAACCAGAACAACGATAGAGAACGCTAGTGATATGAAAGATTCAGCGTTAATTCAAATTAAGCCTGATTCACGTTCCGTGGAAATAATGGAACCATGGCCAGGACAGCACCGAGTGACATTGTTTATTAAAATCATAATTCCGATTCACATTTGATTTCTATGGTGCGCCTCAGCAATAACGGGAGAAGATGGGGAGATTCGAACTGGTAATCCTTCATGCGTTACAAAGAGGACTCTAGTGTATTAATATGTATGTAACAAAACTCTACATCCATATACAGATAATTAAGAAGTGTATGTACAATACTTTTCATTTAATTGTTATACTAGACGTATAGAAAGTAATTCATATAAATTACATTTTCTTGTGTATAACTTTTCGATTTCTCAAAGCGAGTCAATATAAATGGATTATTTAAAGTTGCTATACCTTTGTTGATCAGTTTTAACCCGGAATAATGTGTAAATTAGAGAACATATCCTACCCAAGTTTTAATACCACCGGGACACTATTAGTATCATATATTCATGAAATACTCGCACTTTTTTTGTCTAAAACAACAAACCCTATTCAATCGAATAGTATTACTTCTGTCTAATTGAATAATTTATTGGACTGTGTATTTTTACACCAGAATTTCTTTTGGGGTGCAAAAAGGGCCATGTTTTTTTCGATTTCTTCAATTTAACGCGTAGATGTTGTTGATATTCCCTATTTTTTAAAGTTAACATATTTGACAAAACCTGCACATGTATAACAAGAAACAAGTTGCTATGGAGATAGAGGATTCGTTTTGTAAAACAATCATTACAGACTTGAAATTGAAAAGACAATTTGTCAACTGCAAGCCTGTCATGGCTGACAGTCACGTCATTTAGTGATGAAATATTTATTGTGTTGACAAACTGAACATAGCTCCTATCAGTATTGTGATCGTGGTTAAGAGGTCATTAAATTCACCTGGGCGAAACGCGCATTCGGAAACTCAATATCAATATTAGTAAGCCTTCTCCACGCCTAGACTAGCTGTAACACGATCCTAGCGCCCTACCTGAAGCCACCGGTACAGCAGCGTGGAGGAATAACGTTGCCAATATCTTCATTAATAATGTATTTAATTTTCAGGTCTATGAAACATAGTAGTTGGCGTCACGAACGATACAAACAAAGGACAGATCGACTATCACTGCTTATAGGATGCACGCCAAAACAGAAGCGTGTGATCGGTCAAATAGACCAGCGATTCCAAAAATAGAATTCGTTTTTAATACGAACGTTATTATAAATATGAAATACCAATCGAACTACTTGTATATGGGCAAATGGTAGTAGAATATATCATGAATGTATCGACGTTGTTTTCTTATGAACGATTTTGTATTTATAAGGGTCCAATATTTTAGTCAAAAAGAATTATATATGTCTAGTGATGTATATCATGTCAGCAGGCGTGGCCGAATCTGACCTTTAATTCGGGTAAACAGGAATTACAAACACATGAAGGTACACATTTTCTGAATAAATAAAATATGTTAAACAAATATGACTCATTTCTGCATCACATACAAAACAATGATATTAGATACATGAAGTATCAAAAAAACCTATGGAACCAGTCAAATTGTAGGTTACACAATACTAACTCTGAACATCCAGGACGAAAAGTAACAGATACATAGACATTTTTTATTTATAATATTGTGGTATTATTTTTCAATAAATATGGGTTGGTTTAACAAAAAGCGATGGATTCAATAACAATTTTGCATTTTTTAATAATTTATCAGTTAATTGTTTATATTTTCCGATACAAATATTGAATATATAAAATTGTACAATTTCATTTTGAGTATCCGATCCCAACGCCTACAAAAGATGTGTATCTGTAGATGAATAGCTGGCAAAACTTCATTTACAGATACAAATGGTTTACCTGTTAAATACGCACCTGTATTTTTTTATAGGACATACCTGTCATTTACAGTTGAAATAATCACACGCGTAATGCGGTTTCCCCTATCTCAGATGAATACACACCTGTGTGTTTACTTCAAGTCCCAGTGCTCACCATCGCCTCTCATGATTTTATCATAATCAGAAATAATTTACGGTCCTGGGTGATTATCCTAGTGACAGAGTCTGCTTTTGGGAGTTGAAACGTGTAGCTTTCAAATAGAGTCGTTTCTTTCAATTAACTCTGTATTCAGAGATCGTCTATCGGGCTGCTATCAATGATCCCGAGAGAACGGGGATTACTGAAGGGTTTCCGAAGCATCCCTATTCCCTGAAGAACTCTTATTTTCATTGTAGCGTGACAAACTCCAACGTTTTAAGTGGAATTATTTTCTCCCAAAAGGATTGAAACAAAGCGAAGACCATTTAATTTTCTGTCGTTCATACAACTAGGTATTGAGTCAAGCCCCACCTTTACGAGAGAATATATACGATCTGTGCCGTCAGGAACCCAAACTGAGCGGCCCACAGGGAGGCAACGGGATCTCGTGATACCAGAGCAGAAGAAAGTCTTTGATCAATCGGTTTTGTCTCACTGTTGTAGCTCCAATCATTCGAAAATAAAAACAATAATTACAAACTCCGAGGGTTATAGCCCTTCTCGCCTGCCGTCTCTCTGGGGTACTCTTTATTTATAGACCCATGTTATCCAAAGAACAATAGGCTTTTGTCAAGTTTATGAGGAACTAATTTCATTATTTTTGCGAATAGTGTGATCAATGAGCGAGATTTTATCAGAGTTAATTAGTGTTTGCAATCAACAGCAAATGGCTTAAAGTTAGAAAGTTGTTTTTGCAATCAAAAGAGAGAAACCACAAGCGGCAATCAATCTGACAGGCAAAACATCATTACAATTTCCGGTGTCCATTTTTGATACAGCATTGTGGGGGTTCTGTTGTCCTGTCTTATATAAAATGGGTGTATTTAGATCTTTTTTTACCATAATTCACTTAAAATAATTTAACCTGAAACCAGTAAACTTCTGTTGTGTTTATATATTGGAAAATCCTTTTATTAGTGTAGTGTTACATGTCAATATCTCCGAATTAGTTTTAGCTTCACTGTAGGAATGTGCAATATAATTGTGACGGTCGCATATATATATTGACGGAATTGGTAAGTATGTTGTTAAGTATTTTGTTATGGTTTTTTATATGATATATATTTACTCGGATATTTGGTGGAGTGCTACCTATAACTCCGACGTCACAGGTAAGTATTTACGGAAATACACGAGAGTGACCGGGGAGGAAACAATGACGCTATGGTGGTCAGATAACGCACCAAGAGATAGCGGCTTTAGTATGTGACCATACAAAGCCATACGTTTATGGAAAGCACAGACAGCTGACTGTGGTAAGTGTTTGACCCCTAGTTGTTAGTTTCTACTTATATTATCCATGTGGATGTGTTTATTTACCCGATGGAGACCGGTCGAGCATTGACACGGGTGCGGTCCACTCAAGCGTAACTGAGTTGTTATGATGTGTATTTCATTTAGACATAGTTTAGGTGTGTTATAATTGTTATGAATGTGTTGTAATCGAATGATAATAATGTATGTATAATGTGCAACTTATCTGAAGGTTCTAATAGTCGTATATTCTGTTATTTGCGTGTATGCATTATCCGTAGGTATGGAGGCCTTTAGGCGACATGTTGATAATTTGTGTTTCGTGGACCCGCACAATCAATTAATAGTTATTTCTGGTATTAGTTTGTGTATTAGATATTCTATATGTAGTGTATTTATTGTATTCGACATCTAGTGTTCATATTGAGTAATTTATACTAATTTTGGTATGGAAATCTCAGTTTGGTCAAATTTTGAATGTATGGAAGCGCATGAGTGAAATAGATATTTAGTGGAAAAATAAGTGACATAGACTTTTGAACGCTTTTCAACATATTCTGTCACATTTTTATTCTTATCTTACACCAGCTTTTACCCTGGACCTACTGGTGAACCAACACAGACCAACCAACACATACTCAGATTTGGTCAGAACAGGACCATTTATACATATGAAACAGCGGTGGTAAAGGGGACCCAATATGTAGTTCAGGACGGATTTCCTCGAAAGATCAGGTCAACTGATTGGAGCTGCGTGTTACCTGCAGTTGGACCCTGAGTATGGAGAAAAAGCATACTCACTAGTTCAGAGGTGGTGGAAGTTATCCACGTGAACCCATATGTCATGAACACTGTCATGCGGGATGATGTTGGGACATTCATGGCTGGTTTCTGAGTACTCCAGAGGAATGCATTTATAGAAGAGGAGGTGTAAAGACATTTATAAGACTTAACTGATTTGTATGTGGTGTGATAGTGTGTGCGGTGAGTGTATGATATATGTAAACCTGATTGTATAGCAGTTATATATAGTGTAAATAAATTTGTAGATAGTGTACACAGTGTATTATTGTGTTGTCATTCTCGGGCAAGGCTGCGTCGCTCGTTCCATAGTTACAATAATACACAACCTTTTGGGTAACACTATAGACTATTCAATGCGAAATATAAGCATTTGCATCAATATCGCAACTTCATGATAAGTTATTATGGTGAAAAATTGCAAAATTGAGAAACAAAATATAAAGGTATAAAATAAACTTCTTAATCATTATTTTTATACGTTCAGTAAATTGGTAGTGTTGTTAAACGGATGAAAATAAATTGTTAGACCTAAAAAAAATATATATTAATTAAGATATCAACACTTTATTGCTAGGGAATTAAAATATTTCTAAAAAAAAAAAAAAAAACCACTTGTGGTATTATCTATCGGACTATGAACTGAATTTTGACGTAAACATTTGTACCTAACACATGGTATGACAAACAATCTCTATTACAAAGCATGTCTTTAGAAGAATGTCCGTTTTACTATTACCGAGTCCTGGAGTCCGGATTTGACTTTACGAACTTAATGTTACATTACAATGGAGTGTTTCCGTCTAAACGAGCGATGAGTCGGGAGACAACGTTTGGTGTGACGGTATCGACCGAGTGTTGTGGAGTACGAGGGACCTGTTACAAATACTACCAATAACAAGCGGCTTTAATTGTATGTTTTATTCGAAACAATATCGATTTTATATACTGGTAGTTACACCAGGGCAAAAATCGAAGGTCGCTTTGCTAAGTAGTAATTACTTGTTTGTTTGGGTAGAATCCGTCCTGCTACACAATTTGTATTCCTGTAATAAGCATTGCATGATGCTTTCTCTCTATATATATATATCTATTACGCAAATTGTTACACAATGTATTTATATGTATATATATATATAGAGTTAGTCATGTATACCAAATATTATGTAAATATAACCCTATCATTCATTTTCCTGTTTGAAAAAAAACATCTAGACTCATGCACGTGCATTTTTGCAAAGCTTATTTTACACAACCAATAAATGTTTTATGTGACATTCCGATGACTGATACGATATGTACCCAGTCACTTTCTAACCTCAAGAAAATGTTTACAAATAATTGTACGTGTGCACTTTAGTCGTATACTATGTACCATAATTTATCTACCTGTATAGATATTAGTTGTGCTGATTTTAGTAAGGCCATACCTATACACTGTGTTCATATTTTATAACCATGAACAAGGAATATATTTGTATATATCAGAGAATTATGAATCGTAGTCAGAAGGGTATAACAAATTGTATACTGTAGAATCGGATTATAACGAATACGGTCAAATTGAATTATATTATACCCTGTACACAGGATAAGACAGTGTATGTACCCTATACATAGACTAAGACAATGTATATACCATGTACATAGACTAAGACAGTGTATATACCATGTACACAGACTAAGACAGTGTATATACCCTGTACACAGACTAAGACAGTGTATATACCCTGTACACAGACTAAGACAGTGTATATACCCTGTACATAGACTAAGACAGTGTATATACCCTGTACACAGACTAAGACAGTATATATACCCTGTACACAGACTAAGACAGTGTATATACCCTATATACAGACTAAGACAGTGTATATACCCCGTACATAGACTAAGACAGTGTATATACCCTGTACACAGACTAAGATAGTGTATATACCCTGTACACAGACTAAGATAGTGTATATACCCTGTACACAGACTAAGATAGTGTATATACCCTGTACACAGACTAAGACAGTGTATATACCCTGTACACAGACTAAGACAGTGTATATACCCTGTACACAGACTAAGACAGTATATATACCCTGTACATAGACTAAGACAGTGTATATACCCTGTACACAGACTAATACAGTATATATACCCTGTACATAGACTAAGACAGTGTATATACCCTGTACACAGACTAAGACAGTGTATATACCCTGTACACAGACTAAGACAGTGTATATACCCTGTACACAGACTAAGACAGTGTATATACCCTGTACACAGACTAAGACAGTGTATATACCCTGTACACAGACTAAGATAGTGTATATACCCTGTACACAGACTAAGACAGTGTATATACCCTGTACACAGACTAAGACAGTATATATACCTGTACACAGACTAAGACAGTATATATACCCTGTACACAGACTAATACAGTATATATACCACGTACACAGACTAAGACAGTGTATATACCCTGTACACAGACTAAGACAGTGTATATACCCTGTACACAGACTAAGACAGTGTATATACCCTGTACACAGACTAAGACAGTATATATACCACGTACACAGACTAAGACAGTATATATACCCTGTACACAGACTAAGACAGTATATATACCCTGTACACAGACTAAGACAGTATATATACCCTGTACACAGACTAAGACAGTATATATACCTGTACACAGACTAAGACAGTATATATACCCTGTACACAGACTAAGACAGTATATATACCCTGTACACAGACTAAGACAGTGTATATACCTGTACACAGACTAAGACAGTATATATACCCTGTACACAGACTAAGACAGTATATATACCCTGTACACAGACTAAGACAGTATATATACCCTGTACACAGACTAAGACAGTATATATACCCTGTACACAGACTAAGACAGTATATATACCCTGTACACAGACTAAGACAGTATATATACCCTGTACATAGACTAAGACAGTGTATATACCCTGTACACAGACTAATACAGTATATATACCCTGTACATAGACTAAGACAGTGTATATACCCTGTACACAGACTAAGACAGTGTATATACCCTGTACACAGACTAAGACAGTGTATATACCCTGTACACAGACTAAGACAGTGTATATACCCTGTACACAGACTAAGACAGTGTATATACCCTGTACACAGACTAAGATAGTGTATATACCCTGTACACAGACTAAGACAGTGTATATACCCTGTACACAGACTAAGACAGTATATATACCTGTACACAGACTAAGACAGTATATATACCCTGTACACAGACTAATACAGTATATATACCACGTACACAGACTAAGACAGTGTATATACCCTGTACACAGACTAAGACAGTGTATATACCCTGTACACAGACTAAGACAGTGTATATACCCTGTACACAGACTAAGACAGTATATATACCACGTACACAGACTAAGACAGTATATATACCCTGTACACAGACTAATACAGTGTATATACAATGTACACAGACTAAGACAGTATATATACCCTGTACACAGACTAAGACAGTGTATATACCCTGTACACAGACTAAGACAGTATATATACCTGTACACAGACTAAGACAGTGTATATACCCTGTACACAGACTAAGACAGTATATATACCCTGTACACAGACTAAGACAGTACATATACCCTGTACACAGACTAAGACAGTGTATATACCCTGTACACAGACTAAGACAGTGTATATACCCTGTACACAGACTAAGACAGTGTATATACCCTGTACACAGACTAAGACAGTGTATATACCCTGTACACAGACTAAGACAGTGTATATACCCTGTACACAGACTAAGACAGTGTATATACCATGTACACAGACTAAGACAGTATATATACCCTGTACACAGACTAAGACAGTATATATACCCTGTACACAGACTAAGACAGTATATATACCCTGTACACAGACTAAGACAGTATATATACCTGTACACAGACTAAGACAGTATATATACCCTGTACACAGACTAAGACAGTATATATACCCTGTACACAGACTAAGACAGTGTATATACCTGTACACAGACTAAGACAGTATATATACCCTGTACACAGACTAAGACAGTATATATACCCTGTACACAGACTAAGACAGTATATATACCACGTACACAGACTAAGACAGTATATATACCACGTACACAGACTAAGATAGTGTATATACCCTGTACACAGACTAAGATAGTGTATATACCCTGTACACAGACTAAGACAGTGTATATTCCCTGTACACAGACTAAGACAGTGTATATTCCCTGTACACAGACTAAGACAGTGTATATACCACGTAGAGAGGCTAAGATAGTGTATAGAGTTATCTATCCACACTCGCTCATCAAACTTGCATGGCTCCTTGGGACTTAAATCGATATGAAACCCAGATATGAAAAGACAAAAGCAAAAAAATGTAAAAATTGGATCTCGTTCTTTTATCACTCAAGATGATATGAGCTTTGCATCGATTCTCAAATCACTTTACCTTTCCGACATGTAGTAATGTATTTCGGTATACTGTGAAGGGTATTCTTCAAAATCTAGCTGAATAGACCGTTGTCTCTACAAGGCCGTATCAACAAATCATCCAATACTGAGAAAGTTAAATGTTTTCTTTTTTAATATGATATGGCCATGGCCGACGTGTAGACGATGTCATTTCACTCAGCCTTGTACATCTATAAGGATTTATTTTATAACTCGAACGTCAACAAATCAACATAACATGTTCAGATAGAAAATGCATCGGGTTCGCCATGCAATTTTACGGTTTGGAACTGTCATCAAACCCCTCATTCCTCATCGCTATCTTTTAACACGGGGAATGGAAAGGAGGTATGTTTTAATACAAGCTTACGATAAACCCAGAGATATGTTCCAACGGTAGAGAAACAGCTTCATCTGACGGTGTTCTCTTCGTCATCCATAAACAAAGGATTAAAATAAAACACAAGATAAAGAGAAAACGTTGCCATGCCACCCCTTGCTCTGCGACAGCGTTAACGCTTAGTCAATTTACTAATAGACTCATTATATCTGCTGGAATCAAGCTTGTTGCTTATACAAAGCGCTTTTTATAGTGGGTCGTGGATTCCTTTTGTCTGAAGCATGGTTGTGATCCTTCAGATTCGATCGCATGTGCTACCGAGTACACGAGGTCAAGATGAAATCAGCTAAAAGCTATGTTCAGATGTTGGTGACAGAAATTATGATGCCGGTGCTCACCGATTGATTCTTAGATAAATATTGAAATAATAGCATTAGTTTTACCGTTTTGTAAAATATTTCGAGATATGTATCTTTTGCCGAAAATGATGGTGTCGGTAGGACAAGATGGAAACAGGAGATAAAGCGACAATTATATTCCTGTTCTACCAGTATTAGCCAGCTACATAGATTCGTATCTGTTTCCGGTCTGGATAATCAGGATGGGAAAACAAGATAAGTTGTCTTTATCTGATGGTTAGTATTCAAATACTATGGAAATAGAATCGTCTATAGAGTGTAACACCGATAAACTTCATGTTTAAAAGTTTTACATAATATTTTGCATGTATGGAACAGTTATTCTTATATTTATCAATTTATTCATATATGTAATAATATCTAAAATAAACAATTGTTATTGTTTGTGTTTTGGGGGGGTTTTGTTGTGTTTTTCTGTGGTTTTTTTTGTTTTGTTTTTTGTTTGTTTGGTCTTTTGTTGTTGTTTTGTTTGTAGATTACAATTTGAGAAAGAAAACTATTAATTTCTCGCCCAATGCGTGATTCTAACAACAACCTATCAATCTGTGTCTTACATTCAGCATTGCTTGCGTTGTAGTAATGAATCTGATAAGAAAGTGTGCCTGGAATTTCACAATAATTTACACTTCTCTGATATCAGTGACTGAAGATAAGACCAAGCGATAACGAGGTGACCATAAAGATCTTGTATTCATTACATGCTGGAGTATGGCATTGTAATAAACATGGTATAATCCCGGTCTGGCGCGATCTTAAACAAGCTTGTATCTGCGTGATAAACTCAAATATTGCATGTCCTTAGACATATAACCCCCGATAATGTAAGACCAAGAAACGTGGCATCATTGTATATGAATATCTTTTTAACTTAATGCCATGTTTTATGATATTGTCTCTATCCTTTAAATTGCGAAGATCCGAGAAATATTTACTCCATGTCGCCATGAACGATTCATTCACAAAGAACAATACATGTCTGTAATACACAAATTTCATCCGTTATGTCTGAATATAAGTAATACTGGCTTACAGCTGGTAAACATGTCCCTTATCCCCGTCAAAAAAGACAATGTCACAGTCAATTATTTAACTATATTATTATCAGTAGTTAAAGTATTGCGAATATTTATTTTGCAGTTATCTCTCGAGTGCCTAACAAATATTTATATGATACTGTTGAAAGTATGCAAGATATTTTTCGGTCTACTTTACAGAAAAACGAATGTCGATTTTCGTTTTTGTCCTGCTTCTCCAACAGGTGTAAACTGACATGTCGCAGTTGATTCGTTATTCTATGGCTAGTTCTAAATGCACTGTGTCTAGATTTTCGTAATAGATGGCGGCGGCTGACAAACAACTTAAAACAAAAGGATTCGAGAGACACTAGTTGATGGGAAACTATGGTTAAATTATATGGTAGCAATCATCACCTCATTAAAATAAATAGTTTGTACACTTGTGACACAAAGGTGGGTTTTTCCATGTCCTAATTAGTATGCCATGTTATTATGTTTGTAAATACCTCCGTTCTCACATTGAATACGTGGCATTTTCTTGGATGTGCCCTAAAATAGATTTTTCACGGCTGTTTTCGTCGATGAAGCAGAAGACGCTTACCCTTCCGGAACACCTACTCTCATTATTCAATGGCTTCGGTGTAAATCTTTTCTTTTTTTCATCTTATCGTCCCTAGTTTAATCGATTTTGAATTCTTATCATGGTTTTGTTAACACTTTGGTATTTTTGTTTTTTGTCGTGTACAATATACATGATTTACAATACATTTAATCATTGTTTATCAATATAACAATTGCACTGTATGTCCGTCAACAAATCATACAAACTTGACAAACTTAAGTGATATAGAATATGAAAAGTAAGAAGTTGTGTTAATTAATATGTATCGTGTATGGATATACTTTAAACAAACAATGCACTCTTTTTTTACTTTTAAAATTCGGCCCCTTTTTACGTTAAACAATACAAACTAGCCTATAAAGATACGTTATGTAAAAACCTAAACACGCTCCCATTGACACGGTAAGACTTTCTGATGACCATATCTCAGCTTAAACACAATGAAATACAATTCCCTACCAAAGAATAAAATAAAGTAAAATTACTAGTATTGATTTTGCACTTTATACAAAAAAAAACCGAAAATACTAATTAATCAGCGAGTGTTCCGTTAGAAATCAGGCTAATTATTCCGTCATTTTGCCTTTCAGGGGTCGTCTGACTGTGTGAGAGAGAGAGAGACGGTCCGTCATCAGTCATACAAGCGACCATGAGGTGCCCTGTTCACTTAATTAACCGTGTAAGGCTAATATCCCAGCATCGATACATTAAAACCAGCTCGACATAAGCGACGCAGGAGGTCGTGATGGCTAAAGACCCGGACCAGCTGTCAGCCGGGTAGTCCAGACATATTGGGGTGTACAGTGAAGTCGGTCAGTGAATATACCGCAGCGTCAACAAAACTATAATCTAAAATCTAAATTTATTTAACAAGGGGCAAAAAATGAATATTTAAAGAAAACATTTAAATGGAGTTCCTTGCAAAAGTGCAAAAGAACAAGACCAGGTGTTCCGAAATAATATGCCATCTCTGCTTCATCGACGAAGCAAGCATACGAATGAACATTTATAAAAAAAAACGTCCACCTGTATATTAACTAAATATTAAATCCCAATTCAAAAGTGTTTCCGTGTATATATCTCCCATGTCCATACAAACGTTCATTACAAAATATAAATCGTTATATATAAGTTAATCTTTTAAAGGAGTTGAACTTATTCAAACATTTAAGCTTAAAGTTTAAAAAAAATCGATATCCATCGTCACAATCAAAGACAAGCTGTTTGAATCATTGATAATTGTCTCGACTCGTCAGAATCCATCCAGGGAATGCATTTTCTTCCAAACTCTTAACCGTTACAGAAAATCGGCAAAATATCAATTAACCCGAACAATTGGGGCGTGGTCAGATAGGATACGGCAACTACGCATGTCACAGAATTACAAGGTCTCCTGCTGAGGAATTGAAGAAGACAGAGGACAGTTGCACTATAAATAACCTTTTAGGCAAATTGAGGACCCTCACGCACGTGCAGAGGTTAGAAAGTCACAGCAGACGTATAATTATCAATTGGACTAATTAAATGGTAGCATATCATTATAGACATTGGGTAGTGCGAAACGACACAGTAATTTCTAACGTCCAAAACAGGGAATTTGTTCTAATTCCGGAACAACAATGTGTGGTATGCAGTTAAGAGACTACACTAACCTATTGTTGTCTGATAGAGTCCATGACATTGTATTAAAGTATAGAGGATACCAGTATATAGGGGCATATACCGTTCTTAATATCTTGTAAACCAAAACAGTCAACGCGTTTTGAATTTTAGCTGCTACTATGTATATTTTTTTCTGCAAGCGTTGACATCTACGTTATCGAATTATAAAAAAAAGTGAAAGACAAACTGTTGTTTTGCGTTCTGTTATCACTTTCTCTTGCAAATCTAAACAAATCAAACTAACACGATATGATAACAGAATTTGTAGGCTATTTGTTTATGTAGTGATGGCATGTCACTTATTTTTCCAGACAACACCGACACTATTTTAATTCATACCTGGCTTCCGTACATAATTGCATTCATGTTTTATAATTCATTGAAATGAAACACATCCCGGGATATATTCTGTTAATTAAAAAAAAAGAAAAAAATTGCCGGAAGTTGTTTCCCGAAGTTGCTTATACATTTGCATCATCCCTTTTAACGGGAGACATTTTTTTCATATGATGCTTACTTTCGTAAATGATATACTATCTGCTTTTGAGTGAGCCGGACCGCAATCAGATCAATAGTCCAAACAGTCTCAGTCAAGTCCCAGGCAAACTGTCGTAATGGGTCAAGTCCATTACAACACATTTGGCCATTTTGATCAGAGAATAAAAGTATAGGTCCACTCTGTTCTGGCCAGGAGTCTTTCTGATTAACACTTATCGATCACACCAGAACAGTCACATACATTTGGTATACGGATGTGAATATTAGTCTATGTAAGTTATAAATACATTCCCTTGCGTACATAGTGAACGAACTTTTGTTCATGAGATAACTCTTGCTGTCACACCCTCCGCTAGGTGGCGCTGATAAATATCACCTGTACAATGCATTTAGTTCCTTGCCAGATAAGTAAAAGATTACCTACCTGTCTATGATAACAGGGTCTGAGGGGGTTTCATTTCTGTTACCGCAACTCTTCTTATCACAGCATCGACTGGAACACAAAAAGGAAACAGGAAGTGAGAAAACAGGGGCAGATAAGTCTCAGAACATAATGTTAAACTGCTAGACATACAACTTTAATCTGAAAGACAGGCAGCTATTATAATATGATTTTTAATCACAGACAATAAAATAAAATGATTTTTGACACAGACAACTGTGAAATATGATAAAACCAAATTGGACATGTATTGTCAAAAATCTATTAAAAATAAATGTTGATATGAGTCAAATATCGCGGCAGACAATTTGCAGGTACGTCACATAGTTCACATTTAAACCGGAAGATGGAAAAGATAAACACAAATAAGAGTTCCAGTCATAGAAATTATATCTGAAACTGGTGTTAACCTAAAGATTGTTTTCATCCACTTACAAAATGTGGTCCAAGCAGAAATATGCACATTCATTTGAATCCCTATAAACGTATTATCTATATTAATATAAATTACAGCATTTATAACTGTTGGGTAATATTTGAATTAGATTGTAATACTAAAAAATGTTTATTTTATGTTTATTTTCATCTCTTTGTCTTTTTATTTCTAGTTTTACAAACTAGCTTACGAATTTGCAATTCATTCTATGTAAAAAAAAAATGACGTCATTCTCGTAGATGCAAAATGACCTTGGATCTATTTTTAGATTACGAACGGGTGTCGATAGCACTTTAAGATGCACGACTCCTCAAGATCTTTTAAATTTTACATTTGATTAAACACGAAAACAAACAAGAGTGCTAGAGGCAGCAGACGGGGCTGCTGTAGAAATTATCGTTAACCCATCATCAAATTGCATCAATGGGTGGATTTCATATTTTAATGGCTTATCAAGTGATTTTTGAAAACTGTTTACTATAACATACGATAATTATTAAGCTAAATCCATGGAATGGTGGTTACAGACGTGTCAAAATTAAATTTGAATAGCAAGTAATGATTATTCAAATGTTAATAAAAAGTGAGTTTTTTAAGATAAATATTCCACTATTCGGGACACATGTTCAGGGCCTAAAACGACCCACTACTCGGGACGTATATACATGGTCAGGGACTGCAAACAGGAATTGGGCATTGTGTGATATCAGGGTACATCTTTAATATATATCTATTATAATTATTTCTGGCCGAGAAACCGTTCGCAACCCTATATGTAACGTTAGCAGACATCGTAAGTTATAATCTCACAAGGGAGTCCCTGTGCGGATACAAACTGCACTACATTATCGGCAACCCAATCAACAGTAGAGACTGAAAAGGGTGTAACGAATCGGGAAAGATTTCATCAGTGACCCCTCCCCCCTTCTCACCCCACCCCCAACTGAGGTTCCAGCTGGGGAACGTGTGTCCAGTCCGATATTGACACATATATAGAAGGGGAAGTAAAGGGCCGCCGCTAGGGGGCGGTGTCTAACAGCAGGTGCACACTGTCAGAAAACTTAACCTCGCGATATTAATTATACCCTAACTTCTATATCTGTTCACTACATCTAGAGCCTATCTATCTTTCACACTATCGCTAGGTACTAATTAAAACAATATATTTGCTAACAGGACATAACCGATTCACTTCAAATACTAATTAGTTGATTAACAAATTGTAAATAGTTTATTGTTTCTATCCCAGTGTTTTTGGACTTGATTAGTTTTAGACAAACTCCCGATCCCGTGACAGCCCGCCACGTAACGAAAATCAAGTATTCTTTTGTAGAATTGATCGACTTATGTCTGTAAAAGTTAATGTGTCTTTAACTCACAAGCTGGGTAGATATTTTAGTCACTTTAATTAGTCCACTACAGACTTCCTTCATGTGAAACGACTTCTAGATCTCCGAACCTTTTGTTGGAGTAGCTCTAATGTGCTTTCTTGGTCTAAATTATTCCAAAAGAAGAATCCTGCTTTCGTGATAAACCTCTGTTTAAACCCAGGATCGCGACTGATGCTTGCAGTGGGAGAAACTAAGGATATTAAATGTAGTACTACGAAAACTATACAAAAATAGGTAATTACTATTTTACCCATCTTACTTATTTCATTTATAATTGATATTGTCACAAATACACAATTATTTTTAACGGTAAATAAATAACAATCTTCCATTGTTCCCGTATGAACAATGATAAAATCTTTTTAACACAAATGTGTCTTTATTTATTTAAAAATTAAAGTTAACTTCCCATTAATAAGAAAAAACACTGTCGAAATAATATAAACTGCTCATATCAATGAAAAGAACAAGACCCGGTTTATTTTATTTTTTTCAATATGTCATTCCTCTGGGTCCTACCAACTGTTAACGGTTAGTTGGGTGGCATTCGTCACAATGCAAACATGCTAATTAATTAATCACCTCTTTACAAAGATGAAGGTTAGTTAATGCATGTACGCTTCACAAACCGTTTAGGTTCAGCGATTTAGTATAAATTATTACAAAGCTGATCTGATTTGTCGCCCCTCTGAATAGACCCCTAGGGATCCGGGGCTCCGTGTTGCCTCGCCCTTCCGTAGTACTACACCTATCACGGGCCTTTATTGATGGTAATCTATGTAGTGATAGATAGAAGTCACATCAGAAGTTATAAACAGTTACAGCGATATGACTCTGTATTGCTCATGGAATATTCATTTCGCGCGACCCCAGGGAAATTCTCTGTGTTGGATGTGTGTGTGGTTTTTTTTTATATTATATGTATTGTGTTATTATAGCATTCAGTAGTGATTTTTATAGTTGTTCATAAACAATATACACTTCTATCTGTAAATAATTACGAAAGTGCTTTATTTATTCCCGATATGATATATCAATAAAATATAAATTATCCACGTGTGCAGCATAATTTCCCTCTATAAGCGTAAACAACCACTGTAAACAAGGGCATAGCGTTAAAATACTATACCGTGTACTCGGGTGACACTGTCGGGCAGACGATTCCACTGAACCAACATATTTCTTTATTGTTAATCAACTCAAGATTTTTTAACAGCTATATAAATAACCACTAGTCAACTACATTGAACAGAAAACCCGTGTACCACTAGTCAATTTCATTAAACACCTTTAATAAACTACATTGAACAGTAAACTCTGACAACATGAACAGTAAACTCTGACACTGTTAGTAAACTACATTGAACAGTAAACTCTGACACCATGAACAGTAAACTCTGACACTGATAGTAAACAACATTGAACAGTAAACTCTGACACCATGAACATTAAACTCTGACACTGTTAATAAACTACATTGAACAGTAAACTATGACACTGTTAATAAACTACATTGAACAGTAAACTCTGACACTGTTAATAAACTACATTGAACAGTAAACTCTGACACTGTTAATAATAAAATACATTGAACAGTTATACTCTGATACCACCATTACACTACACTGCATGAGCAGTAAAACAATGTTAACATTACAATTTGTATATAACTCACCACTACTAGTCTATACTGAACAACTTATAATAACTGTAGTAAAGCTACCCACTATTAAAACAAATCCGAGGAGGCACGTTAAATATTAGATCAATGCAATCAGAAGCGAGTTGTATTTGACAGGTATGTTTAATTTGTCACTTGCTATCAAACACTAATGACTTATCAAACCCATTAAATTACCAAACACCAATGAGTTATCAAACCCACTAAATTATCAAACACAATTGAATTATCGAACACCATTAAATTACCAGACACCATTAAATCATCAAACACCAATGACTTATCAAATCCCATTAAATTATCAAACACCTATGACTTATCAAACCCATTAAATTATCGAACACCAATGACTTATCAAACCCATTAAATTACCAGACACCATTAAATTATCAAACACCATTAAATTACCAGACACCATTAAATTACAAGAGATCATTAGAAAAAGTTTTACTTACCTACACATCACCTCGTGTGTAAGAAGTACCCGACACATTTCTGGGTTTTTATCTTGGCCCTCGTAAACGATAGCCTGTGTAAAAAGAATTAAGATATTATTTATTAACTATAAACAATACATTATAGAAAAAACATATCAGTTTAATTATAAACCATCGCCCTCTTGAGAGGGAAATTTTACATTGTATGGTTGTGAATATTATTATATTAATTAAAACGTGTTGAATTTCAACTGTTTTTCTTTGCTTTCTTTTGTAATTATATAGCATTGATAAATTACGTTGTAGATATATCGTAAATGGTATTGACGACAAAGTATTGTATTGTACTTATAGTATACTGTGTTGGCAGAATTCTCATTGAGATTTTGATATTTGTCTAACAATCGTATCGCTAGTAAGTTTCCTTATTTAGACAGCCAATAATGAAATGAAATTGTGAGACAGTAACAATGAAAATTCCACCAAATGTTTGACTTGTAAACGCCTGTTTCCTATGGGGCTGATGAATTATATATAGTTTACAGATATAGATCAGCGCTAACTGTCAGACTGTCGTGTCATTTTCTACTTCTGACAGGTGCTACGCATAATTAGAATTATCACCAATATCTCTGCTAACGATGGTACCGTTATAACTTACATTTTTATTTGGCTTGTTTCAAAAACATTCAATATTTATTTCATAGACATTCGATGTTTACTTCAGACATTCGATGTTTATTTCATAGAAATTCGATGTTTATTTTATAGACATTCAATAGTTTTTCATAGAAAATCGATGTTTATTTTATAGACATCGATGTTTATTTCATAGAAATTCGATGTTTATTTCATAGACATTCGATATATGTTTATTTCATAGAAATTCGATGTTGATTTCATAGACATTCACTAGTCTTTCATAGAAATTCGATGTTTATTTTATAGACATCGATGTTTATTTCATAGAATTTTATTTTTATTTCATAGACATTCAATAATTTTTCATAGAAATTCGATGTTTATTTCATTGACATTCGATGTTTATTTCAAAGACATTCGATGTTTATTTCATTGACATTCGATGTTTATTTCAAAGACATTCGATGTTTATTTCATGGACATTCGATGTTTATTTCATGGACATTCGATGTTTATTTCATTGACATTCAATGTTTGTTTCATGGACATTCGATGTTCATTTCATAGACATTCAATGTTTATTTCATGGACATTCGATGTTTATTTCATGGACATTCAATGTTTGTTTCATAGACATTCAATAATTTTTCATAAAAATTCGATGTTTATTTCATTGACATTCGATGTTTATTTCAAAGACATTCGATGTTTATTTCATGGACATTCAATGTTTATTTCATAGACATTCGATGTTTATTTCATGGACATTCACTGTTTGTTTCATTCGTTATTCGAAAAACAAAAGTTGCAATGGATTTTCATTCTGACGAACGTGTGTTTATTCCTCATTAAAACAAGAATAGATGATTGCTTTTCATAATTCATTGTTTTACGCCTATTATGACAGGGTTTAAATGACCTTCACAGCAAAATTTGCATATTTTTCCGTTTTTTGCTGTTTAATGTTGCATATCCTTTCTGACAATTTCTTCTTTTCTAACTATTTATCGTTTGTTGTTATTAATGAATATCTGATACGTTCAAGAGGAAATATCAGACTTAATTTCCAATTCATGTGCTAATTGTTTGAATGGCCCCTCTCCCTCCCCTCCCCTCCCCTCCCCTCCCCACCACCCCTCCCAACATATACAGAAATGGAGATCAGAATGCTTATATTGGGACCATAATAGGGACAAAAAAAAATCTACGATTGAAACTATTCTCAAAACAAGGTGACAATCTTATCGTCTCCCCACCCTTAAAATAATCAGGTCTGTTTTATATAAATACTTATGATATACTGTTATTGCAAGAAAATATAATTAAAGTCTCTTTAAAAAGTAAAATCTTCAGATTTATGTAAAAAATATTTCCAAAAACAACATGAATTATTTTCCACGAGTTTTATGAATAATAAAACATAGATAAAAACAAATTTTATTTTTAAAGAATTTGATAATAATGTACGTTAAATTTAATGTTTTAAGGATGATTGTCCCAATATCTTCTACACAGTATTTTAAGGACGCCGACCCCGCAGTGTATATATTCGGTGGGTACTTTTGAATCCCCCCTCTCACCGTCGTGTCTCTCCCTGCGTTCCCAATATGTTAGCCATAAAATATTTATACTACACAATGACGGCACTAGCATGGCTAATGAATAACGGACAATATTGAGCAAGTGAGCCATAATAAGCAGCACAATGAGACTGGGATTAATTGATTCAGCTTCCAGTCCCCCTACAATGCGGTAGTGTGTCGAGAATCTCTCCCGTCTGCACTACCTAGATGCCTTTCCCAGTAAATTAGATCTAACGTTTTAGGCGGTCTGCTTCAGATCGAGCTCAGCTTCGAGACATTTTCTCCATGTGACACGCGCATGGAACGTGCCATAGACAGCATCATACAATTGCGCGAGAATTTCATTTACATTAGTAACCAATCTTTAAGCTTTGATGCCATATGTTCCGGAAAAATAGCATGGGGAAACTAAAAGCAAAAACCGACAGCGTGTGACATTCCAGAAATCCGGATTTCAGGCCATTATTCATTACACTGTGTGCTTGCATACCGGTCTCTCGGAAGCCTAGCGATCAATTCTGTGTCCGGAGAAAGCGGATTTCATTGCAATTTAATTCATATTATAACTAATAGTGTAGTTTATAGGAATATAAATATAGGAAATTCAAGAAATTAAGTGATTTTCCGACAGAGAAAAATAAACGCAATCCAGGAAATCAGGTGATGAGCACTCATAATTTCAATAGAACCAAATTGTATTACCGGAGAAAATCGATTTAGACGGTGAAAAATTGAGTTAAAACGATTGCATGATACACTCTGTGTTGTTAAAACATTACCGCTATTCAACTAAGGAAATTGTCCGATTACAAATTAAACTAAAGCAAACAGCCATGAATGAGGAATTCCATCAACGTCACAAAACGACGCTGGTGACTTTTAACGTCAGAAACGGAGGCCGTATAAAACATATCCGGAATTGTGATTAGAATAAAAACACACAAATTGATTGTATTGTGAAACTTTATACTTCCTTTGTAGAATGTATTTTTCGTTTATATTTATTCCCAATAGGTCGCTTTATCACGGCAGGATATGATACAAGGTAAAGAGATGTTGTATCATTAGAGTAGCCATCAGCACTCTCAGGAGAGGAGTTGGGATGAATATCCCCTACATTACGGACACAATGGAGCACGCGCTCCCCGAGTTACTTTGCACTGTCTTCACGCCAGAAATTTGCTCTTGTAATTTATAAACAAATGCTGATTTAAACAAATGGTTTTGTCTCGCGCCGTTTGTTTTCTGTCACATGATAATAGATAAATCAATCCGTTAATTAGCTTTAGTTGACTTCTGACATTTTCGAAGAATTACTTTATGTGTTTACTTTGTACTACGTCGACATTGCTTTTGGTGTCTGCTGTATTTACAATGTAACTGTTCAGACGCTTAATCTGTTTCTTGTATAAGATACATTTTGTATCCTTTTATTTACGTCTATATTCATGAAATACAAATTCTACCAAGTTTTAAGCAGTTGTGTGTATTGTGTCTGCAATTTATTTTACAACATTTTAATAATGTAAATGTTTTGCTTTTCGTTTGTATGTGATTTTTTGTATTTCGTAAAATAACTTACCCCTTTTGTGACGGAGTCAATGAGGCGAATATATAGGTCCTGCTCTTGCCGAACTCCTGTAAAATAAAAGGTGAAAATAAACATCAAAACCAACACCAGGCGTTCCGGATCGTTGATGCTCGTACATTAACAGCTGTTATCGGGGCTATGTAAAAACAATCAACAACCAATCTCGTTAGCGGAAGACGACTTGTGGGGTATAGAGTGTTCTGTCGGGGAAGCTGGTACCTCTGTTCACAAACATTCGTCAAGTTTGTTTACATACAACAATACTTCCCAGAAAATTCCCTCCTAATTAACATGTCATTGGTGTAATAAGTGAACTTATTGTATCTGTAACAGACTCTGACACAGTCGATATAAATAACCGAGTTTATGATGGTTTTAGAATCAATAAAATCTAAGAACAATTTTGCTTCATTTTAAGAAGTTTTGATGCTGTCTGAAGCACATAGTATTATGACAGTTTGTTGATATAAAGAAATAATTATTTTGATTTTATAAACTTCAAAAATATGTCACAGTACAACAGTATATATAGCCTTTTGACCTCTATAATTGAATATTAATAACAGTTATTGGATCTGTAAACATATCAGTCAAATTTAGGGGGCGCAAAGTAAAGCAACGATTTTAAGATTAAATTAACCAACAATCATGTGGTCATATCAGAAAATTAATCAAATATCAATTTAGGAAATTCATTTAACCGGAAATAGTTTACTTAATTGTGTTTTTCTCTTTACTTCCATCAATGGGATTGAGGGGTTATCGAGGCATGGGTTGTCAGCAATAGCCTTCTGATGCAGCCCAGACCCCGTAACCCGGGATCTTACTCCATCATATAATGCGACCGTGTAGCTTTAATGCATCCCAATACGGACCAACACCGACAAACCCACTGATTATTTTTATCGTTAATGGCGATTTATTTTTATTCCCGGAAAAAAAGGAAACTGATTTGCTGATGTGATGTTATTGATGATTTAAAGGCATTGTCCGTTGACGGTTAGGTCAATATTTGCATACGATATTTGATGCCGATAACAAATATTGTAATATTCAACAAGTCAACTTAAAACAGTTATCATCTTCTATCTTAAATGCCAGTAAAACAGAACTGATCACAATTTTATGAGAAAAACCGACAAAGCTGTGACATGATACTCAGTAAATACTTATTAATATTATATTAGAGAGTTATACATGAAATTTAACTAGGAAAATAAACCCTAACTACAGACTTTATTTCTGTGCTGACAAAACATCGTTATCGTTTACACTATATACAATATTGGACTTGAATTCTATTTAATTGTATAAATAAATATTTTTGTCACATATATAGTTTTTAAAAAAAGGAATCATATTAAAATAATTTCCGTATTTGCCGTTTAGAATTTTTATTGTATAAAATTATCTATATCAAAAGCAAAACACAGATTTTCTGTCATAATGCGACGTAACATTGTAAATATATTTAAAACATTTAATGTTCTGATAAGTAAAAGCAAAACAAAACTCATCCCTTGATAATGACACGAACCTCACATATGTAACAGAAGATGACAAATGCATTGATGTTCAGAATGCCGTGTTTTTCGTAAATAATTCAACACCAATTCCGGAAAACTTGTCAGTCTGGCGCATATTGTTTATAATAACCATTTTGTAAATGAGTCCCCTGGGGGAGGGGAAGATGGCAGGGGACTACTAGGGACTGGTACGTAAATAGGCCTCGAAGGAGCTGCCCCTGCTCCAATACACAATGATACCGACAAGCCGTAATAGATTACATTACGTACAAATATAAACATTCATTAGCTTTAATCAGTTAAAAGAGAAAACGAAAAAGGTCACGCATTACTTTTATTTATTTTGATGGGTAACACAGGAACATATTTCAAGTTCATTTCTGATTAGTTCTCAAAATTGTTTAGACATTGTTTAAATATTATAGGGTATATACATTTCAAAGCCTTTATATTTATTAAACGATTTATGGAAATATCAAAATTGGACCATGTATATGTTAAAATAAGAGATAAAATGTTTATATAAAAATGATGAATTATATTTTGTCTACCAAAATAATTATGTGTTAGTTTAAACTCTATTTTATTCAATAATACATGACAATATCATTTATACAATATAATTTCGAAAAGGATTCAGAAACAAGTACTAAGTACTTATGTAAATCCGTCTCCTTAATTATGTGTTGTCAAGATAATAAAATTTAACCAATGGTTGTAAACGAAAGCCAATCTACATTTTGTATATCATACATAAATACTGACCAATATTTTTTTGTAAATCTTTGTCATTATTCTAGGCAATATAAGATAAAAATAAATATTACTCGACCTCATAGACGTTGAATTCCAGTAAACCAGCCGACACGATAAGCGTGTACAATCTCTATTTATAACAGAAAACATTTAATAATGAAGTTTTCAACTTACCATTTGCGAAAAGGAGCTGTAATCGGTAATGTATTCCATTGTTTGTTTTTGGTCCCTCAGGTTCCTGAAATACCAGAATATTGTCTTCAGAAACATTGACCGCGGATTTTAATTCCAAACACTGTTCATTACAGGCTAGTTCTCTCAGTTATCGGAACTAATGCAAAGATATTGCTTTTTTAATCCTGTCCGGTTTGTTTTTCAATTTAACACTGGATCTCACTGGGAAAACACACAAGGTGGGTTTTACAGTGTACGAGAGGTAATAGGACAAACACACGTATTTTATATTATGACCTTCTCTGTGTGTTTTCGCTGTGAGCTTTCCGTGTTGTCAGTGTAAAGCCGTTTATGAATATTTCATTTCTAGAGCTCGGCCTAACAAGCCATTTTGCGTTTTAACGAGAATTCCAGATTGACTTCATAGGAACGCCATATGTCATAAATAAAAGGGAAAAGTCATAAATGACAGCGTCTAGAAACACATTATGTAGATATGTTATTTTAAAAAATATACAATACAATACTAAAATGAGTCATTTCATCATCAACAAGATACGAAAATGGCATACGCATTTTTTTCAGCTCAATGAAATCATAAAAATGTCCACAAAATGTAAAAACAAGAAAATGATATTGACCTGTAGACTTACTTGTTCTTTCTCAACAAAGTCTATAAAAGCTGTTCGTTCAACTTCAATAGGCTGGCCCTGTCTATCGTACAAGGCCAAAACAAAATGAAAGAAGTTGCTTTTCCGGAGATTGCTAGGGGGTTGTTTCTCAAAGTGTGCTCTTCCGAACCCAACACTGTAACGAAAAGAAAATACCCAATGGAATTTCGGACACCACGGTAATACAGATAGAGTGAATGGTACCCTGGGACCAAAACATAACTTCTCAGTCCGGATAGTGCCAGTGATAATCGGCCGATCGTCGGCGGCTTGTCAGTAAAACATCGGCGAATTGAATCCCCACAAGAGACGCTGAACTTGACCGGAGAAGGAAACGACAGACACCGGTTAAAAAAGGTGTGAAAATTGAGATAAAATTGAGTGAACGACGTCCAAAGTTGAGTTGGAAATAAAAAATCGAAAAATAATATTAAAAAAAAATGTATATCACAAATTAAGTTGTTTTTGTTTGATTAAATAAATATCTACCTTCCCCCACCCTGGTCGACGACTGTCGGCTGCATCCAGTTCCTAATAGGGGCAGGCTGGCCTGTCGTCTGCTGCAGAGGTTCCTCCTTCATGTGTGTTGAAGCTGTTGGCGGTAGTATTCTCGATGGGTTGGTTTCTGGCGCCCCGAACATGTAAGAACTCCCTTAGTTAACAAGATGCTCACAACTCATGTCAAAGGATATCCTCGCACACTTTATAATCACCCGACACGCTGCCACATTATACTTCTAAAAGAAAATATATATATGTATGTAGATATATATATTTCTTTTCTATATATATATATATTTTTTTGAATTTTTTTTTTTTCAAAAAATCACAGTGTAAAATTGTTGTTTGTATTGAAGGAATGCGGGTCAGAGATCGAATATAGAGTTATAACCGGTATCATTGACTCTCGGTGCGCTCTCGACAGCTTCTGCTGGCAACTCTCACGGGTACCCGTTTTGTTGAATTCATGTGTACAGTGTAACTCTCCAGTCCCTGAGGAAGTGAATATATCCCTCGGGAAAGTCTTTTGCTCCGAAGATGTCACCCGAACAGCCAATCAAATGCCGTAACACAGTCATCGATTGCGAACCGCCCGCCTCCCGACCAACGGGACTCGAATCATGGGATTCCCCAGTCCAATCAAATGGCTCAGCGGGTCAACGTTAATATCTTCCAACACATGCTCCGATCATCTACTCGCGCACCGTCGGCGGATTTACATTACTATCGATCCTTGTGCTGTGTGGCGATCACACGATATCAACGTTTTGAAAAATGAATTTCTCTTGATAATTCCGTCTAACGTCGAGGTCTACAGTGCCGGTTTTAATTCACGTCTGTTAATATGGGTATTTTTCAAGGAGAGATTTGAATATTTGGGTGAAGTGACAGAAGGTCGACTTCGTATCATAACAAAAGCACGTGGTCGCGGGAATGTCAAAATAAGACAGACCACGCCCCTCGGAGCGCCTACATTGCCGACTTTCTCGCTGATGCTGGCCGGAATACATTTTTTTCTTCTTCTTTAAACCTAGATTATAAGCTGTGATATAGGCAAAAGTTGAATATGATTTTGTAAAGTACAAAGGAATTATAATTATTTCTAGTTGATATTGCAAAGTTGCTTTTATGAACATTCTTAAAAACGGCAAACTACGAGAAAACAAAAATGACGGGATAATATGAAAAATTGATTTAATTTTATCAAAAAGTTAAAATTTTCTATGCTGTTAATATTTGATATAGCGTGATTCGTTTTTTATTTAAATAATAAATGTTATGTTGCTTCATGTAAATGGCGGAAACAAATAAAACCGAAATGATAATATAATTACAAGTGTGTGATAAAATTACTGAGAAATACGTGTAGTATATTGTGTATGAACTAAGCACAAAGTATCAACAGCCGTTTTCTGAGCTTTGTTAGTAATGAAATAAATATTCCGAATAACTGTCATCTACCTGTTTCCTTTTAACAAGTATATCTGATCATATTCCCCGACAGCACTCGTTTAGATTGGCATTTGTTTGTAAACAAAGAGAGTATCGCGATCACATTAACTCTTAACTTTTACCGGAACAGGTGTGTAATTAACGGACCGGAAAATTATCCGGAATTACTCGAAAATGCTAAACGTCGCATTGAGGGTATGAATTATTGATTTAACTGTAGTGTTTGCTTTGTCATGCTATCACGTGACTCAATCTGACCCTTTTATGTGACTAGGACGTGATGTGGCTGTAGGGATTGTCACCCGATCCCTTTAGAAGTATTCACTAAACTCCGGACCGTTACATTACCCGGAACCCGTTAGCACGGGACAAACATCTGGGAGACATGCTCCTTTTGTACTTTTTGACCAATAGGGCCAAATGACCAATTGTCAGTCAGTGACCAAATGGTCAATATTTCTTTTCTTTGTAACAACGACCATCTCTTTACAGTCACGGCTGTTTTATTGATGATGTAGGGAGATTGTGTGGATGTGTTGTAAAACATTGCTCAGGTCCACTTACCATCCCCCAGGTAAATCAATATTTATAGAATTAATATGACTATAAGATAGAACATGTTATAATACGGTCAAATGATATTTAAATTACATTACGGTACGAGTGCATATTATTCCTTTCTTTGTGTCAATGCAGTGTATTGTTAAATATTTTTTATGGTATCACAACGTTGGATATTTATTTTTGAAATTAATTTTTATATCCAGTTACCAGTTAGCCCATTTGTTATCCCTCCTCCCCCATCCCATCTCCCATCCTTGCTTGCGTTTTTTTATATTCTTTATTGTATCATGATACAATTTTAAAGCATCCAAGTGAAATGAAATGTATCAGTCAATGTGAAACTGTAGAGAATAGCTTTAGTGAACATAATTATTTGAAACAGAAATTGTACAGCCGTCACTAGAAACCTTATAGAAAAAAAAAGAAAACATGTTATGATATGCTCGTAATTAAATATTCTTTTCCTTACACACCAAACTTCTTTTATAGATACATTCATGTATATTTTCTGTAATTATGTTCTAAAGCTTCTCTCTTCTGTCTTCCTTCACCTCCTCCCTCTCTTTCCTCTTTTCCTGTCTTTCAATTTATATCTATATAAAAGTATTTCTATATTCGTTATATTTTGTTATCACGTGATATTTTGTTGTTATCACGTGGTTTTGGTGTTATGATCAAGTGATAGACTTGTAAGTCATTACCCGGTGTAATCACTAAGGAGATTTTTGAAATACACAAATTATTTTTGAAAAATACCATATTATTTTATTGAAAGTTCATCCCAAATTACGAAGGCAGTGTACATATGCCTGACATAACGGCGACATTGTTTATATTTCATGTAGGATAACATTTAGAAACATAGCTCATTGAAATTGCACAACCGAAATTTAAGCGCCAAACGTTTTCTCATTATTACAATACATGTAAATTATTTATCATATTTGAATCAATTTCAAATTAATTTTCATATTTTTGAAATATTATTAATATATGTGTCAACAAAGTGCTTTAAAATAATGATAAAACTTACACTCCTAAGGAATCAAGACATTTCCGTTTCGGAAAGTGATGTTATACAAGAATAGGTTAAAGCGAAAATGTGACGTCATAGCGCCAACAGTTTTTAATGTAGAAAATATGTAATTAATACATGTAATAAAGTTGCAACTTTTTGATGTAGATATACGATAACTAAGTTTGTGTCTATTTTCTTGCTTTGCTTTAGTCAATAAAGCGTGATTAAGTTAAAACCTACACTGTATACCATTCCCTAAGTTTTAATAAAAAAAAATGCTCAACTGTAATTTAATACCAGCTTATCCCCCCCTAGTTTATAACTTGGAATCAAGCACCCAAGTGATCAACAGGATTTAAGTAATTTTGTTCTAAATAATTTAATATCTATATAATATTTGAAAGACTGGGACAAGTGTCGGCAACACCGGTCTCATAATTTTTAGGAATGGGATTGTTTTGTCATTTTTAATTTTTCCATGATTTAATTTACAGGTGGCGAGATTTAAAGCATTAAAATGAAATACAATACTCATTATTCTGAAGGGAAAAACGAAACACAATATCTAAGCTCTCGTGTATATCATTCTAACTGTCGTTGAGAACGAGAGTTCTTGATTATGCGCGTGTTACGACCGATCTTTGTCTACCCATATACATATAGCACCATTACAAGAATGCGGAGCTTTCAATAATATATCACATAGATGTAGGTTTTATTGAAACACTGACAAAATTAAATTGGTGCGGACAAATAAATTCCTGGTGTATCTAATCGATTTTTTAACGAAAATATGTCATTATTTACGGCATACTCATACAAAATAATCACTGACGAGGGACTTAACAGTCAAAACGCTATTTTTCAGGAGAATCGTTCTTTCCATTTTTTTCATATTCAATATTTTGTAACATATGGATCGTATCATACAGACAAAACCTGAGACAATTTAGTTTTCTGTGAAAAATGAATGAAATATCGGCAACTGTCACTGTACAAATTCCGAAAAAATAGGGACAGTCTCGATCTATATAGACGAGAATGGAAAACGTTATGAGTTATAACATTTATGTATTACTATCTGGCGAAGTATACCATATACTGTAGGTTTCTGGGTGTGAAATGACACGATCTAAGTTTAACTAATACCAAGCAACTCTACTGGTTAAAGCGATAATAGTAAAAAACACACATCGTTAAATTTGACAGGATGTTAATACAATTTTATCTTATGCCTATCAGGAGAGGAATAATTATGGCATATTGCTAAATAACCACATCCATACCCAAAGAAGGCCTCAATCTTCGTAATGACTCTTATTGTGTTCCCACCCGTAGAGGTCCTCGACCCAACATTGACTAAAATTGTGTTCCCATCCGTAGAGGGCCTCAACCCAACACTGACTATAAGTGTGTTCCCACCCGTAGAGGGCCCCAACTCAACATTGACTATAATTGTGTTCCCACTCGTAGAGGGCCTCAACCCAACACTGACTATAAGTGTGTTCCCACCCGTAGAGGGCCCCAACTCAACATTGACTATAATTGTGTTCCCACTCGTAGAGGGCCTCAACCCAACACTGACTATAAGTGTGTTCCCACCCGTAGAGGGCCTCAACCCAACATTGGCTATGATTGTGTTCCCATCCTGATAGGGCCTCAATCGAACACTGACTATATTTGTGTTCCCACCCGTAGAGGGCCTCAACCCAACATTGACTATATTTGTGTTCCCACCCGTAGAGGGCCCCAACCCAACATTGACTATAATTGTGTTCTCACCCGTAGAGGGCCCCAACCCAACATTGACTATAATTGTGTTTTCACCCGTAGAGGGCCCCAACCCAACATTGACTATATTTGTGTTCCCACCCGTAGAGGGCCCCAACCAAACATTGACTATAATTGTGTTTTCACCCGTAGAGGGCCCCAACCCAACATTGACTTTATTTGTGTTCCCATCCGTAGAGGGCCCCAACTCAACATTGTCTATAATGGTGTCCCCACCCGTAGAGTGCCTCAACCCAACATTGACTATAATTGTGTCCCCACCCGTAGAGGGCCTCAACCCAACACTGACTGTTATTGTGTTCCCACCCGTGGAGGGCCTCAACCCAACACTGACTATTATTGTGTTCCCACCCGTAGAGGGTTCCAACCCAACATTTGTTTTCAGGGGTTGATATAACTTTAACCCCGTCGCTCGACCTCCCACAAAACATGGCCGGTGGCTATTGTTACCTTATAACTGTTTCATATTCGACCGAGATCATAAATGGGACTAACTCTTAACCGCCCAACCCCACCCCCATATCCCCGGGTCCTCAATACAAGTAAGTTCCCTTTGATACCCATCCCACCTTACACACCCACTCCAACTCCGACACCCTGTGGTCCTTGACACAGCTGGTTAGTTTACGATCCCCCCATCCCAATCCCCTCCACCCTTACATCCTTAGGTCCTAAACAACCACTTCCTAACTCCCCAACCCCACACCTCAGTATCCCCAACTCAATCTTTTAACCAGTCACATTCAACCAGTCTTAACCTCACCCTACAACCGGTTAGGTGCGTTCGTTTAACATGGGGTACCTGTACCACGCGTACAGTTCTAACCCGTTACTCGAATGCACCCAATTCCCCGGCGTCCCCTCCCAATTGTTAAAGTACTTACCTCAATACGTGGACACCTTGTCTCTTCATATGTATTGTACACGTATATTTAGTTCAAACTTACGGTTGCGATCTTACCAACTTTGGTGAGCATTAAGTTACGCTGTATACCGGTATTAATATGGGGCCAGCTAAGGGGTGTGGTCACAAGGAAAAAACCTCGAACGCAGCGAGATGGAGGAAAATAAGACAAGATTGATTTGAAATTGACCTCCGCTCATTACGACGCAAAAACAATAGGCCTACTTAAAGTTTTGGAGGCTTCAAAATGTTTAACCTTTTCAATTCTCAATCACAACTTTTCTTAGAGCTAGAAACTCTCTGTGACCCCTCCCCTCCTCACAGTTATAAATTCACATCCTCCTTCTACACTTCTACTGATACTTCTGGACCAAATAACCTTTGAGGCTATAGGTGTCCAATTTTATGAGTCCCGTCTAATTTACGAGATTTGCCCTTCTGATACTTCGAAATCTTCTACCAGTAACAATATGTGTTTGTCTCCCTTTTCTCAACTTTTGGAATTAATTACTTTTGTTTGGACATAAACGAAGACACCCAGCTGTAGGGGCCTATATCTGTACCGAGATCAGGGGGAGATAACGCTCGTCAAATAACCATCAGGTATAACCACCGTCCACAGGGAATACATTAATAATTTGCTAACAAAAACATAATTTTCAGCTTTCTTTAAATAAAATAAACTATTGACTAATTATTTTAGCAGGAATCATGTCCCGACAGCATACGAATAATTTTCAGTTCATTTTTAAATTTTACAATTGCAAGTCAAAAGGTAAACGCCAAACTACATGTATGGCAACCAAAACTTTGAGACATTGTAAATAATCACTGCAATTAATATAGGTATATTCACTAATGCTAGCTTATTTTACAATGATAAGAACAGATATTTTCTTTGGAAAGAAAAAAGACGAATATGATTAAAAGCAAACTTTTATGAAGTAAAATGGACATATATGGAACCAGCGGAACTTTTTGCTCAAGTAACAGTGCATGTGATTACCCCCTAGATTTTAGGACCTTGTGTACGTAAAAATGACACAAGAACTCCGCATGTCACACTTTGGCTCCTGTACGTGACGGGTGCAGCTGCTGACACTGGAGATGACGGGACGAACAGACTGTACCCAGCCGGGGGTGTCTGTAGGTGACGACAGGAGGGGGTTAAACCGAGGGAGGAAGTTTTATATTAGACCGTAACGATGGCGACTGTATACGACCCCAGACGGAAATCGTGTCCAGATAGGGTGACGTCAGTTACAGTGTGTAGTAAGTATAGTACTGGTGTGTGCAGTTTACGTGTCAATGAAATTCAGTTTACAATGCTGAACTAATTTTGATACCCATAGCCATGTAGGGATGTAGAGATAGATATATGATGGACAGAACCATACCGGTACAATCAGACCAGCGATAACCATCAAATTATACCTGGTAAATCATAATATGCTCATTCTCCCCGGGTTACGGCGCATCCATACAGCACAAGTCCCGTATTCCCTCCTTAACCCCCCCCCCCACACCCCCAACCCCCACCCAAACTTACCATAGGTCAAGCGACTTTAAATATAACCTCCCCTAACCTACGGCCCCTCATCCCCGCAGCTTCTGTACCCCTCCCTTTTACACCAGACTAGACCCCCGCCCCATCTCTAAAATGTTACATAGATATTCTATTATTTGAAAAAACCTTGAGTATTTCAATAATCTTTGAACGCTTTGAATGACTTCAATCATATTTATTGCCAAGAATGAAAAAGGGGGTTATGCACAAATAATTTGAATTTATCATAGCCTTCTTGCATTTACAATTACATAACAACAATGATAGGGTTAAACATAATATATGAATGGTATATTTATATGATATCCGCACGGTTAGAAATACACAATATAGAAAACACTGCTCAAAATCTCTTGCTGGTGTTGATGAAATAATGCACACGTGTAAAAACGTTTAAGTGAATGTGTACCGATAATTTAGAGCTACCAAGCAAAAGAAGCTCTATAATAACGATAAATACCTAAGGTATGCACATCTTAAAATAATATAGGGGTTTCATTGACAAAACGTTGACATTCAAGGAAAAAGTTAACTTTTGGTGTGTGATTCCAGAGACGAAGTTTTAAACTTGGGAAAGAAATGCTACTGTACATGTAGTAGTAAAATAATCTTCTCGGTAAAAAAAACCTACAGTCAGCCACTCTATGTATAACTCAATAGAAAGTAGTGGGATTGGTCATTAAACGTTGATATAAGTCATGTGTACAATTTTAATACGCTCATATGATATCAAACAAATGCTTTACTTATATCTTTGTCAAAATAACTGTGTTTTTCGTCCTGATACGTATATACCTAGATACAAAGTCGAAACAGACACTATGTGATTTGGTTGTGCTAGTTTATCAACAGGTCTTCATCATTTAATTATACTGTATCCATTTATTGAACAATTATAATAACATGAGCAACTTCATGACAATACATACTATATAAACATATTTAACCGTTTAAAGGCCCAATATACGTAACTTCAGGAATTATTTCTTGATTCTGAAAAATTCTGAAAACAAATCCAGTTGATAACCATGCAGAAATAAGCCTAAAAGGAAGTAAACATGAGCAGTTACTAACAAGGAACTCTTGACAGAAAAATCCAAAGAACGGAAAATAATTCAGGTTGGGCCCACTTCAACAACAAGCCGAAGGTAGAAGACAGTTCAAAATGGACGCGTGTTTACAAATACCGAGTTTCAACTGCTGCTGTACCGTTAACCGCGTAATAATTCATCTTGAATATTGCTGAAATTAGGCTTGATTTTCGCTTCAAGTTGACCGAAAGTTACGTATATTGGGCCTTTAACAATATAAGTAGAGTATTATATTATACTGGTTGCAAGCTCACTCTCCTTAGTTCTAATGATTGTTTTATAAATAAAGAAGTTTTTTGTTGTATCTCAAAATTGTCAGTTGACAAATTGATAATCAGATTTTCAACTTCTGATGTATTTAATTTCATTTTATTGAGATACATTTCTCTAATATTATCGTATAAAGGGCATAGTTATAACGAGGCTGTGTACAAACTACGGTAGAAGGTTCCAATATATTTTTGTCTGTTTCCAGATCTATCAAATATTTATTGAATACGAAATTTATATAAAATCCAAACACATGCTAATTATACCATGATAAGGCCCATCTTTGTATGACGTGTCAGTAAACTTAATTAAATTACGTAGAGATTTTCGACTACCTCCTCGAAGTCTCAAGTTCCGTATTCCCTACGCCGCATTCGTTTCGCACCTCCGCGTAAATTTGGCGTGTCATGGCACGTGCTGTGGATCGGACAAGTGGCACCACCACGTCACACTGTGTTACTTATCCAAGTAGTGACATATATATAATGGTGTATTATACGAACCGGATCAACAGATTTATATGTCTCAATGGAAATATACTGTATCCATAATTCATTATTTTACAGAAAGTTTAAAAAAAAAAAAAAAAAATTTGGGCTGTAATTCAAAATTAAAAACAGCACAGGTTTAGTATGTGGCTATTTTGTTTATCTATTTTATCTTGATGATTTCTAAACAAAA
This sequence comes from Mimachlamys varia, assembly GCA_947623455.1. NCBI lineage: Eukaryota > Metazoa > Mollusca > Bivalvia > Pectinida > Pectinidae > Mimachlamys > Mimachlamys varia. The sequence continues at coordinate 4,026,729 of OX392536.1, forward strand.
CATTTGGAGAAGATTTGTTTATCGATAATTAGGGACTCTCAGCCGATTGTGAGAATTATAGTCACATTTGAAGGTAAGTCTTCCATGTACTTACGTTCATTGAAACCTGTAAGAATGGCGACCATTTTGAAACCGTATTTCACAGCGCACTCATCTGAATGGGTGAACCTCTGAATGTAACCGGGACTTGGATTTATCATCTATTCCTTTATACCTTTCTTATTTATACCTTTCTTATTTATACCTTTCTTATTTATACCTTTCTTATTTATACCTTTCTTATTTATACCTTTCTTATTTATACCTTTCTTATTTATACCTTTCTTATTCAGCAGCTTCCCCGTCAAACTTTCGGGCTGCATAGATCGGAACGCTGTTTAAAGATATAAAAACTATGCAACTTGTTAAATATAGTACATGTAACCGTTTTTGTGACTTTTCGACTCTGCACATTCTGTTCTAATGCAATAGAAGCTAGGTGATTGGTCAGAATAGAACGTGGAGATGGAATTTGTCTTCCGCTCAACAGGTATTGAAACGAGTACCATTATTTGCGTATATGCTCGAGTATATCTGTATGTCAAACCAGGAGAAAATATATACCTAATTATCATACTGTTAATCCATCTGTGTACAAAATGAAAGGATTGCTATCAATCTGTAATATCCGAAAATTACCAAACTTAGCATTGTTTATTCGGATGCTAGAGAAAAAACATTTAAAATACTTAATTTGAAATACGCAGATGAAACTAAAGATCTTGTATCATGCTTGTATTCATCAAAATTAGCTGTGTGGAAACATGATACGTGACTTATTATAAAGTGGTATTACGGATAAATTTTTTATATGATTTATTAAATGTATTGTAAATGTACGATGAGTTCACTATCACCACATCAATGTAATTATTATATGTGTGATACTGTTAATACTGTCCACCATATCATTTATAATTGTAATGTATGTTGACCTCTTGTCGCATACAGTAGTGTGACTGATTGATTAATAAACATCTGAGCATCTGTGCCAGTCCAGCTAGTAGAAATAATAAACAATAACTAAACAGATTGATTTTAAGTAGGCCAAATGAAGACACTTAGCTCAAAGTCAAGTGATCTTGGTCGGGTGGAAAATTAATCAACAGCAACATTTTGAAAGAGAATTAAACCTGAATACAATCGCTTGGTTTAATTTGATTCATATTTAGCGTCCTATAAACAGGTACATTGAATGGTCATTAAGGACGTGCCAGATTTTAGTTGTGGAGGAAAGCCGGAGTTCCTCTAGAAAAAAACACCGACCTACGGTCAGAACCTGGCGACTGTCCCAAGAGGGCGTCGAACCCGCGACCAACAGCGGAGGGTTAATGGTAGCAGGGTGACAGACATCTTAACCATTTGAGCGAAAAAGAAATATGAATTGAGCATGATTATAATAGGTCTATATGCTTGAGCACGATACTGATACTATAATCAAAACTGTTAAAGGCCCAATGTACGTAACTTCAGGGAAATTTTCGTGAGTCTAAAAAATTCTGAAAAAAATTCCACTTGATAACCATACAAAAATAAGCCTAAAACGAATTAAACCTTTGCAGTAACTAATAAAAACTCTTGACAGAAAACCCCAAAAGAATTGAAAATGAATCAGGTGAGGCTCACTTCAACAACAAATCGAATGTAGAAGACGGTTCGAAATGGACGCGTGTTTACAAATAGGGTGTTTCAACTGTTGCTGTACCAGTAACCGCGAAAGTATTCATCTTGAATATTGCTAATATCAGTTAATCTTAACTAAATCTAAAAACATAATAAGTTAATAGGTTTGATTTTTGCTTCAAGTTTTGCCGAAAGTTACGTATATCGGGCCTTTAAAGCAGATGCTGTCCGTAGGTCGGTGGTTTTCTCCGGGTATTCCGGCTTTCCTCCAACACTGAAACCTGAGGCGTCCTTAAACATGATAATAGAAAAAAAAACATCCAGTAAACAAGAACGTTAAAGTTTGAATTATCTCACATTAACATATAGCGAAAAACCGCGTGGCACGAGATGTTGCCGGACGCGTACGCTTGACCAGTATAAATGACGGACTTGGGTCAATCGGTCACTCGATCGCGTACGTTAGGGTCTCATTTGTACCTAATAACGAGTAAATGTCAAGTAAGGCCCCGTCAACAAGGGTCCCATCATCACTTATCACCTACCTGTTAATACCCAAATATATTGTCGTATAGCCGATTGGCTCCTTTGAGATTCATGTAATTGCAAATACCATTCTTCAAAATACGATATGAGGCAGAACTTTTTGAATTAGTCTAAAGATAAAGTTTTTTTTCGCAAGGGAAATGAAAAACACGACAGTTATATGATCATGTGGCATTTGAATGTTCTTGTTTTTAAGTCTAAAGCATTTCACTTAAACAAAACTGTTGATGTCAGACACTGGTATTGGTGTGTGTGTTTGTTGGGGGGGGGGGGGGGGTTGAACTATCATCACATTTAAATCGAGGTGTATCTACCTGTATCAGTTTTATTACTGGGACTACATAACTACATAACTTATCTGAAATAATCGTTCTTGTATGAGTATTCCTTGTCATTTTTATCAGGTTGGTACAGTCAGTATGGAATAAAGAAAGAATCATGCAGCATAGCCATTAAGTGGTATTGTGTGAAGTTTTGATGGTTAGCACAGTAGGTCACCAGTCACCTTCATTAGGTAGATACTTTGTCTTAACATGTTCGACTGATGTGACACCCTGTTGTTAAAATATAAAATATAACATATGATATAAATTTCATTTATTTTACAACAATTATGAAACAAGTTATCCAACTTATATAAATCACTCTTGTTGGCATGGATGTTAGCGCGCGAGGGGTCTTATTGTGGGAGGAAACCGGAGTACCCGGAGAAAACCCACGTGTTGTTCAAAGTCATTTTAACCTAACACGACAGTGGGGGATGGGGGGTGGGTTGAATGAACATTTACAAATAGAGTATTTCTGTATATCTTGTCTTCAAATTGTATTTCAATGATTCAAGTAAGAAATTCGACCTTTTCTTTGAAGAAAACTGGATTAAGTTTTAGTAAGCCAGAATATAACTTTTCCTCCTTGAAATACAGTCAAGTGTCATCGACGTCAATTTAAAAGCAACCAAACCCAGACATCGACATTCTCCAGAATATCTTTTGGTCAAAATTTTGACAGAGAAGCAAACTTTAAGCCCCGATAGGGATGTGTTGGAAAGGGAGATTTCTAGTGATCATGTCTATTACTCTGAATATGGTGTCATGATTATATTTTGCTTTCATATTATTTATGGTTCGAACAGACATGGGGGTACAACGATATAATTGATCTGGCCCAGCTTTCATCAAAGTTCCTTAAATTAAGGAAATTCCTTAACTTAAACATCTCCATAGGAAAGCATTACAAAAGTTAAGGGGAACTTTCCTTAAATTATGAAATGCTTTCCTATGGAGATTTTTAAGTTAAGGAGTTACCTTAAGTTAGGGAACGTTGATGAAACCGGGGCCTGAGGGACGGGAGTATGGTAAACTGAAAGCGAGTTCCAGAAGAGGTGGGGTTGGGTAAGTGGGTGGTTGGGGTTGGGTGAGTGGGTGGTTGGGGTTGGGGGTTTTGGAACCAAACCTTGCTATTTCTATTATTTTTTTACACATTGAGGACATATCTTGCAGCACAACGAAACTTTTTGTTATTTCGCTGTGAAATAACGAAGCAACAACACGGCACTCATCAGCCACCATGATCTGATATTGGAGACGATAAGTGACGTATATCGATACGTGACGTATATCGATAAGTGACGTATCTCGGACACATCCGTTCATTTATCTACACACCCGAAAGTTTAAAATTACTTTAAACATCTTAAAGGCCCAACATACGTAACTTTCGGCAAAACTTGAAATGAAAATCAAGCCTAATAACTTATTTTATTTATAGATTTAGTTAAGATTAACTGATATCAGAAATATTCAAGATGAATTATTACGCGGTAAACGGTTCAGCAGCAATATTGAAAGTTTGTATTTGTAAACACGCAGTCAATTTTGAACTGTCTTCTAACTTCGGTTTGTTGTTGAAGTGGGCCCTACCTGTAAGTTACCGCTCAGGCTTACTTCGTTTTAGACTTATTTTTGCATGGTTATCAATTGGATTATTTTCATAACTTTTCAGAAACCCGAAAAAAATTCCTGAAGTTACGTATATTGGGCCTTTAAATGACGACAAAAACTGTCTGTAACAAATTCCCATGTATCTATGTATATGTATCTAAATAAAAGAATGCAGATCTATGCAATTTGTTTACATTTTTTTTTTTGGTTTTTGTTTTGAAGATATATGAAAATAAACTTGAAGCATGTTGAGGAGCAGAAATATAATCAGCGCAAAAACCTTAGTCCATCACGAGATATTTTCTTGAAAAACAATTGGCTGATTATCATTATTCTATTTTGCATAATTTAGCGGTAAGTAAGTTAATGCTTCAATTGAACATTAGCGATATACTTAGAAATTATCGCCGAAAACGTTACAATGCATCAACATGTTCAAATAAATTATTACATACGTGGACTTGTATGGCAGAAGTACTCCACCATACGAAAGATCCTTGTTGAAATTGCCGGAATTTTTTAATTAAGAAAATTTTGATTTTTATTTTAAACTCTTTTTTTTTCTTCTGTAATCGTAATCAATTCGATACAGGAAATATTTCTGTCCTGAAGTAATCAAAGACTTGAGAAAGAATTCTTAATCAACTATGATTCATTGTCAACTTACACTTCACAGTCGTTAAACAAAATTAAATTTCAAACGTACTTTTTGAGGTCAGTTAATAAAATAAGGACTTCAAACAAACATAATCCGTGTTATTTCCGTGTTATATCCCCAAAGAATCTACCGCAGATAATTCGCCGCCACGCAAGCGAAACAGTCGTGTTTTAAACAAAGAAATAAAAACTTTAAGTCTTGATTTCATCAATATTGAACAAAAAACGTAAGTTATTCATATAGTGAAAGGCAATCCCTTTGATGACGTGAACTCCCCGAAACCCTTAAATCAAGAGGAAAACACAATATGCTTCATATTTATGGACAAGAATATCACAAACTCATTCACTCCTTTCGACAATTATACTAGCTGTAATATTCAAGTCATGTATTTAATGTGACTAGAGGTCTTATATTCTAAACTACATGCCATCTTTAATTGAAAATATATTTTAAGCTTTAAGATAATTTAAATAAAAATGATTTTCGCATTTCTCATTGACGCCTCTGGGAAATATCAGCTAGCTTTCATTTTGAAGGAATCTTCCGTCTCCAACTGGAAATATTCTATTGGATTGAAAGTGGGAGTATATCTGGAAATACAATTGCTTAATTCAATGTAAAAATAGAAAGTTTCCGAAATTTGATGATTTGCTTATGTTAAAGCCTGCTTATATCCCCAGACCGACCCTTCATCCAGCGAGTGTTAAAGAATTAAATTATTATTTAAACTTTGACGATTCTCGATAGCATACAACACTCTGGTTGGTCGGGTGGTGCAGAGGATAGCGCACTTGTCTTATACATTTCGCCAAGGCGTTCGGGGTTCGATTCCTCGACCGCGCGTGAACTGGTATGCTCGACCACGCGGGTTTTCATCCCGGTTTTGGGTACTCCGGTTTCCTCCCATAATAAGACCCCTCGTGCGCTAACATCCGTACCAACAAGAGTGATTGATATAAATTG